>CAXHSM010000659.1:77100-677100 GCA_964019185.1 Maratus speculifer
CTGCATACAGAGGACTTCTAAATTATAAAACGATCTAAAAATGTTTAAATATGCTGCTATAAAACCTTTTAAATGGGACGATTTTGACCAACATTGAATTAAATAATCTCCCAAAATAATTATTCGATTTAAAAGCTATCTACATCAGCGTGTTTATTAAAAATTTCTCTATGATACCATCATAGAGAATTTTCATTTTTTATATGGAACAGTTTTTTTAATATTAACGAAAAATGACTCTCGGTCACAAAAAAAAAAAAAAAAAAAAAGAATCATTCTCAGCGACGGTGACAATGTTAGTTACTTTCATTTAGAATAGAGAGAGATACCTTTTAATAATTGTGATAAATTAAGACAAATATGATAGTTTTTTTACTGTGTATTCCAGTTGACCTTAGAAAATTGCTGATCTCTCATACTGAAGATCCGTCTTTCAAGTTTTACAAAAGATTGTACATTCAATGGCACTGACTTATGTAGACTTATGACCCGCCCCAATAATTTAATCTCCTCGTCCACTTATTTACATTGATTTATTTCGTTATTTACTTATTTACTTAATTGCTCAAATAGAAATAGGTTCAATCGAAGTTTTCAAAGTAATTTTGAATTGAAAAATATTAAACCCCTGAGAACGAGCGAATGTTGTTAAATGTTGCTTGTATTGCAGTGAAACTGTGGTTAAGAATAAATCAATTAGAGTAGCATCGAAAACCCCTTGAACAGATGTAAAAATAAATTTATCTCAAGAGCAAATTTCCTACATATTTGGCTTCCTACATATTTTCTACATATTCCTACATACTTGGTCTTTTAATATCTTGATGAATCGATGAAAAGTGTCTAAAATAACATTTATTTTTCTTACTTTCTGCAAATTTTCAATAGTTAGCCATTTTTTTTTTCTTTTTTGTTATTTATACTAAAATATTAATGTATTTATAAAAAGAATTTATAATAATATATTTTTATAAATTATTTATTAAGTTGTAATAATTTTATATTTTACTTAGATTTTGATAATTTGACTTTGAATTATCATCTTTAAAATATTCACTTCTTCTTACTCCTCTGTCCACACACACGCACTAGGAAAAAATTGCATGTGGAAATACAACTTGTATATGTATTACTCAAACTCTTTTGAGCTCATCATATATTTTTCAAACGTTGTATGTTTTATGCTGCGTGTATGTTTTACAAAAGTGTGATCAATGTTTATTGTCAAATGTTCAATGCGGATATTTGACGACAACGTAAAACAGCAATTTTTTTTTCAAGTTTTTACATTGTTTCTAGCATGGCTTGTGGAATCGCATGAGTAGAAATATAACTCCCTTATTGAAAACAATGTTAAAATGTATATAACTATGTGTGCTCATTAAGGGTGTATTTCGATTAAAACTGCTTATTTTCATATTTATTTTTGAATTCATTTTTGCTCTCAAACGCATTAAACTGGCAAATTATCTTATTTAGAAAGCACACAAGGTGCCGAGATTGTCGTTTCTTTGTTAAATGCAGAAAATATTGCAAAAAAAAGCAATCAAAAACGACATTTTGGACCAATTTTTCCTAAGCGGGAGATCTGCAAACGAATAAAATATGCTTTTTAAAAAAAAAATACTAACCGATTTCCAAAAAAAAAAAAGCACTAAAAAGAATTAAATAATTATTTAAAATTCTCTAATGACAAAATGTTATCGAATAACTAAAAATCTAAAATCATGTGTCAGCATAAAAATGATAAATTTAATAAGTACAATCTAATAGCCACCAAACATGGATTTTCGAGAGAATACTTTTTACAAGAGATGAATTTTCAGATTTATCATTTAATATACAGATATATACATTTAAAAAGTAATCAATTACTTTTTGAAGTTCGGTGCAATACTACAGCCATTGATAACGATTAAGCAACGAATTTCCTGAAGAATTATGTTATTTTTCGACTTTGTATCATCTTTTACATCATTAAGGTAGTTTTGCACCGAACTTCAAAGAGTAATTGATTACTTTTTAAATGTATATATCCGTATATTAAATGATAAATCTGAAAATTCATCTCTTGTAAAAAGTATTCTCTCGAAAATCCATGTTTGGTGGCTATTAGATTGTACATATTAAATTTATCATTTTTATGCTGACACATGATTTTAGATCTTTAGTTATTCGATAACATTTTGTCATTAGAGAATTTTAAATGATTATTTAATTCTTTTAAGTTTTTTTTTTTTTTTTTTTTTTTTTTGGAAGTCGGTTAGTATTTTTTTAAAAGCATATTTTATTTCCTTCTTTTTAGTTGTTAATACAGTAATACATAACTAGCCTAATTTCAATCTATGTTGAATGAATATATCAATTCAATATACAGTGTCTCACAAAAGTGATGGGACACTTGTGCTTTATAAAAAGAAACTGCAATAAAATAAATAAACAAACATGTGCAAAAAATTTTTTGGGTGTGTTTCATATTTAAAGTTAGTAACAATTATTACATAACATACATTTTGTCAAAATATTAAAATATTAATTTAGTAAAAATACAATTGTTCAGAACGGAGCAAAAAATGGCTCACATAAGTGATGGGACACTTACTTTTCCATCAAATATTTATCCAAAAATTTTACTTTTTAAAAGGTTTTAATATTTTGTTGGATTTACTTTTACTTTTAAAACATGATTTAATCTTTTTGGGATGGATTCGACTAATTTTTTGTGATTTCTGGAGCGATTTTACTCCATTCTTCTTGAAGCACCGATTTTAGTTGTTGTTTTGAAGAAATGGTGTGTTTGCGAATTCTTGATTCCAATTCTTGCCAAATATTCTCTATGGGATTTAAGTCTGGAGATTGTGGTGGTGTTTTTATTATTTCAGGACAGTTATATAGCAGACAGAGTCTAACGATCAGAGCAGTGTGCTTGGGGTCATTGTCCTGGTAGAATTTAAAATCGTTATGAAGGTTCAAATTTCGTGCTGAAGATTTCAAATTTTGCTTTAAAATATCAATATACTTGTACTAATCCATTATACTGTCAATAAAAACAAGATTACCAACTCCAGCGGACGACATACACCCCCATACCATAACTCCTCCTCCACCATGTTTTACTGTTGGTACCAAGTTCTGTTTGCGAAATTCTTCCCTGGGTTTTCTCCACACCAAGATTCTACCGTCAGAACCAAATATACTAAATTTACTCTCATCAGCAAATATAACTTTATTCCAGTAATCAGAATTCTTATTTATGTTATATTTTGCGAAAGCTAGTCTGAGTTTTCTATTCTCTTCACTTACGAAGAATTTCTTCCTGGCTACTCTACCGTGATATCCAGCCTTCTAATAGTCTCAGGATTAACAATTATTCCATATAATGCTTGTAAATCAGCAGCAACTTTTGAAGCACTATTTCTTGAATTTTTTTTTTTTTTTTTTTTTTTTTTTTTTAATATTTCGAACGATAATTCACTTTATTCCATTGGATAGCTTTGATGGTCCGCCAAGTCTTCTTTTATCCTGAATCATATGATTCTTTTTATATCGTTTAATGATATTGAAAACTGTTGAACGACTCAAGTTAACTGTTTCAGCAGTTTTTCTAATAGATTTTCCACGTTCAATATGCAAATTAATAACTAATTTTCGAATTTCAGGCGAAGTTTCTTTTCGTTTAGCATTCATGGCTACACAGAGCTAAAAAACATAAAAATTCCAAAACAAACTGGAGAGAAATACTGCAGACGATTTTATAAATTATTCCCAATTGCTTTTAAGTAAAAATAAAACCCGAAAAAATATTTTTATTGCTTATTTCAGACGATTTTTTTTTGCATATATAATGGCGTCCCATCACTTATGTGAGTTATTTTTTGCTCCGTTCTAAACATTTGTATTTTTATTAAATTAATATTTTAATATTTTGACAAAATGCATGTTATGTAATAATCTTTACTAAATTTAAGTATGAAACACACCCACAAAAAATGTGTACATGTTTTTTTAATTTATTTGATTAGTTTCCTTTTGTAAAGCACAAGTGTCCCATCACTTATGTGAGACACTGTATGTATGAAATAAATGATTTCTAATACAAATTATTATTCACCAAAATTATTTATTGAAAATAAATAGTTTTTAATGAATATTTAATTTTTATTAGAAATATGGTATTTCTAGGATGTAATATTTATAATATACTTGATTTAAAAAGTAAATTTCATTTATAACAGTCTGCATTCAAGGATATATTTTAGTAGAATTATCATGAGAAGAAAAGAAACGCAGAATACAAAGTAATCTTGGAATTGAAGCTTCACGGATTTTAAAAATTAATTCTGAAATCTACAGTATTCCTTTCCAATAGACACTATCACGTGTTTTCTCAAGTACAGTGCCTCTATATGAATGCTGTGACATAGGATACTCACACTACGTTTAGACAGAAGTGTTTGCCTAAACTAAGGCAAGCCTAAGCATTTTCTATTCCAGAATGTGGTGTTACTCGCTTGAACAAATTCATTTACACTACAACATCTAGAATATATAGTGTAGAAATCTGCTGAACTGTAAAAAATATGACTATTTTGCTGCATTGTCACTCCCCGCTTTTATAGAATATCACTCTTTTGGCCAATGAGAATGTTCCATGATAGCCTAAAGCAATCGTTATCTATAAAAGCGGTGGAGTGACGATGAAGAAATATAGTCATATTTTTTTACAGTGTACACTGTAAAAAATTTTACCCTTTTGCTGCATCGTCACTCCGTCACTTTTATAGGAAACGATTACTTCGCCGTATTATGGAGCATTTTCATTGATCAAAACAGAGATATTCCATAAAAGCAATGGAGTGACCATGCAGCAAAAGGATCAAATTTTTTACAGTGTATGTAAAACAGCGATAAAAAATTTTATCCTTTAAATGTGTAACGATGGTACTGAAATCTAAAGTATCGATCGCAGCAACATCTGCGATGGATTAGCAAAAGTTGTGCAGTTTTAGAAAAAACCGCAAAGTCACTGTTAACTTTAGATTCGTCAACATCTTTGCATATTTAAGGGATACGATATTTTAGTGCCTTTTTTAAGTATTACTGAGGTAGCTTATTTCTACACTATACACTGTTAAAAATTTGACCAATTTGCTGCATCGTCACTCCACCGCTTTTATAGAAAACAGTTGCTTTATTGTGTTATGGAGCATTCTCATTGGTCATAAAAGAGATATTCTATAAAAGCTGTGGAGTGACGCTGCAACAAATGGGTCAAATTTTTAACAGTGTATATTCTTGGTGCTATAGTTTACAGGAGTGGTACATTGTTAAAAATTTGAAACTTTTGCCGCATTGCCACTCCATCGCTTTGATAGAATATCTCTATTTTGACCAATGAGAATCCTCTATAATACATTTAAGTAATCGTTTTCTATATAAGCAATGGAGGGACCTTGAAACAAAATTTTCAAACTTTTAACAGTGTAATCATTAGCTTGGCTATAATAATTGGCTCGTGAAGATAACTGGCAATTGAAATTATTTCAAAATTGTATCAAACAATCAATTTTTATACCTCGTATGCAGCCATGCTGTCTCCCTATATGAGTGTACTTTGACGGTGGATTTTCAGGTATTCGACACCAAAAGTAGATACTTTTGGTGTCGGTTATGATCGATGTGGTCTTTTCTGTTTGATGGATGCGAGGACATGTGGAGCAGTGTGACCGTTTTTTCAAGCTAAAAGCAGGCTAGATTTGGACTGACAACAAGCTAAAAATAAATTCGATGGTCCTGCCATCTATCGATGGTCAGTATATCAATAGACTGACAACTATCTTTTAGCCTGAGTTGTTAGCTTGATTTAGCTTGTTGTAAGTCCTACAACAGTCCAGATTTCTTACAACAATCCAAAAATGGTCACACTGATGTGGAGTCATTTTTTTTTTTTTTTTTACTTTGGAAAGACCTCGAATCTCTGTGAGAGAAACACAAGGCATGTTCAGCGCAACTTACCGAAATGACCAATATTACCGACCGATTGTAGGGCAGTACGAAAGCGAATTGTGGCACTAATGAAAACTATCCTGCTGAATTGTAGTGATGTCACAATTCGTCTTGATTCTCATTTCGTATTACTAAATGTTGGGATTTGCAATAAACCTTATGATTGTTAAATGCCACACTGTCTTTTTGATTTTTGCACCACATTAAAAAAAATAATAATTATGAATTTTTATTTCAAAAACATGCCCTAGGCTTCCCTCGAATTTTTCTTTTTAATTTAATTGGTTTATTAACATAAAATTTCAGTTATTATCACCAAATTTATATATTTAAGATATGATAAAATATTTCAAGATGTTATTCTGAAATTTTTCATTTTGTAATAGCGAAACATATTTGCAAATTTATTTGTGCTTTAACTGTCCCATCCTCTCTAATCTCCCCTATTTTGTTACTCTCATATAAATAAACTCCATTACACTTCTATTATACAGCTGAAAATGTTTAATTGAGTTGAAATAGTATAACAGTTAAAATACGTTGCAAATAGATTTTCACTATACCATTATGTAATCGAATTATTTTGTGTGGTCTTGTAAATGGATGATATTAAATCCTTAATAATCCATATTAGGCTGAAAATATATTTTAATGCACTTCAAAAATGCAGATAAATTTAATTAAGTCTTTACAGTGAAACATGATTAAAATACACCAAAATTGATTTTTTCATAATAGATCATAATAGAACGCAATTCTTTTGAGTGCGAGTGAGTAACGAGTGAGTAACGCTTTTGAGTAAACGAGCATTAATTGCTTACGCACACCATATTCTATAGTGAGCATCTTGTCGTGTATTTCAGTGACGTACATTTGCCGCCAAAACTCTGCATACAGGTGATCATATTTAACGTTCATGATAAAATTTCTATCGTAATCTCGCTTAGGAAAATTAAGATATTTCTCACTGATTCTTTAAGGTTACCTTATTTATACAAAGAAAAAAATTCCGACCGTAACATGAAAAAAAAAGAATGACCGCCAAAGAATCGCTAACCACCCCCGCCAAACGTCAGCGTACACTTAAAAAATAAAGTCCTTCCGGCAGTACCTGGAGGAAGAGGTAGCTTTCGTGTAGATTATTTATTTATTTATTCATTCTAAATTAAGTTACATTGTTCAAACATACGAAGCTCAAATTAGTGGAACCCGATTACCGTAATTTCGGGTGTATAAGCCGCAGATCAAACAATTCTTTTTCGACCCAGAATTTTTTAAGAGACCAATGTAACAAGTTAGATCGCCGTAAATATTTATCTTCATTTACTAAATAAGATTTCTGGGTCCAAAAAGAATTGTTTGATCCGCGGCTTATACACCCGAAATTACGGTATATAAGATTGAATACTAGTTTTTGTCAATACTCAATATTAATGGGAAATTTTAGAAATTAGACATCTTGTATTCAAGCTGGTTTTATTTTAAGCGATTTATAGGATTGCCAAATCCCATGATATCATGAAATGTATGCCATTTTAAATCAACATGATGGATAAAACAAACCAATGAACTTGGTCGAAATCTTCATTCATGTGCACATGACCACTCACATCAAAATCGATTAATATATACGAGTGCTGTCGCGGGCAAATTGATTTTTTTTAAATGTCATTCACATTAGAGATTTAAATTGCTATATCTCAGACGTTTTTTAAGGTAAAGACAAAACAAGAAATACTCCAAAATTTATTATTAATATCAAATACTTTAGAAAGAACCTTTTTTCAATTTCTAATTTTTTGTTTGTACCTCATTATACATTTAAAAGATTTTTGACAAACTTAAATGGCCGCTATTTTGAAACAAGATAGCGGATGAAGTTGGCCAATGAACTCGGTCAAAACATTGTTGTGTACTATGTACGCACGGAGTTACATCCAAATCAGTTTAAAAATATGCGTATTATCGAGTCACAAATTTCAGACAGTTTCAAAATGTCAACCTTATTGGAAATTGAAAGTGCTATAACTCCGCCATTTTTCTAGATACAGATGAAACAAAAACTGCTCTGGAATCTTTGTATCAAGGTCAAACACACACACACAAAATATTTTATCATTTTCTTACTTTTTTGCACCTAATTTTAAAATTTAAATTTAAAAAAAATTAATTTTCCGCCATTTTGAAACAAGACGGCGGAGGAAACTGGCCAACGAACTCGGTTTAGACATCGGTATGTATTGTGTACGCACCAAGTTACATCCATATAGGTTTATAAATACGCGTGTTATCACGCGACGAAAATCAAATCATTTCAAAATGTGTTCAACACTAAAAATTAAAAGTACTATAACTCAGCCATTTTTTAAGATACAGACGAAACAAAAAATGTTCGGGAATATTTCTATCAAAGTCAAATGCATAAAAGAAAACTCCTTTTCAATTTCTCACTTTTTTGTACCTAATTTTAAATTAAAATTATTTTTAAAATTAAATGACCGTAATTTTTAAACAAAATGGCGGATGGAACTGGCTAACGAACCTGTTTTAGTCCTCATTATGTACTATGTACACACCAAGTTACATCCGAATCGATTCATAAATACGCGTGTTACCACATGACAAAAATCAGATCGTTTTAAAATATCAGCCATACTAGAAATTCAAAGTGCTATAACTCAGTCATTTTTTAAGATATAGACGTAATAAAAAGTGTTCTGGAATTATTGTTTTAAGTTCTAACACATAAAAGAAAAATATTTTTCAACTTTTATTTTTTTTCACATTTAATTTTAAATTTTAAAATAAAAAAAATTAAATAGCCGCCATTTTGTAACAAGATGTCGGATGATGCTGGTGAACAAACTCGGTCGAGACTTTTGTATGTCCTATGTACATACCAAGTTTCATTCAAATCGGTTCATAAATACGATAGTCACAGTATGACAAAAATCAGATATATATACAGGGTGATTCTAAATTTTTTTACAATAACAGAGGTGTGATAGTACACATCAAGACAAACAATATTAAATAGGAGACCAAGGGTCCCAAACGTTTTCCAAAGGAGATAGCCGCCATTAAAGTTTAGGGACCAAAATTTCAAATAAACATAAAAAACGTAAAAATCGGTCGATTGATTTGCGGTTTTCACTAAAATTATTCTTTATGTCAGCATTTTCTTAAAATTAAATTATAAAGATAAATTTCAAAAAAATGCCGATAGAGGGCGCGTTAGACTTTGGAATAACGAACAGCTATTTTTTGCCGGTAGTTTTTGCATCTCATTAAATGTTTTCGTAAGCTTAAACTCGAACTTAAATTTTCAGCTCAAAATCTGAAAAGTTAGGTGTGGTTAAGTAGCACAAATTAAACTGTGTTTAGAGGGTTCAAATTTCAAATGATTATAAAAAACGGAAAAATTGGTTCATTGATTTGCGGTTTTCACTAAAACTATTCTTTATGTTGGTATTTTCTTAAAAATAAATTATAAAGATAAATTTCAAAAAATGTCGATAGAGGACGCTTTAGACTTTGGAGTAAGGAACAACTATTTTTTTCCGTTATTTTTTGTATCTCATTAAATGTTTTCGGAAGCTTAGACTTAAACTTAAATTTTGCAATAACTTAAAGCTTGCAATAGGTAGCTTTTTACTTTTTGAAATGAAAGCTACCTAACAGCTTTTAAAGACCTTTTATTGTGAGATAATTGCGCCAGTGTTAGTTTTTAAAAGTAATATTAGGCTTTTACTACCATTTATATACAATTTAAGATTTTGAATGCTTGTATTGTTCCCTGAGTGTTAATATAATGGAAATCGATACTGCTAAAAGATAGATCATCGTAAGTCTTTGGAAAAGGAAAAAAACTCTTGGTTAAATTGGTGAAACTTTAATAAGAAACATTCATCGAATCAAAAAGTGATCATGAACTAAAAATCAACAGAACTTTTAAAATTCAACCCCAGATACGGCTGTCCGTCTGCACTGACGTCTCGAGAATTAAGCTGTGTAATACTCTCAATAAAAATAAATCCAGGACTATCAGCTTCCCAGATGCATGAAAATATTTCTAAAAAAAAAAAAAAAAACGTGAGTTTAACCATAATCCGAAGAGAACTAAAAAAGCATGACTATCATAACCAAGTAATACAGAAGAATTCATTTATCTCTCGAGTGAACAGAGCTAAAAGAATGGCTTTTGCTAAAAAAATCTAAATAAAACACGACTTTTGGGAACAGGTAATATATTCAGTTGAAAGTAAATCTTGTATATTCGGCATTAAAGAATGAAAATATGTCTGGAGAAAACCCAGTACGAAGCTAAAAAAAAAAAGAATCTTTTTTCTGACTGCCAAACATGGAGGAGGAGGCGTTATGGTTTAGGGGTGCATGGGAAGCAATGGGGTTGGTAATCTTGAGTTTATTGAATCAATAATGAACAAAATTGATTATTTGAACATATTAAAGAAAAATATCAAGGCAAATGCAGAAAATCTTAGAGTAAGTGATAATTTTTACTTTTGACAGGACGAAGACTCCAAGCCAACAGCATACATTGTGAGATTGTGGATGCTCTGCCATGTGCCATACCAACTTCGTAAGCTACCCCAGCCCCCAGAATGAAACCCAATACAGCATTTGTGGTTTCCCTAGAGCGGAGAATCAGGGAACATGTAATAACATCTAAAGAAATGCTGAGATATGCCATGGTAGATGAGTGGAACAAAATAATCACACAAGAGCCATCTAAGCTAATTAAATCCATGCCAAACAGGCTGAGAGAGGTGATAAAAAGAGGAGATACCCTACACAATGTATTAACTTTTGATTACAATCCACTATCGTAAAGGTTTTTTCCAGTGTACGCAGACTTTTGGTGCACACGATTTGTATCGTTCTTAAGTTATGAATTTTTGTATTATTTTATGCAACGATCAAGTGATTGTTGTTTGTACTATTTGAATTTATGAAGTTAGAAGAATCACTAAAAATTGTTTCCATTCCGAAAGGCTCCACTACGAAAGATGATCGTTTGTACGCAGGCTTTCGGTGGCAAGTGTACATAAATTTCATATGTTTGAAATGTATGTACATATGTTTGAAATAGTGTACATGCAAAGGATTTCAACTCCTCTCCAGACCCTAATGCAATAGAATACTTTGACTGCCCCTGTAAATGAACTATAAATGTTACACTCTTCGTTTTAAATAGCTATGGCAAACGTTAATAACATATAAAAGTTTCAGGGCAATCCGAATGATTTTGAGTGAGTTAGAATACGGATAGACTGACATTGACAAAGAATTGGACAAATTTGTAATCTCAGTTATCCGCAAAGTGATTACAAGTTAATCGCGTGTAATTGATTATAGTTACACACATTCAAAGACAGAAATTTCGTCAAATAATGAGAATGAGAAAGTTCCAACTACAGTAGTGCAAGAAATTTTTAATGTAGTTTTAATTATAATTAATTGCAAAAAATTAAATTGTAATTACATTACGGATTCTTGCAATTAGAAATTTGCCCAACCCAGCAAGAGGACAAACAGACCAACAGACAAACCGGATGCGTTAATAACTTTTTAACTATGTTGGAAATTGTTTAAAAATAAAAATGCATATTACACTACCTTAATTGATATAATTTATAATTAAATTTGGAGACAAAGTTGGAGCTGAAGACGATGCGAAAAGTGATCAGACGCCAAAAATGGAACCCACTGGCTCAGTCTTGTCTCATTACCGGTTCCTTTTCACTCAACTCGTCGTTTTTTTCATTTTGACTACCAGACTCGCTTTCACGTCGTTAATCAGATCATTTTAGACGAACCGATGCAGACGTTATGGGAAAAGTGAGCTAAGTATTTCCGAGTACGTTTTATACTTGAGTAAAGAAAGAAAGGGCGGATGAAAAAGCGACAGGTTGAAAATATAAATGATATGCTAACCCCGACTAAATAGGTACCACAACATATTCCTTGGGGGGGGGTTAGAATGTTCAATCTCACATATTTTTTGCTTCCCTGTACTTGAAAAAAAATGCATGAAAGCAACTGTTAAATTATCGTATCAAGAATACGAAATTGCTTTAAAATATTAAATTAAATTTTATAATCATCAATATAAATATAGTAAACATGCCAAGGTCCCAATTTATCAAAAATGGCAGACAATAAATTAAACTTTAATCTGAACATTGTTTAACGTCTGATACCTAAAATTAAAAAAATTAAAAATATATTACAATTTATTAGGTATAAAGTAAAAAATTACATAAATACATATATAATTAATAATTCAAACATTTTGGGCTAAGCTTTAGCTCCTCATTATTGCAATAACATTCAAATGACCGGAAAACTATATATCATGTTTACAACTAATATTTATTAACAGTTAAAATCAAAGAAAGTGCGAAGAACCTTAATATGCATAGTACAGCATTCTTTACAAATATGACAGTTATCAGATCCAGTTGCAATAAAGTTAAAAGTAGAGCTTTTCTTGAAAGTTGGTTCAGTCATAAGCAAATTTCGCCAATTAATGAATTTTGTGCAGCTTCACCTGAATACACAGAATTGCTTTGATATGGTTCTTTATGCTTTCTTTGATTTTAACTGTTAATAATTATTAATTGTAAACATGATGTGCAGCTATGAAATATTTCTGTATGAGTTTATGACATATCGTGATCATTTGTATGCTTTCAGCAAGTACAACACGCTGTAATCCATAGCTGTAATCCACCATCCCAGTGTTTAATAATCCATTTCCTGTGTATTCACCAGGCAATAATTCAGAAATCTTTCCATGGAAAAGTATTACTTTATTATTCGAAACAGAAGGCTAAGATGTAAAATTAGTGCCCCCCTCCCCTCCCCCTTTAAGCTGCTATCAGATTCACAAACTTTACGTGCGACCAACTTTTCAGCATATTTTAACCCCAACATTTTCCCGTTCAAATAGAGAAAAAGGTTACAACTACAATTATCTTTAAAAAAGTTGGAGGAAAAAGAAGGAAAACCAGTAGTACTAGTATCAGCCGTTGATATTTATCGCCTATTCGTATCAGTTGCGTACCTCTGATTCGTTGAAATGTTCGATGTTGAATGAAAAGTCTTGGCTAACGGAGACTTTTTTGAAACTGCAGAAAAAAATTGGGGGACACTGCTATTTGCTATCACACTGGATGTTGTGAGGATATTTCGCAAAAAGTTGGAAGAAATCAAGTGTTGGCTCAAAAGTCTCTCGAAATGTTGGCGAATCTGATAGCAGCTTTACGCAGCAAATCGTTTTAGATGTTACTATTAGGACGATGAAAAGCTAAGTGTCTGCTAAACAAGTTGATACATGCCAAGCATACATTCTTGTTAAATAAAAACGCCAATTTTAAAAATAACCGTTAAGTTAGAATCGGTATAAAAATTTAAACCAGATAAATGCCAGGAAGGGGTATCACATTTGCCGATCAATTAAAAATGTGAAATAAAAAGGTAAACCTATCCTTTCTTACATGAAATTTAACGTACAGCATAATTCAGGACAAATGTATGTATGCACACAGATGCGAAATGTAATCAATTAGTCAATTTATGGGCTTCTTTATAATTATAGAAGACGTCAGATACGTTAAATTAATGTCTGATTTTTTTTTTTAATTACGTAAACAAATTTGTAAAATGTAATTGTTTACCTCATAAAATATCAATAAAGAATATTTATACGGATATCATAATTGCGCATAAATTAGAAATAACGAGAACTTATTTTTGAATACTAACGCAAAACAGAAGAAACGAAAATAAATTTAGATAAGGCCCATAATACCGTATGGGCAAATCGAGACATTGCCTATAGGCCCCGGATCTTAAGGGGCTTTCAAATTCATAAACTAAATTACAAAATATTTACTTTCTTTTCCCAATTCGAATTCTTCCATATGTTGAAATTTTTAAATTCATTTTAAAGTAATATAACAAATTTCTAAAGTTATATAAAAGAGTTTTGTTTTGTACTAAGGAAAAAAGGGTGAATTTTTATTAATTAAGATATTTAATTTAGAATTGACGGAGTAAAGAACTTTTTTTAATTTATATCTAAGATGCGAAAATAATGCATCACACATACATATGAGTGACTATCAGTTCTATTTGAATAATGTTGCAATTTATATTTGCCTAATTTATCTTTGCCCAGGGCCCCAATTAGTCATAATCGCTGCCTGATTTAGACAACGAATTAATTTTAAATAAATAAATAACAAGAATATATGGCTCCACAATAGTATTTTTTCTGGTCATTTGAAAAATATTGCGCTGATGAGGGGCTAAAACTTTGACCGAAACATCTGCATTTTTAATTTTATATATATTTATGTAATTTTTTACTTATGTGCCTGATGAATTGTGATGCATTTTTTAATTTATTTAATTTATTAGTTATGCTCACGACCAGGGATGTAGTGAAGGGTATACGGGGGTATACCCCGTATACCTTCTGGATTTTTTAAAAGAATGCCGTATACCCTCTGTTCCCTAAGAAAGGTATAGTATACACTCTCTAGGATATACCCTCTGCCTTGAGCGTATATCCTCTGTTATTTTTACGACTACACCCCTGCTCACGACTGGGGAAACATAGGGGCTATTTTTGACCCAAGAACTCTCTACTCAAATAAAACCTTTTTCTTTTTCAAATCAAATGAACTTGCTACCGCCGCGACCAGATATATCCGTTTACTAAACTGCAGGTTTCACTGCAATTTTAGCATTATTTAAATTAATATAATTCTACAGATATAATCCAGTTTCAAGAAATTAAGTTATAATTAATGCAATGGAGACTTATATGCATTTACGTAATAACAAAAAAATATATATATCTTGTTGGAAAAAATATCTTTTTTAGCATTTTAAAACAATACAGAGAAAACACCATTACAATTTTGCACTTTTGTTCGGTGGTCAGAGGGTTAAATACTTCAGATCATGATTAATCTCTAAAAATACTTCTCTGGTCATTAGAAGCATTATAAACATTAAATACATTTCTAACGTAAATTTGGAAATTAATAGCCTTAATATTAGCTCTTCAAGTCTCTCTCTCCTTTTTTTAAAACTAATTTTATTTAATATTTGAAATTTTTAATCCACTGTTTCATTTTATTATAGACTAGTATTACTCAGTAACTATTTTCTAACTGTAATTTGTAATACAATTGCATGCAATGTGACTTTAGAGCTATTTGTTTTCTATGAAAACTTTTTATTTTACAAGACAGCCATAATTAAACACACAGTAATTAGCGTGTTCTGTGGCGCAATCTAATTGCGAGAATGGGACCAAATGTCCCAGGAAAAGTTTAAAATTAACGGCGGCGAAGAATTCCGCCAATAGTTTCAAAACTCACCACTATAGATTACGTGACAATGTTTTTTTTTTTCTTTTCTTTCTTTTTTTTTTCATTAAACCCTTTGTTCTCTGTCTTGTTTAATCATCTTACGAAATTTGACTCCATTATCGTAATTAGATTATGCTACACAGAATACGCTGAGTACTGACAATTTAATTATAGCCATCTTATGGAGACCATGAGGCGCAATTCAATTTCAAAGAATGAATTCATTTTTTACAGAGAAATTAAACAAGAAAAAGGAGAAAAAAATTGAGAGGAAAAAAAAGTGCCATACATATTCTTCGGTAGTAGTGCTGTAAAAGTAACGACTAAATGAGCACCCGTATATGTATTCGTTATTTTCAAACTCACTACTCGTTAGAAATTATTCGTTACTCGTTACTTTTTTAGAAAACGGTAATTAAAAATAATCGTAAATGCTAGTACACATATATTCGATGTATTTTCTGATTTTCAAAAAGGTTGTTACGTTAGATTTTATTCTTATTTTAAGCGATAGTGAAAACTATTAAATACCTGCACTGATTTAAAATTTCATAAAGTCGGACTTTTAAAATATTACATACGAAATATATAGTCACAAGAATACAGTAAATCTAATTGTTTACTGTATATGAGGTTTTTGCAAGAATTTGTTATTGTTACATAGAAATAATGTAGTTTTGTATGAATTCTTTCTATAACGAAATTTAGGTAAAAATGTAAAAAATCACATCATAATAATACATAAATTCATCTTATGAAAGTAGGATTCTACCTTGATAGGAAATATTCAAAAATAAATTTCCATGAAAATAATATAATGCAATTTCATCTAAGACAAAATTTTCATAAAAAAAACATTTTTCTAAAAAAAAAAAAAAAAAAAAAAAAAAAAAAAGTATAAAATAGAATGTTTTGTTGGATTCTTGTTATTCCGTCTCAACAAGTATATTACTGTATATATTAAAGAGAAAAATAGTAATTACGTATCTGAATAAAGATATGCACTGCTTACTGATAGCAAAGCATGCGACAACGGAACCTGTCTATAACGGAAACTAGCATCAAGCCAACTCTGAAAAACATAGTTTCCCCCGCTGAACATAGCAATGACTTTCTAACCCATTTAAGGATTTAATTTAATGCATAAAATTTTAACCGATGGCAATAGCAGTGATATGAAATCGAATAACATTTTTCATTTTTTGATAAGCGTATTGAAGTTTAAGTTATAATCGAATGCTTCTATATGATGACCCTTCAAATAAAATTCTTCCCAGAAATACTTTATCATTCCTTAAATACAGCTATAATGAATATTTTATTCTACTATAAGCTTTTTTTTTTTTTTTTTTTTTTTTTTTTTTTACAGAAAAATTGTGAAAATTTTTAATAGATTAAATGCATAATTAATGCAAAATTAGTCTAATTAAATTCTTAAATGATAAACACATGTTTTCTCTTTATTGCTTACAAGGAAGGTCTCCATACTGGGCATATTCAGAATTTTTTGTAAAAAATATTGATTAAACTACTCATGTATGTAATAAAGGATCAGTCAAATTTAGCGGCGGAATTACAGAAGAAACTCAGTAAAAAAATAAAATACTTTCGAGTATTTGGCGCAAAAAGACGAAAGAGTCATGCGATTTGGCGAGCAGCATTTTCCCTCGCCAAAAGCAAACGATTTTAATGCACCTGAAAATTTCTTGTCAGTTAAATTTTAGAATACGTTTAAATAGTATTTAATGAATTTAAATTTGAATAATGAGAGAGTTTGACACATAGATGTACTTTATGTTACATATTTTTGTTGTTTTCGCTGCAGTTATTTAATTTTATCACTTTAAAAATAATTTCTTATGTAAAAAATACTTTCATATTGAAAGGTATTTTTTTATATATCAGAGATCCATATTTTCCATTGATCCATTTCCAGAGATTTTCATATACCAGATCAAGAATGCTGCAATAATACATTTCAATATCGGAGAAGTTTTTGTTTCCATAGCAACGAAATTGAACGACAGAGCTCAGTTAGATTGGAGTTAATTTTGAGATTGAAACAATTTTAATTAGTTTTAATTTTGTTTTAATTCATAAAATTTCACAGTTAATTTTCATTCTAAATACATTATGACAAAATATAGTTAAAAACAAACTAAAGCTGACAAAACTAACGTTATATAAATAAAATTTCTTTAAAAAAGTTCAAGATGAAACATTTTTACCTTAAAAAAATTTGACATAAAAAGTGTTTTTTTGAAATTTCATTTTGTCGCCAACCGATGATAAATCGCCAAATAAAAGAAATGTTCATTATTTTTTACGAACGTTCTATCGGGGTTCCGCCAAAAAATTTTTTACAAACATATATATCCACATGAGAAGAACATTCTGTAATTTTTTCAGAATTTTCTGAGTATGCCCGTATGGAGACCTGCCTTGTTATAGATCGATATTTTTTTTTAAATGGAAATGTTAATACATGGTATGATAGTAATCTCTTAATAAATTAAAAAAAAAAAAAAAATTGTTTTGTGTATCTTTTAAAAATGCATATAATACTTCATATCTGTAAGATAAAAGGTAAAATTCCTGAAAGAATAAATGATCTCATAGCAATCGTTTTTCTAAAAACATTTTTCTGCTATTGACCACGTGACTTCAAAAACTTGTCTCCAAATTAACATATTACATGCTCGACGAACGAACGGATGCTTGACGTAGCGAAAGACAGACTTCGCCTATTTTTCCTGTTAAAAGTAACGACAACGACTAAATGATAAACGCACATGTGATACTAATACGGGAACAACTTATTCCGAGTCCGAACACAAACTCTCTTCTTCCAGACATTCCGCCGGCGTTGAATTCAGGGGGTGGCCCGGGGGGACATGCCCCCTCCCCCTTGAGCAATAAAATGTTCCCCCGGAAAATTTAAGATTTTGTCTTTTTAATGATTAAAAATTGCAATCCCCCCACCCCCGGAACCACAAAAGTCCCTCCCAGAGAAAAGTGTCTGAATACTGCATTCCGACTTCGTATGAATCCCGAAATGAAGGTCATTTAAAGTTACTTTTATTTAGTTTTGCAGTACATTGAAATTCAAAGCTGAATGACCAACACCCTTAAGAATGTTGGTCAGTAAACTTCTCAATTCCCCCTCACAAATGTTAAACCTGTGGGCATAGAATGCATTCATATATTTAAAATATCTTCTCGGGATACCGAGAAATTAATATTTTAAATTCCCTTTTCTTTTCTTTTCTTTTCTTTTTTTTTCTAAAATGTACGCTTAATTTAATATTTTATGGGTTAAATTCTGGGCCGCAGTAAGTAAGATACACACACTTAACAAGTTAACTTGAAGCTTAACACTTTAAGATTTAGCTTACATATATTTTGAAAACTAAGGAAAGTACGAGATATGTGTTTAGAAAAAACATAAAAAACATAAGTTACAAAAATTAATTTCCGGATAAGATATTTTAAAAGTACGAATGCATTTTACAACCACCTGTTTAGCATTAGCGAGGAGAATTGTGAAATTCACTTACTACCAAACTTAAGAGGACTTTAAACATTTTGAAAACAATTAAATATTTGAAGGCTCATTTTTGGCATAATAATAAAGGTCTCAATGAAGGAAAATGATTCTATCAAGAAATTGTTCGATTCCCCTGGTAAAATTAGAAAAATGTAATTTTTTTTAAAATTAAGTGAATTTTAAAACATTTAACATGTATATATATAAATTATATAATATGACATATAATATAAAACAAATAATACAATTTTTGAGCTAATTTTTTAAAATTATTCTTAGAAATGTGCTGTATAATTTATAGTATCGGATTTACTATAAATTAATTAGTTTGAGAGAGTAAAAAAATAAAATGTGTAAAAACATATAAAATTACATTAAAAACTGTTTTTTATATTTATTTATTTATTTATTTTACATTTTTATGAAAAAAAAATCTTTTTATTTTATTGTAAATTTGAGACTTGTTTTAAACAAATGTACCATAAAGAACAAGGAAAAAAATAAGTCATTTAAAAAATACACATAAAACTTTTTTTCACTTTGAACATGCTAATTCGTCGAAAAAACACAAAATGAAAAAAAAAAATCACTTTAAGTGAAATGAGTTTGACATTTAAAGGGACAGCGATGTAATAAAATCGCTTCAAGCTGTATTTGTAATACTCGGATCTTTACGATATTTTACAAGAATATAAAGTATAATTTAAGCAAAAAATTAGAAAATCGATATTTTCGGCATTTTTCACCGAACGAAGGGTAACGAATCCCATTAATTAACCTCTTCGGTTCCTGGGTCCCCATTCGGGGTCCTATGTTCTTTAACTTATAAAAACTAAAATGTCTGTTTTTTTTTCTTTTTTGCATCGCTTTTTAATAGCTGAATGGTTATTGCGTTGAAAGTAAACTAATAAATGCCTTATCTAAGCTGAATGCTTCATGAAATAAATATTATTCTCATCTGAGTTTGCAAAATACTTAAAGATACTTTTTCAATCATTTACAGTTTCTTTTTTCTTTCTTTTTTTTTTTTTTTTTTTTTTTTAACCAAATGATTAAATATTTGTATTATTATTTTAGCTTCAGAATCGAAGAGGTTAAGGGTAATTGGGATCTAATTTAAGAAATCCAGACTCTTGACTTAATTCGCTTTCACTCGGAGAGCTGAATTAGATCTGCCAAGACAATCTGTTGGCCAACTGTGCTCCGTTTAGTGCCATTTTGTTTGGAGCGAAGAGAAGGTAACGTGATAGTCTGCACTAATCATGGCGAGCGAGTTTTCTTTAGCTTGTTTCTTTTCTCTTATTGATTCTCTCTGCGTCTATGAAGTGAAGACAAACTGCAGGGCCTATCCATCTTCTTCTTGCTTACCCTACTTCGGTTCTGAATAAGCCAGAAATACCTATCACTTGGAATAACAACCTTCTAAAATTTCAAATTCCTAGCACAACTGCTTAAATAGATAATTAGACAATGAGAAGTTGCAGGAATTTCGAGAAGCCATTAAAAGGAAAGTTGCCAGACACAATGAGATTTCCTTATTCCGTTCAACTGTGACAAGTTAAAAATGATTCGGATCAGGAATTTTTCTAATTTTGATTTTCTTTTTCTGTGTCGTTCTATGAGACATTTATAATTTCTAAAAGCAAGGGCGTAGGAACCGGGGGAGCTGGGTCTCCCCCTGGAATTTGTCAGATGGGCTTAGCTCCGCCGGTAGAAATTCTCAGACAACATCCGTTTACGATACATAGTGGAATTAAAAAAAATAAAGTCTACTTTTTCTAGGAAATTCACACAATAAGCAACAAAGAGAAAGTAATAAGCACGCTTGTTTGTGCTTTCATCCTTTTTTCTCATCGTTCACAACATTCTCGATTCTCAGAAAAAGGAGGTCTTATAAGTTTATTACAAATTACCCGCACCCCCGCCATTATGAATGATACCCACCATTAGCTTTTCACAATATGACCTGGGCCCGGCTACCCCTGTTTGTACAAAGTTCCTACGCCACTGTCTAAAAGTATGAATTCATTCGCTTCCTAGTTAATCAGAACTCAAATAACTCAACTATCCGTTGATTAATCCATGGAATTGGTTTTGTATTTTTCAAATTTCTCACCAAGGTGTAAATATGTTTTACTTTTTTCTGCATACTCTACCTTAAAAAATGTCTGTTATTCATTATAAGGAAATTTGCAGACTTGCCAGACACAATGAGATATCCATACATTGTTCAACTGTGACAAGTTTAAAATGATTCAGATCAGGATTTTTCCAAATTTTGATTTTTTTTTTCTATGTCATAGGGCATTTTTAATTTATAAAAGGATGAATACTTTATCTAATCCTGGTTAATCAGAACTCAAATATCACTATATGTTTATTAATCCATGGAACGTATTTGTATTTTATAAATTTCTCATCAAAATGTTAGTATGTTTTATTCATTTTTCTGCATAATTCTTTCTTTAAAATGTCTCTTATTCAAAATTCATTAACAAGAAACTTGCAAATTTGCCAGACACAATGAGACTTCCGTATTCTGTTCGACCGTGACAAGTTAAAGATGATTTAGATCAAAAATTTTTCCAATTTTGATTTTTTTTTTTTTTTTTTTTGCGTCGTTTTATAAGATATTTTAAATTTCCAAAACTAAGAATACTTTCGGCTGTTAGTTAATCAGAACTCAGATACCTCTCTCCTCTGTTTCACCTATGGAACGGATTTATATATTTCAAATTTTTCATTAAAATGTTATTATGTTTTTCTTTTTCTGCATGCTCATCCTTAAATTATTCATTATAAGGAAACTTTGCTATTTTTTATTGCTATAAAGGAAATATTTTTTTTTTATTTCTTCTACTTTAGGATTGGCAACAATAGTTTAAAAAGATTATTTAGAAATGTGATATGTCTCTATATTTAAAATATATTTTTAAAAATAATAATAATAAATTGCGCTTATTAATTTACAGTTCTTTTCATGAAAAAAAAAAAATTCTTACTGTAATAATAATAGACTTCTACTACAAAAAATAGTTAGGTTTGCAGAATATAGTCCATATAATTCATAAGAAGTGCAGAAATATTCATATATTTTTGTAATCTTTCACCTTTATTTATTAAGCAATCATTTTACTTTATTAAAATAAAAGTAATAAAAAGTGTAGTAAAATAAAAGTGCATTTGTGATGTTAAAAAAAAATGTATAACTTCATACAAAAAATAGAAAATGACAACTCTGAAAATCATATATCAAATACAAGCAAGTTTTGATTCTTTTCCTGATTAAAAAATAATTTTATTATCTTGTAATACATAAAGAAATAACCTGGGTAAAGTATCATTACGTTCGGAATAATGAAAATCCCCAATTCTATTTCTTAAACGAAGAAATGGGAAGTATTTAATCAAATAATAGCATCTTAAAAACCATTCTGTTGCAAAATAAAAGATCGTGTTAAGATAAACAAAATGGTTATGTGAGAGTTTGAGATATAAATCACTATCATTCAATTTACCTTACTCACGACAGTATAAGAAGAAACCAAAAGAAATGAAATGGGAATTTATAGTAAGTTGTAATAAGCCAGAAAGATAAAAATCTTTCGCTTTTCACCATACTTTTTCCTCATTGCAATGCAGCTGATTCTGGCTTCTATTTAATTGAACTTTTTTTAATGTTTTACTGCAATTTTAACGACTTTACACTAATTCGGGCATCGGGCGAATTAGAATATTGCATCAAATTGCAGTAAAATTAGATGTAATAAATTACATCTAATTTTACTGCAATTTTTAAGGAAAAAAAATGATAACAACATTGCTGTCAGCAATTTTTGCTGTAAATTTAACTTTTTTTTTTTTTTTTTTTTTTTTTTTTTTTAACTAGCTGACCCGCCCGGTGTTGCCCGGATCTGTAATAATAATATTAAATGTACTTGAAATTTGTATGATTTTAGCTTTACCTCGAAATATATGGAAATACATTGTCTGAAATACGTGGCCATTGACTGTGTGAGAAATTGGTTTAAAAAAACAAACAACTGATATTTAGCTGTAAAAATGCTCAAAATGACTGCAATGGGAAAAGCGGGAGGGAATATGTATGCAGCGATTGCGTGATTTTCGTGTTAAAGTGTTGATATTTATCCGTAAAACTCACTGCTAAGTCATGTAACTAATTACTTTTTTCACATAGAAATATCGTGAAATATTTTGAATTTCAAACTAATTGTATCACTCTCTAATCCGCCTATACCGTGAATGAAATCGATACTTGAATGATTAGCTGAAAGTATATAATATTATAATAGTTAAAAGTATTTAATATTATAAACATAGCTGTCAACTTTTAACTAATCTTCCGTAATACCTGGATTAGTTTGATCCAGGTTAACCTCAATTTTAACCAAAAAAATTATTGCATGAATCTTTATTTATTTACTTTCAATTATTTAAATAGCACTAATTTAATTTCATTTCTTTAAAAAAAAAATTCTCGTTCGAAATTCATTAAACCAGGATCAAATTAATACACGTATTACGGAAGATTAATGTAAGGCAGGCACCTATGTATAAAATGTAATCTAAATGTATATAATATTGTGGGAGCGATTCTTTCTCCAACAGCCAAGTATCATGTCTTGTAAGGTTCTTCATATCGCAACTCTGATAGAAAAGGTCTTTAGAAAGCAGACGATTTTCTGAAAAAACTCCATTCAGACGAAAAGCCGAAGAAAAAAGAAATGAACGGAAGAGATCGTTGGATGGAATGTGGGGAGAGTTGGTGTTGACTTTAGAAGAATGTTGATTAAGATGACGCGATTAAGATGTTTTAATTAAAGTTTCCTTTTGAATGTTCGAATTGTAAATATTAATATGTAAATATCTTTTTTGTAAATATTAACGTTTAATATAAGTCTTTTAAAAGTTTAAAAACGGTGTCAGAATTTAATTTACCTCCGAGTTTATTTACTTATGTGTTCGAAAGAACTTTTATAAGAAGAATCTCCATAAATTTTGGTGTCAGAACCGAGACAAACGAACGCCCACAGAGAAGAAATATATATATACTTTAAATAATCTGGAAGCCGTTATTATTTAGAATTGTGATGGAATCCTTGCTGGAAATTATTATGAGGAAATCTTTTTTGAATATATGTTTAATGATATGAAGCTGTTGGATACTGCGACAACAATGCTGTTTAAATGTGTGAAGCTGAGCATCTGATTATGAAGTGAGTTTATTATTTCATTTTTCTTTTCAATAATGGAAAAATTAGTTGATTTAAAGGAATTAGAGTTTTCTTTGAAAACTGAAAAATCAGCTAGTATTAAGATATTGCACAAATTAATTTTTGGAGAAATCGGTGACAGAAATAATCGACGTAGAATTCGGAATTTTACTGGGTTTACGTTTGAAGTAGATTCCGATGAATATCAAACTAAATTCAAAGACATTAAAGATAATTTTTCTGTTAACGACTTAATTACCATTTGCAATGTTTTGTGTATAAATAATTCGGGAACTTTTGATGAAATTGCTGCCAGAATAATTTCTAGTTTATGTGATTTTAATATTTTAAAAATTAATATGATAGCCGATGTAGGTACTCTTAGTGATGACGAAAGTGTTGATGAATTTAATGATGATTTACAAGATAAAACTAAAAATATTTCAACTGTTTTTGAGAATAATATGAGAAATGATTCTGGTAGTTCTAATTGTGAAAGTAATGAAAATCAGAAAATTCTAATTCCTGATTATGTTATTAAACCAAGCATTTCTATTAATGATATTGAAAGTATGATTACAATGTTTGAAGGTACTCAAGTACAAAATATTAATAAATGGATTGCCGATTTTGAAGATATTGTTTCATTATTTAACGTTAGTGATTTGCACAAATTGATTTTGGCTAAACGCCGTATGACAGGCAAAGCAAAATTATTTCTTGAAAATGTAACAAATATTAATTCGTGGTCTAAATTAAAAGCCCTACTCATATCTGAATTTGGTCAAACGTGCAATTCAGCTGAATTACACGAATTGCTGTCCAAAAGAAAAATTAGACCACATGAATCGTTAGATGAATATTTTTTAAATATGAAACAATTATGCTCAAAAGGCAATATTGAAGATTCTGCCCTTATTCAGTATGTAATAAATGGAATTAATGACCCCATTTCTAAAAAATCTTTTTTGTATGGTTGTCCCAATATTGCTGAATTTAAACAAAAATTAAAGATTTATGAAAAAATAAGATCGGAGTATGAAAATGCAAAATTTCATAAATATGAAGGAGCTAAGCCTAAAATTAAATCCGAAGTTGAAGTTAAGAACAAATTTAAGCCTGTAAAGCCAAATATGCGTTGTTTTAATTGTGGCGGGAATAATCATAAGAGTATTAACTGTGTAAATAAAGATAAAGGGCCGCTTTGTTTTGCTTGTAACGCTTATGGTCATAAATCATTTCAATGTAATAAATCTAAAGATACAAGTGTTAAAAATGCTCAGTCACAAGTAAACATTATTACATCCCAAGATTTAATTCTGAAAGAGATAAAGCTTTATTCTTTGCGTTTAATCTCTTTAATAGATACTGGTAGCCAAAAGACTTTGTTAAAGAAAAGTATTTATGATAATTTGAAGAACTTTGTAGAATTAAAACCTACGAGTATCTCTTTGACCGGTCCAGGAAAAGCCTCAATTAAACCAGAAGGTTGTTTCAATTCAGAAATCGAAGTAGATGGTTCAAAATTTAAAGTTACTATTTTTGTCGTTAAGGACAGTTGCATTAATTTCAATTTAATTATTGGCACTGATGTTATTCATCAAGGTACATTAACTATTTCTGAGAATAAAGTGAAACTGTTTAAAGCTGAAGTTCAGTCTAATGACTTTTTAGTTAATATTGTAAATGTTTTGGATGAGCCTAAAATTGATTTAACTCACATTGCTGACAAAAAATTACGTTCAGAGTTATACTCTTTAATTGAAAATTATGTACCAATTAAAACTAAAACAGTAGATGTTAAAATGAAAATTAATTTAACTGACGAAATCCCAGTTTGTTCTTCTCCTCGAAGATTACCGCCATGCGAGAAAAAAATAGTCGAAAACCAAATTGAGGAGTGGCTAGCTCAGGGAATAATTCGAGAAAGTTCTTCTAATTTTTCTTCGCCGGTTGTGTTAGTCAAGAAAAAAGATAACACAATGAGACTTTGTGTTGATTACAGATGTCTTAACAAAAAGACAGTACATGAGCATTTCCCCTTGCCAGTTATTGATGATGTAATAGACCAATTACATTCTGCCGAAGTATTTACCACCATAGATTTGAAAAACGGTTTCTTTCATGTAGATGTTGAAGAAGACTCGCGGAAATACACCTCGTTTGTTACTCATGAAGGACAATACGAATTTTTGAAATGTCCATTCGGGTTGACCAATAGCCCTAGTGTTTTTCAAAAGTATATTTATAATGTATTTCGAAACCTATTAAAAGATCACATTGTTGTCATTTATATGGATGATTTAATAATACCTGCTAAAAACGAAGCTGAAGGTCTAGAAAAATTAAAACTTGTACTCGAAACTGCATCGGAATATGGATTAGAATTAAATCTTAAAAAAAGCAATTTTTTGAAGCGTGAAATTGATTTCTTGGGGTATAGAATCATAAATGGTAAATTGTATCCCTCTCCACTGAAGACTAAAGCAGTAATAAATTTTCCCGAACCAAAGTGTACCAAAGATGTTCAAAGTTATTTAGGATTGACAGGATACTTTCGAAAATTTATAAGAAATTATTCGGTTATAGCTAAACCGTTAAGTGACCTGCTAAGAAAAGATTCAAAATTTAAATTCGATATAGAAGAACAAAGAGCTTTTAATGAACTCAAACGTATTTTGTCGTCAGAACCAGTACTTTTTATTTACAATCCCAAAAGTGCGACCGAAATCCATTGTGATGCCAGTATTGATGGCTATGGAGCTGTTTTAATGCAACAATCTCCAGTAGATAATCAATTTCATCCAGTTTATTTCGCAAGTAAAAAAACCACCGAAGCTGAACGGAAGTACACTAGTTACGAATTAGAAGTTTTAGCTGTAATTGAAGCCCTGAAAAAGTTTAGAGTATATGTGCTAGGTATCCCATTTAAAATTGTAACCGATTGTAATGCATTTAAAATGACTATGGATAAAAAAGAAATGAGTACAAAAATAGCTAGATGGGCAATAATGTTATCCGATTTTGATTATGTTATTGAACATAGACAGGGTAGCAGTATGAGACATGTCGATGCATTAAGTAGGTATCCTATTTGTATGGTAATCCAAGATAGCTTAACTTTAAAAATTATCCAAGCTCAAGAAACCGATGACCATATTAAAACAATAAAAGAAATCCTAAAGGTGAAATCTTATGATGATTATCTAGTTAAAAATGATGTTCTTTATAAATGTGTTAATGGTAATGATTTATTAGTTGTACCGGAAGACATGCAAATGAATATAATCAAGGCCGCTCACGAAAAAGGTCATTACGCAGTTGCAAGAACAGAGAAAAGTTTAGAAAATGATTTTTACATCCCTAAAGTTAAACAAAAAATTGAGAAATGTATAGCAAATTGTGTTCCCTGTATTTTAGTTAATAGAAAATGTGGTAAACAAGAAGGCTTACTTCACCCAATAGAAAAAGAAGAAACTCCATTACATACGTACCATGTTGATCACTTAGGTCCATTAGAAAGCACTAATAAAAATTACAAACATATCCTTTCGGTCATTGACGCATTCACAAAATTTGTTTGGTTGTATCCCACAAAATCTACCGATGCTGCCGAAGTAATTTCTAAATTAGAAATCCAAAAATCTATCTTTGGAAATCCAATTCGAATTATATCAGATAAAGGTCCTGCATTTACCTCTAAAGCTTTTGAAGATTATTGCATCAATGAAAATATTAAACATATCCCGATTACCACTGGATTACCCAGGTCTAACGGCCAAGTTGAGCGTCTAAATTCTGTCATAATATCTGTTCTGTCTAAATTGTCTGTCGATAATCCTAAAAAATGGTATACACATGTAAGCAACGTCCAACAGGTGATAAATTCGACTTTTCAGAGAAGTATAAGCACAACTCCTTTTGAATTGATGTTTGGTACTAAAATGAAACTAAAAAATAACATTGAAATTACTAGTCTTCTGAATGCTGAAATACAATCTGATTTTACAAATAATCGCGAAGATATGAGAAAAAATGCTAAAAAACAGATTTTAAAAGTCCAAGAAGAGAACCGTAAAACTTACAACCTCAGACGAAAGAAAGCTAACAAATTTAAGATTAATGATGTGGTTGCTATAAAACGCACACAACAAGGTCCAGGTTTGAAGTTAAAACCAAAATATTTAGGTCCGTACAAAGTCATAAAAGTAAAAAATAATGACACCTACGATGTAAAGAAACTTGGATTCAACACTGTAAAAAAAATCTACGTAAAATTACGGACAAAAGCCGGCAGCAGAGATTCCGGACAGTATCCGTAAAAAAATATTTTGACCGTAAATCCAACAATCACCCGTAATTTTACATTTTAGCAAATGCATAACTAGCCCGTAAAAAAAGTAGTATTGTCCGTAAAAATACAATGCCAAGTTGCCCGTGAAAAAAAGGGCATTGCCCGCAAAACTATAATGCCAGGATGCCCGTCAAAAAAGGGGCATTGGCCGTAAAACTATAATGGCAAGATGCCCGTAAAAAAAGGTGCATTAACCGTAAAAATATAGTAGACTCCCTTAAATCCGCACAGCTTGGGACCAGGGGTTTTGCGGATTTTAGAATTTTGCACATTTCTGGTCATTGCTTTGTTTACATTTTTTAAATAATAATTTAAATGTAATTAACAGTGAAATTGAAACTATAATGAATACTTGTAATATAATAAAATATTAAAATAAGTAATAAACAAAAATAAAAAAATTTAGCTAATTTTTAACATGATTAAAATATTAAAAGCAAAGGTCAAGTTAATAAGCAATAAAATAAAAAGATAAGATGCATTTTTCCTATGATATTTGGTTTATAAAGATACATTGCTAATTCACATTAAAATCATAATATAAGAAAGTTTTATTTCAGGTCTAACCAGACTTAATAACCAAAAAAGTTTGGTTAATGCATAAATATCTTTGGTAAAAAAATTGTGATTACCAGTGATATCAGCAATATCTTATTTTTTTCAAAATTAAATTTATTCTTTCTTCATGAAAACACATGAATTGAGTAACGTTAATGAAAATTACAAATTAAAATACATATGGAATTGATATAAAAATAAAAAAGTCAAATTTTGCACCTATATCTGAACTAAATGTTTCATTGTTTACATCCGTAAATTATGTGTGAGTTTTAGAGAGTTGCGGATTTTAGGAGTGCGGATTTGAGGGAGTCTACTGTAATACGAAGATATCTCTGAGAAAAGGGACATTGCCCGTAAAATAATACAAATTCTGGCCATGAAATAAAGGGGCAATTGCCCATAAAATAACAAAACACATACATTAGGATACCTTGTTAAAGAAAAAGGATTGTCTCTAAAATTACAAAAAGGATTATTCAGTGAAATTAATATAAATTTCCATACAGTTATCCAGTAATACCCCATTCTCTTTTGGACTCGGGGGGGGGGGGGTATATACCAACTGAAAATCCATAATAGATTTAAAAGAGGAATATAGATAATTCACAACACTAATAAACAACAAAAATTAATTTTCACAGGAGTACTTATGTTTTCGCAATATTTGAATAAAACATTCATAACTTATGCATATTATAAAACTTGTATATTCGAAACCTAATTTTCCAAGGATTTCAGGTACTCTTAGCAGGCAGTTTGTAGTTTTTTTTTTTTTTTTTTTTTTTTTTTTAATAAAAGTTTAATTTTATTAAAGGAGAGCATTCTCACTCGTTTCCTATAGTAAATTGTATTTTTATTCAATTACAAGGTTCTCACTTTTGGTGTTGTTGCATTAATAATTTATGTTAAAATACAATTTTTAGCTTTCCAAAATTTACCATCACACACTTTAATAGTGAAAGTGGTGGAGCATTTAAAAACTGGTAAGATAACAAACTCATGTGTTTAGATAAAAGTCTAATATGTAAAATAAAAATAGAAAACTAGTTACTTTAATATTAAATTACAGGGGTTGATCCAGGCAAAATTTGGGGTCCACAAAAATCTATTTAATAAAATAGGCTTCTTCACAAAATAATTTTAATAAAACAGATCCTTTCACAAAATTCTTTTATGCCATTTTCATAAATACTGTTTTAAAATCTAATTTGTACACAAAAACATGTCATAATTTTCAAAAACTTAGCAAAGGAATTTTTAAAAATATATATATTTAGTTTTTAAATTCCTTGTTCAAATAACAGTCAACTTCCATTACAAAATGTTATTTTCACAAAAATAACTTTTCTTTTTCATAAAATGAGCCCCAAGAATAAAAACCTGCATCGATTCCTGAATGGATCAGAAAAATTATGATTAGTAATATCAGTTTATTAGCTGTACTGCTATTGCTCCCTCTCCTCCCTTCCAAGCCCCTTAATAATAGAGAGCAGCTTTTTTATGATACACAAATGCTACTTTATTATTTCGATTTTTATGTATCATATATTTACTAAATACTACATGAAACAAAAATAGTCCATTTTTTATTTAACAATGATTCATAATCCCACACACATCGGTGCAAGAAATCCATCTAAGTCGAGACTGAAATCTTTTCTGAGCATTAGAAATAACTAAATGCAAAAGGGTTAAAAGATTTCTAAGTCTTGTATTATACCTAAAAATTGGTCTCTTACAATAAAAGAAAGTGATTAAATGTTCTTGATGGTAGAACCACTATTATTTAAATATATAAGGTAGAATTTTGAGTCAGTCAAAAATCTCTTCAACACTGAAATCAGTCCTGAGATTGAAGGTCTTGCACCCATGTCCCACGGTTCTTAATCTTGTGTATACAAATAATACATACTATATTGTTTACGAGATTTCGGTGAAAATTGATTAAACTTGGGAGTGTTCGAAGATGAAATTATTACAATGGTTCTGTTTTATAAATTATCATTCAATAAATAAAAAGAAAACATGAATTTTTACAAATTTATTTAATATACTTCAACACAGTATTCTTAGAAGTAACAAATTTAAATAACAAATTAAGAAACAACAAATAAAAAAATCATTTTTTCACACAGATTTTTTTTCACACAGAATTTATCGCCAAGGTTGATTTTGGATCTTCTAAATCGTTTTTTCGATTTTGTCTTTTTCCAGATTAATAGCCAAGCATGTCCTATTTAAAAAGAAGGTAAGAATAAATATTACATAAAAGTATACACAATAAACAGAAATTGAGTATAGTAACAATCTCAGTTATTCCAGATGAACAGCAAATACAGCAGTTATTTTTAATATATAATTGTTATGAGCATCCTAATAAAACAAGTAACAAAAAAGTAAGGAATTAGAATTCATTCCAGTTTAACCCAAAATTAATTTCAATTATAGTAAATTAATTCATTTGTTGTAATGTTACAGTTAGTAATTTATTTTACCGAACCTTTTGTACATGAATAAAACTTGCACTTGACCTTTTATTTCTATGTAAAATATTTTTAAATGAGTAGATTACATTTGAAGCAATTATAAAATGGCAAAATTCTTTTAAGCTCTGATATAAAACTTTGGGCCCAAAAACAAAAAGGCCTGAACATCTCTGATAGACATTAATGTTCTTTATATCAAAGTAAAATGGCTTTATAGCACCTTGAACCGTTTATATATATACCACTTATAGCCGTTTGAACCAATTATAGTTGGTTTTAATCACTTTTGAATTGTTTATGTCTGTTTTGCAGCCAATGTGTATATGCAGCCAATTTGAGACATTGAGAGTGCATGTTTTTTCATATGTTTTTATGTTCTTCTATCTTTACAAGAAAATATATAATTCAAAGAAAATATGGTATTCTGACTTTCGGTGGATTTGTACGCATTGGAAGGCAAGGAATGAAATTTAAAAGTTTTTAGATAATGTCTATCTGTCAACTCCGTAAATTTTTAATAAAAAAAAAAAAAAGTGGTAGTTTTGTTTCAAGAACTAATGCATGACATTTCACAAAACTTTACATTCAGTTAGAGCATTGATATAAACTGAAGCTGGTTAGTTTTTGGGGTATATCTCTTAACAGGTGGCACTGATATGATGCATTATTCAGTTTCCATAATATCTCTAACTTAAGAACTAATGCATGGGTTATTATAAAACTTCAAATTCTAGTTCCTGATTTAAAAAGTGCTTCAATTCATATACAGTATGGATCTATTTATCCGGAAACCAGTTAACCGTAAAACCAGTTATCCGGAATGATATTTCTAATCTATGATGATGGAACCTTTGTAGAAAAAAATGTCATACACATCTAATTTTACATAAATATTGCTTGAAACAATTGTATAATTTGATGAGTGCATCTAGTATTTGAGATGGAAATGTATTTAGTTATACTTTAGATGTTTTCTATTTTCATGCAGAGGAAACAAGAATTTTTGTTTCTAAAGCATTCCCATAAATTACATTCTATCAAATTTTATTTTTTAATCTTACTTTAATCTTATTCTTAATTGAAGTAATCTAATAACTAATTTAAGATTAGAAGTAATACCACAACCACATATATTCCATAAAACTTATCAAATGGATGTTGCTTTAATGCCCAACCAGTTAACCGGAAAAACCAGTTATTCGGAATGCATCTGACCTCAACCATTCCGGATAAATGGTTCTGTACTGTATAGGGAACATTTTTTACTACCATTTCAAAAATATATCGACATCAACTTCTTATGTATCATGCAATAAATCAACAGTTATATTGAGAATTTTGGAGAATAATAAAATAATATTTTTTTCTTTCAAATAGAGCATTTTCCAATGTTCCCTTAGTAACTAATTTTCTGCTTAAGCAGAAAATTTGTAAAAAGTAAAATAGTAAAAGTACCATAAATAAATATTTTAGTTTATCGAAAAACTTTTTTTTTCATAAGTCGTGATGGAAATATTTTACACATACACACACATGTTGCCATAATTAACACTACAGCAGCACAAAGAATAGATTTATATAATACATTCCATCTTGCAGACTTTTTAATAATATTATTGTTGCAGACACTTGAAGATAGTTCTGTCACTGCACTCTGAACTAAATTTGTATGTTTTACAAGATCTCTCAACTAGATTCACACTCTTTTCAAGATCGACTAAATTGGCACTTTTTCTGAGGTATCTCGAATAAATTGGTGCTCTTTCCAAGATATCTCGACTAAATTTGCTCTTTTTCTCAAGATTTTGACTAAATTCACATTTTTTTTCCAGGATCTGGACTCAATTTGCACGTTTTCTTGAGATCTCGACAAAATTAACACTTTTTCTCAAGATCTCGACTAATTAATGCGCTCTTTTTTTCAGATCTCGACTAATTTTGCACGTTTTTTGGAGATCTCAACCAATTCGCATGTTTTCGCAAGATCGTGACTAAAGTTGCATCTTTTATTGAGATCTCGACTAAATAATGCATTTTTTCTTCATCTCGACTAAATAATGCATTTTCTCAAAACCGAGAGTAAATTTGCACTCCCTCCCAGGATCTTAACTAAATTTGCACCCCGCCCCCTTAAATCTTGACTGAATTCACACTTTTTCTGAAGATGTCAACTAAAGTCACAATTTTTCTGATTATTTAATGATATTCATATCAACCCCTCCCTCTCCGCAGAATCATAATTCCCATTTTTCTATCATGATTCCATGTTGAAATCTGCATTTTGCAAGTATGATGAAATTAGCATTTTTTACCAAGATTCTTTGATGGCACCATAAGCAGCCAATTTATTTATTTTATGTGCTTGGCAGCTCTTTTAAACCCCTTTGATGCACACAATGTTTTTTTTTTTTTTTTTTTTTTTTTTTTTAACATTTACATGGCAGCCTGTGGAAATTCAATTGATCTTTGAAAATTATAGCAAATATTTTTGGTATACAAAGAACAAGCATACCCCCCCTTTTTTTTTAATAGCCCTTTTTGAAAAAAATGTACTCTTTCTTTAAATTAGTGATTCCTCTTCGAAAAATTTCAGCTGGTGCCCCCCCCCCCCCTTTTTTTTTTTCTTTCTAGAATCTAGAGTATTTCAGATATGATAAAAAATCATCTTTGCTAGTAAAATTGTATTATCGTAGTGAGCATTAAAAATCATTCAAAATATAATTTAACTGCAATAGTTGGCAGATCTGTAGTGGTATTTGTAATTGATTTTAATTTTTGAGAAATTAAAAACAATACAATATTCTAAAAAATATTATACGGTAGAGTATCTAATTTGCCGACCTGTAATTCACAGTCAATTTTTTAAAGTTAACGAAAAGATATTTAGATTAATAATATTGCGCATTGTGCCACCTGCTTAATGGGGAGATTTTTTTTGGGGGGGGGGAGGGGAGGGGAAGGCTGGAAATAAAACTTCCCACGAACAAATTGATGCTGTGATGACTTGTCGCTACAATGATTTCAATGCAACACCTAATATTTCGAATTATAACTAACTGAATGTAAATGCCTTAAAATTAATAATTATTTGTAACAATATTAAAATGCTATATCGTCATTAGAAACATTTTTCTGCATAATTTTTTATTTTAACATATTAGGAAGTAGGTAAAAACTTATTTGCAACATTACAAATCTACATACGAAAAAAAAAAAAAAAAAAAAAAAAAAACAGATTATTATGAATTAAATATAAATGTAAAAAAAGCATGTTTTCATTATTGTAACATTCACAAAAATATACATTTTTCAAAAATGCATTAAAAGATAGAAAATTTCACCAAATTAACCAGCTAAGTTGGTTTTATATATGGCAATTTATTATGTTGCCAAATTTAGTGTTATATGACCAAATTGGTCAAAATTTAGTTCTATGGTAGTAATACTGCTATTACTACTTTTTTTTTTTTTTTTTTTTTTTTTTTTTTTTACAATTACCCATTGTTTAAGCTGACACAGATTTCTTCATATGAAAACAACCATTATACCTACGGCAGCCCACTGACCACCTTAGGAACTGGATTAAACAAAAAAAAATTAGCCTAATGTGTGTATTGCCTTTGAATACATGAAGGAGAGACTTTAGCACATGTGAACAGTTCACATAAACATAGCTTTTTTTTATTACTGGTTAATTTCTGAAAACTAAAAATACTGAATACAGTAAACAGAACCCCTTTTTTTTTTAAACAAGGTAATTTTTTATAAAATCATCTTTATAGTTAGCTCTTCTTTTTTTTAATAACTTTATAAATTCAATGAATTGCTCACAAGTGCCCCAACAGCAGGGTAGTTGCGAACACAAGGGAAAATATTTGATATGCTTTACATTCTGTTTTTTATTTGTTGTCATGATCATTAGTTACACTATGTGTTAAATTTACTATAAACAAAATTCTAGTTCTGCAGTGATAGATTTAAGCACAAGATTATAAGACGAAAATAAGTAGATTGGGAAAAGGGAGGATTATATGACTAATTAAATATTGTCGGAATAAAATAAAATTAAGATGTACATTTGAAAAAAATAAAGCCTTTAAATTTTGCTTAGGAGAATTTAGATAATATTTATCAAAAATCTGCCAAAGTACAAAAGATTCTTATCCTTGTATTTCCCTTCTAGTATCCTTGTATAGGATATATATACCTTGTATGGGTATACTTGTATCCCTCGAGTATCTTTGTATTTCCCTTCTATTCTAAAATAATGATAAAGGATTTTATAATGATTAAAAAAAAATAAACAATTACAAGCACACACCCAAATTTAACTTCTTTTACTTTTGAAAGAGGAAGGAGGGGGGGAGACAATATTAGATATGACATTATTTCACGTGAAGTGAACTGAAAGAATCACAGAATGATTATTGAGACACTTATGAACTGTTCATATCTGCCTCAACTATTCTGTTCACAAATGACCCACGTGGTCACTAGAGTTAAATTGACAAATCATTTTAATATTTCTCAATTTTAGAATTCTTTTTTTTTTTTAAATCAAAAATACTTATTATTTATAATAGGGGTGCACAACCTGTGGCCCGCAGGCCAAAGTAATTTTACCAGTAATTTTATGCAGAATAATTTTCCTTATAATAATGACAGAAACTTTGCTATGAAAGAAAACAAACGTCGCTTTTGAAATATTCTGGTGTCAAACGATTTTCTGGCAAAAAGGTTGTGCTTCGCTAATTTATAGTATATGTTAGAACATTAAAATTAAAACAAATAAATAAAGTTATTCGTTTAAAAATTTAAAACTGAGATTTTACTTTTGAGACGCACACTTTATGCCTCCATTCTCTTCTCGATGACACTACCAGTGATAGAAGCGCCTCCATCATATTCTGGAGCTGTCCATTTGTAATCAGTAATTTGTAGCCTTTTAACCAGTAGCTTGTAGTCGGCCAGGTTTACTTGGTTCATCTGTAAAAAAATACAGTATTATACAGGATGTTTACAAAAATGTATTAGTTACCATTAAAGTGATTATGTTATTTCATAAAATACCTAATTACTTCATGAAATAATTGAGTATGTTGAAGTGTGTAAAGTTAATGCATTTTAAGATGTAACAAATTATTTTATAGAACAACAATTGTCTAATTGTTAAAGTATTAAAGCTTTTGGCAATAGCCGTTTGAACCAATTATAACCAGGATTGCAAAAAAGCCATGCCGGTGGCTTTTATTTGTTTTAACCAGCTTTTATTGGACAAAAATTTTTTTTTTAGTTAGTTTTAAAGACTTAATTGAGGTAGAATTCAGTATAACCCAATTTCTCAAAAATGAACACGTTAATATTGAAATAATACGTATTGATTTGCAGTCAAAATTATAAATATATCAGCTAACTTTTAAAAGACCATACAAAATGCTTTCTCTAGTTTACACTGACTTTACCCCCCCCCCCCCCACACACACACAGTTTTTTTCTTTATTACTGCTTTATATAATTAAAAAGGACAATAGTTGCATAGTTAGTATCATAATTTATTACTTAATTAATTTTAAAGGATATTAATATACAAGTCTTATTTTTATTGCTCATAAATGTTTATTTGAAGCCACACATAAAGTCATTTAATAAAAACAGCAATTCTTTTGAATAAAACAGATTTATGAATAACTTTGCATTAGTTAATGTATGAGTATACATTCTTTAAAATAGGGGTGCACAACCTGTGGCCCGCAGGCCAAACTGATACCAGTAATTTTATGCAGAGTAACTTTCCATATAATAATGACAGAAACTTTGCTATGAAAGAAAACAAACGTCACTTTTCAAATATTCTGGTGGCAAACGATTTTCTGGCAAAAAGGTTGTGCATCACTACTTTAAAATAACAATGAGCTTTTCAAAATTTTAATTCAACAAGTTTTATTACAACACGATAATTTCAATTATTAAATACACATAAGCTATTGTCAATTTCTAAAGAAATAGAAGTATGTAAGGAAAATTTCATTTTTATGTGTAACATTTAGTTATTGTTTCATATAATCTTTAAAATGTTTGGTATGGGTCATTCCATGTCAATTCAACCAATTTTTCCCCCATTTGTAACCCGACCCACAGGGATTTGGATGAAACTGTGTGCACATTAATTCTATCATGAAATGATTCCATCAGAAAATTTTCCTTCCCAGACCTCATAGTTTGTGAGATATGGGGGGTCCAATTCTTAGGTTTTTCTCAAATCGCACATTTCTGAGTCTGTATTCTGAGATTGCAGTTCCATCTTCAAAAAATTGTTTCTATCGATCTAAAACATGAATCATCCTAAAAATATTACTGTAAGAAGATAAAAAGATGCAGATTTTAATAAAAAATATTAAAAAAAATTATTTGTAATATTTAGGATAAAAAAAGTCAGCCAAAGTTGGGAGTTATGGTTATTTTTCCAAATTTTTGTGACTTCACGAAAAAGGCTGTACACAAAAAGGCAAATTAAATTTCCCATTTCTTTTTGTTTTAAATAAAAGTTTACACTTTGGGCTTTCTATCTATGAAATAAAAATGATGTGTTTCGCTTGGCTTATGCAAAAATTTTGGGTACTTTCCAATTAGCCGGATGAGTGCTTTTTTTTTTATATATTACATATGCACACAAAAAAGCAAATGAAATTTACCATTTCTTTTTGTTTTAAATAAAAGTTTACACTTTGGGCTTTCTACCTATGAAATAAAAATGATGTGTTTCGCATGGCTTATGCAAAAATTTTGGGTACTTTCCAATTAGCCGGATAAGTAATTTATTTTTACATATTACATATGCACACAAAAAAGCAAATGAAATTTCCAATTCCTTTTTGTTTTAAATAAAAGTTTACATTTTGGGCTTTCTATCTATGAAATAAAAATGATGTATTTCGCATGGCTTATGAAAAAATTTTGAGTACTTTCCAATTAGCCGGATGCGTGTTTTATTTTTACATATGTACATATGTATAGATCTATATAAATGCAGATATATTATACATGTACATATGTATGTATATATACAGTATATTGATATATATATATGTATAACACTGTTGCCCGTCTAACCGAAAAGTACCAAATTTTGCCTTGTTTTGAGAATCTGCACCAATTAAGAGGAAAAAAAATCTGACTAAGTTTAGCTGTGGTACTTAAATAATTACTGGAATTACTATGAGTTATTGAATTTAATGTTATTTGATGCATGTTTTTTTTTTAATTCTCAAAGTAAAGTTTAGGCTTTGTTTTTTTCTGATTGAAAAAAAATCTGACTGTAATATGTTTCCCCATTAAATTTAGTGAATGGTCCATATATATTTCATTTCGGTATTTAATAATGGGCATTTTTTGATAATCTAAAGAATCTCTTACTTTTATTTTCAATAATTAAACTCAAAACAGATTTTTTTTTTTTTTTTTTTTTTTTTTTGTACAGTATAAAATAGAAAATTTTTTCTCCTCGCATTTCCATTCTTTCTTTCGAATGCTTATATATTAATTATTTGTGTTTAAAAAATGTTCAAAACCTTGTATTTCCTTTCCTTGGTTAATTTTAATCAGTTTAAATATTTATATTGGCAAGTTTAAATACACAAATATTTAACAGAACTTAAATTTGTTTCTATAGTCTGAAAGATTTAATTGCACCTGCCTTGTATAAACACCTTCTGATAAAGGCAGGGTAATGTTCGTTAGTATGAAAGCAGATGTTTTGAAATCAAGTTAATCAAATTATTGTCATTCTGTTGTTTCTTATCATAGAAGAATGATTTAACTTTTACTGTGCTTCTAAAAATATGTTCTGATTGTTACATATTTTATAGTTTGTGATATGTATAAATACTTTTTTGTTTTATTGTTGTAATATGGAGCCTGATATTAAACCTTCTACTAGTCTTCAGGCTTGCAGTATTGTAATATTAAATGGTTTAGAATGTCACAAAACTAGCTACACAAATAACAGAGAAATAGACTACATTGATAATCTCTGTGATTCAGAAAAAGAACTTTTATTAGTTAGGACTATTGCATTTATAAAACAAAAATTAAGTGAAAACAATTTGATTAATATATGTGAGCATCACAGAATTTCGCTCTTAATGAAGTATGAATTATATAAATGTGGAGAACCATTTAAGCGGCATTAAAAGCAAGTGAAAAAAAGCAATTAGGGAAATTAATAGAGATTTATATAGGGCCGAAAAAGTAAACCAAAATTGAAAGTTATGAATATTTTTACGAAATTTTGTGAGTTTATGAAAAAGTCTCTACACAAAAAGGCAAATGAAATTTCCAGTTTGTTTTTGTATCCAATAACATTAAATTCAGTAACTCATAGAAACTCCAGTAATTATTTAAGTACCACAGCTAAACTTAGTCAGATTTCCCCCCCCCCCCCCCTTAATTGGTGCAGATTTTCAAAACGAGGCAAAATTTGGTACTTTTCGGTTAGACGGGCACCAGTGTTATACATATATATATCAATATACTGTATATATACATACATATGTACATGTATAATACATCTGTATTTATATAGATCTATACATATGTACATATGTAAAAATAAAACACGCATCCGGCTAATTGGAAAGTACCCAAAATTTTTGCATAAGCCATGCGAAACACATCATTTTTATTTCATACATATAAAGCCCAAAGTGTAAACTTTTATTTAAAACAAAAAGAAATTGGAAATTTAATTTGCCTTTTTGTGTACAGCCTTTTTTGTGAAGTCACAAAAATTTGGAAAAATAACCATAACTGTCAACTTTGGCTAATTTTTTTTATCCTAAAAATTACAAGTAAATTTTTTAAATATTTTTTTTATTAAAATCTGCATCTATTTATATTCTTACAGTGAAATTTTTGAGATGTTTCATGTTTTAGATCCAGAGAGACAATTTTTTGAAGATGGAACTGCAATCTCAAAATACAGACTCAGAAATGTGCGGTTTGAGAAAACCCCAAGAATTGGACCCCCCATATCTCACAAACTATGAGGTCTAGGAAGGAAATATTTCTGATGGAATCATTTCATGATAGAATTAGTGTGTACACAAAGTTTCATCAAAATCCCTGTGGGTCGGGTTACAAGGTCTGGTTGAATTGACATGGAATGACCCGTATATGTAGAGTTACGCAACATCGAATTCCAAACCACAACTTTAAAGTCTAATTTAATGTATTCTTATGAATATTTATAATTTCAATTTCAGACATAATGCCTTCACAGATGCATCAGCAGTTATAAAGACTCATTTATTTGATAAAATTTAGTAGAAATGTACATTTTTTAACAGAAAATATTTATAAGTGTATTACAAATAAATTAATTCAAATTTAATATGAAATATCTGTAAACTAGGGATGTACAACCTGTGGCCCGCGATGTGTTAATATGTGGCCAGCGAATTTCGTCAATTTACAACTGGAAAAAATTGCAATTTTTGTACATACATCACACAAAAAAATACTAAATTTTGTCAATTTACTGCGGGAAAATATAAAATTTCGTCATTTAAGAACCACAAATTTCGTTTATCGGCACGGAAAAATCATGAATTCCATTGATCAAATGCAAAAAAAGTCAAATTTTATCGATGAGGATCAGAAAAGTCATCAGTTTTGTTCATCAGAGAGGGAAAAATCGCGAATTTTGCTCATGAGACTCGGGGGGGGGGGGGGGGGGGGGAGTAGCAAATTTTCTCGATTGGGCACGAAAAAATCGCGGATTTTGTCGGATGGACGCGAAAACTCACACATTTCGTTGATCAAGCAAGAAAAAAATCATAAATGTTGTTGTTCCTCGAAAAAATTGCAAATTATCATCGAATGGAAAAATAGCTTATTTTCTTGGTTTATCGCATGAAAAAAAAAGCGAATTTCGTCAATAAGGCACAAAGAATCGCAAACTTTGTCGATCAGAGACAAAAAAAAAAAAAAAAAGCAAATTTTGCTGATAAGACTCGGGAAAATCACGAATTAAGTGATGACGCGGGGAAATATTGCAAATGTCGTTGATCAGCTGCGGAAAAATAGTGTTTTTGTCAGTTTATCAAAAGAAAAAAAATCGCGAGTTTTATCTTGCCACATAAAAAAATGCAGATTTCGTCAATGTTAATACAAAAATCACGAATATTGCTACTCGGTCGAAGAAAAATGTGTATTTTGTCAATTTACAGCGAAAAAAGCACACATTTCGTCGATCGAAGACCGAACAATTGCGAGTTTTATTAATCGCATTTCGAATAATAGCAAATTTCTTTGGACAGAGATGGGAATATTGCAAATTTTGTTGGTCACACGTGGAAAAATTGCTAACTACATCGATCAGACTCGAATAAAATCGAGAATTTCATCGATCATGCGGAGTAATTTCGCGATTGGCTTTGCAAAGATCACGAATTTCGCCGATAGGCTTTGTAGAAATCGCAAATTTGATTGATTGGCTTCATAAAAATCCCGAATTTTGCCGATCCGAATCAGAAAATTGCGAATTTTGTTGATTAGGTGCGGAAAAATCCCGAAATTTGGTCGATCAGGTGCAGAAAAATTGCGAATTCAAGGCAAGGAAGTTCAGAAACTGTTACATGTTTCATTTCACTCTCCTTAAGAAATTTGTTCTTTAATTAGTATGATTGAATCAACTTTGTTAAATCAGTTACAACAAATGGCAGATATTTTTACACGTAAGGCTGTACCAACAATAAACTGACGAAGGAAAATGAAAATTAAGAATAAATTTAACTTTTAAAAAAAGATACAGTAGAATCATACATGTGATAATTGGGATTCTTTTTTTTCTTTCTTTCTTTTTCAACACAACAGATAAACGACTACAAATATTCTTAGATTTCAATTGCTCTTTTTACAGCTGGTAGGCTGTAAAGGCAGCTATGAAACTTAAAGACAGTATTGCCAATTAACAATATTTCCTAATAATCTTGAACACACTATGTGCTGTTTTAGAATGCTCTATATAATAATGTGCTATGTGCTCCATACAATTTCATTCCACCTGACCTTTAATGATTTTTGTGTCTAATTTAATTACTCATTTATCATAGTGAAAAGCACAATAAAAAATTCATAATTTTATGAATTTTACCGATATCATATTTTTATTACTTCAAAATTGGTTTTAACCAATTTTGAAGAATTTCAGGCTTAGCATCATAAATTTCTTACTTACACAAACCAATTATTTTTCGCTACCAACACCATTTACTGAAAATAAAGCACTTAATATAAAATGAAAATATTAAACAAATTTTATATCAAAAAAGTAAGTTTATACAGGGTGTTTCGCTACCAGACCGACAAACTTTGAGGGATGATAGTACACATGAAGACAAACATTATTAAATAGGAAACCATGGGGCGCAAACGTCTTCTGTAGGAGCTAGGGGCCATTAAAGTTTAGGGTCCAAATTTTCAAACGATGATAGAAAAAGGAAAAAAGGGTCGATTTGTTTGCGGTTTTCACTAAAATCTTTCTTTTTATTACGATTTTATTAGAAAAAATTTTTAAAAGTTACATTCAAAAATTGTCGATAGAGGGCGCTTTAGACTTTAGAGTAACGAACAACTACTTTTTACCGTTATTTTGTGCATGTGGTTGAAATTATTCTAAAGTTTAGACTTTAACTTAAATTTTAAGCCCATATTCGGAAACATTGGGATCGGTTAACTAGCAAAAATTTAACTGTGAACAGAGGGGGAAATTTTAAACGCTCATAAATATTGGACAAACAAATCGATTTTGTTGCGGTTTGCGTGTAAGTCATTCCCTTGGTACTTATTTTATTCAAAATGACGTACAGCATTGGGGTCCCCATTTTTTGATAGAGGGCGCTTTCGACACATCTCCTAAATTTCAATGGCATTACGCCTAGGTGTTTAACTACCAGACCAACATACTAACAGGAAGTGTTAGGGATGCAAAGCGACTCGGAATCACATAGGAATGTAACGTTGAAAATGCCTTTTTAGCGAGTTGTGGTTAAAAGAAGCAGAGAAAAAAGCAACAGAAACAGGTAGTGAAACAGCAACACGTTAATGTGGAAGAAAACAGTTTAGTTAAGGGTTTTTACTACAAAAGGTGTCCGAAATTACGACCAGAAGTAGTCGGACATGCTTGGCAGCAGCGATGCATGCAATTCCTCTCACTTTGAAAAATTCCTGGCATCTCGGACAGCTTTCTGGCAGCTACAGAAATTCGAGCTGAGAGAGAGGTCTTCCACTGACGGTACGAGAGTCTCATACATTCAACTTTTCATTTGACCCCAGCAGAAGAAGTCCATACAGATTCAGATTCAGATCGAGCCACGTGGGGGGCTATCAATTGGTTTGAGCTCAACTAGCCCTACCCAGCAACATTCATTTAAAAAAATACAGACAAATTATACACTAATAAAATAAAGGTAGGTAAAAAAAAGTAATTGATGTAATGAAGTAGGTGCGACGATCTGAAAGGCCAACGAACCGGGCCACCACTACCTATCCACCGCTGTCCATATGTTATGTTGGGGGTGTCTGCGAACATCATTGGTAAAATGTGGAGGAGCTCCATCATGCTATAGAGTGGTGCAAAGAAAGAGGAACATGTGCTTTTGCCAGAAGTTCCGACAGAACGTGTTGTAGAATCATCAAGTTGCTTTTTTCACTGATTCTTTTAACCCTAACTCGCAAAAAAGGCATTTTCGACGTTACGACGTTAGTCATCTTTGCATCCCTAACACTTCCTGGAAGTATCTTCGTCTGGTAGTAACACATACAGGAGTAATGCCATTGAAATTTCGGAGATGTGTCGAAAGCGCCCTCTATCAAAAAATGGGGACACCAATGCTGTACGTCATTTTGATTAAAACAATTACCAAGGGAATGTCTTACACGCAAACCGGAACAAAATCGATTTGTTTGTCCAATATTTATGAGCATTTAAAATTTCCCCCTCTGTTCACAGTTAAATTTTCGGCAGTTAACCGATCCCAATGTTTCCGATTATGGGCTTAAAATTTAAGTTAAAGTCTAATCTTTAGAATAATTTCAACCACATGCACAAAATAACGGTAAAAATTAGTTGTTCGTTACTCTAAAGTCAAAAGCGCCCTCTATCGACAATTTTTGAACGTAACTTTTAAATTTTTTTTCTAAAAAAATCGTAATAAAAAGAAAGATTATAGTGAAAACCGCAAACAAATCGACCCTTTTTTCCTTTTTCTATCATCGTTTGAAAATTTGGACCCTAAACTTTAATGGCCCCTAGCTCCTACAGAAGACGTTTGAGCCCCATGGTTTCCTATTTAATAATGTTTGTCTTTATGTGTACTATCATCCCTCAAAGTTTGTCGGTCTGGTAGCGAAACACCCTGTATACAACTTTTTCACATATTTTTAATAAAAGGGGGGGGGGCAAGGGGACTAATTAATTATCATATTGAGCAAGAAAAAATGAAGGTAAATGCATAAACTGAAATTGTTAAAAATAAAAAGCTAATTTCTATTTACTATTAATATAATAACTATAAAAATAAAGTTCATTTTGAAAGATTTCTTTTATAAAATTTGAAACCATGCAAATTCTATTGAGGCCTAAACAATGTTGGAGAGAACACAAGGAAATACACTACCAAAGTCTGTGAGGTCATCAATCATAGGTTTGTTTTTGAAGAATTTTCTTTTTAAAATGTAACATTACACTAATTCAATCAAGATACAGGCACTGTTATATGGGCTAGACAGTATGCAATAAAGATAATAATCAATTCGCTACATAGACAGCATCAAAACTAAATTTAGGTATAGGATACTTGTGCTTTTTTGTGTGTGTGTGTGGAAGATATAGGTCAAAATTAATATTTTTAGCCAATGGTCATCGGCCAGTCAGTGGCGGATCCAAGGGGGGGGGGTCATGGGGGTCATGACCCCCCCCTGGAGCTCTTCAAAGAGGGATGTACACTGTACAGTCTAAATAAAAGGTGCTAAAACAGGAACGCAAAATAGCATCTAATCGAAAGAATTTGCGCTTTTTTCGAAACTGATCGAGAAAATTTGCGAATTTTCCGCTCCTGATCGACATAATTCACAATTTTTCCACACCCGATTGGTGAAATTCGCAATTTTAGCGAAGCCGATCCACGAAATTCAGAATTTTTCCATGCCTAATCGATGAAATTCACGATTTTTTTGGGTGTGATCGACGAAATTTGAGATTTTTCCACGAATGGTCTGCGAAATTTGCGATTTTTCTTCACTTGATTGAAAAAATTCACGATTTTCGAGCCCAATCCACAAAATTAGCACATTTTTCTGTTCTCGTTCGATGAAATACGAATTTTTCCGTACACGAACTAAGAAATATGCATTTCTTAATTGAATGACGAGCTATGCATTTTTTTACTGCCGTAAACTGATCAAATCCGTGATTTTTTTCTCGCGATACTGACGAAACTCACGATTGTTCTGCAGGCGCTCAAAGATTTATTTATTTTTTTCGTGCATCATCGACAAAATTTGCGGTTTCTCCGCTTTATCAACAAAATTAGCGATTTTTCGTTCCGAATCGACAAAATTAGCTATTTTTTCGTTCCGAATCGATAAGATTTGCGAGTTTTTTGTATTCGATCGCCGGAATTCATGCTTTTTACGAAGCCGATCGTCCATATTTGCGATAATTTCTGTCCCGATCGATGGAATTGTCAATTTTCGTTCGTCATATCAACGTAATTTGTGATTTGTTTTCATTCCAGATCAACTGTACACTCTCAAAAAAACTTCCGTCTTTTCACAGAAAATGCACTGGCAGCACTGCTGCCAGAAATTGTCTGTATATTGACGATTTTCTGTTTATTTTTTTCTCTGTCAAAAGAGGAAAAATATCCGTCACTTGAAAAAAGTTTGGAAAAAATCAATGCGGAAGAGGCGGGGATCGAACCAAGGACCCCAGGATTACCAGACCAACGCTAATCCACGGCGCTACGGCTGCTCATGATGATTGAGCGTTAAAATAGAACCCTTCATTTCATATAGTGTGGGTTGGTGTATTTCGTTAAAAAGCTTTTAATTATGCAGTTAATCTCGGAAAGATTTCATCTTTAATGAAACTGTGGCTGGGTTTTTTTTTACGTTTAGTATTAATATAGTATAAAAATGTGAATTTTAAATATATTACGTAGAATGTTAGAGAAAAAACATGGATGTTCTATTTGTGAGAATTTTTGAACGAATAAAGAAAGTAATTGTTATTTATTTTTAAATTCGAAAACATTTTTGTCTTTTAAAACTAAATTAGACATTTTAATCAATAGAATATTTTTGTTTTTCATTTTAAAAATAAATTCGAACTTATTACTAACAGACCCAATGCGCATGCGTGCTGGATATAAACGGAAACTTTTCCTCATTTTTCGACGCTCGGAATGAACTCACAGAACAAATACGTTTTCTGGGAGAACAGAAATTATTTGTGAAAAAATAACGATAACTTAGTGTATATTGACGAATTTTTCTGACAGTGTATATCCGCTTTTTACGAAACTGATCGACCATATTTGTGACTTTTTCGTTCCCGATCGACAATGTTCCCACTTTTTCCGTGCCCTACCAAAAGCGATTTTTTCGTTCTCGATCGACTAAATTCGTGCTTTTTACGAAAGCAGTCGACCATATTCGGGATTTTTCCGTGCCCAATTGATGAGATCCGCGCCTTTTTCCGTTCTTGTCCATGAAATACGCATTTTTCCGCATCGAACAATAAAATTCGCTTTTACGAAGACAATCGACTACATTCGCGATACTTTTTCCCGATTCACTAAATTATCAATTTCTGCGTTTCATATCAACTTAAAATTCGCAATTTTTTTATTCCCAATCAACAAAATTCGCGATTTTTCCATTCCCGATCGAGTAATTTCGCGCTTTTTACGAAGCGATCGACAAAATTGGGAGGTTTCCGTGCCCTGTTGACGAAATTTGCGATTTTTTCGTTCCAGATAGACAAAATTCTCAACTTTTTGTGCTCGATCGATAAAATTTGCGGTTTTTCTGAGACATACAGTCAAAATTCGAAAAATTTCGAGGGCCGATATACAAAACTCGCGATTTTCCAATGTCTAGTTGACGATATTTTCGATTTTCCCGCGCCAGGTCAACGAAATTCGCATTTTTTTACGCGGTAAACAGACAAAACAGGCGACTTTTCCACAATCTATGAACAAAATTTTTTCAAGTATTATAAAAAAAAAAAATAGATTTTTTTCTTTGCCGATAAACGAAATCTGAGATTTTTCGCGTCCGATCGACAAAATTCGTTTTTTTTACGTGCCTAATTGACAAATTTCGCGATTATTTTATGCCTGATCGGCGAAATTTGCTACTTTTTATCGTAATTCCGTTTTCACAAAATTTACTGTATTTTAAAATTGTTTCATTAAATCATCTGTCAAAAGTTGTGACCCCCCCCCCCTGGAGGTTGGGCTGGATCCGCCCTTGCGGCCAGTATACTAATTTTTCTCACTGGCTATTTTTTTCAACTGCTGGCAAGTACCAAAGTTACGAATGCTCCATACAAAATTGTGTTTTTTCTAGCTAATAACAATATTATTTACGATTTCTGTTACTTACCATTCAATAGGATTGTACACTACAGGTGATTCTGAAAAAAATAAATAAAAACCTGAAGTTAGGGACAGGGTTGGCATGATTTAAATCAACTGATTTAAATCAAGATTTAAATCAACTGATTTTTTTAAAAAAATCAGTTGATTTAAATCAATTTTTTGCAATATCACATGAATGCACATATCAAAGGAAAATTTTGGGTAAAAAGTTAGAAATGTATTAGATAATGATAGAATTACAAAATTTAAAGGAAGATATGAACAAGCTATTAATGCCTGTCATTTTGCTGGAGTTTTATTAAGTCCCTCTGTTTTAAATCAAAATGAAATTTCACTTAGTGTAGGGGAAAATAATGAAGGTTTGGCATTCATTAAAGAAGATTGTCTAAATATTCTCACCACTGTAATACACTTTCAACTAAAAAATGGTCCATTCCAAAAATTACCATTGCTTGAGAAAAAAGTTTCTGATATTATGACAGACTATGATTGGTGGAAGTCCTTTTATGTAGTTGGAGGTAAAGTGAGAATCAGTGAAATTGAAATTGAATTTATTTACCAAATAACAATAGCCGTAGCAGCATCTGCTGGAGTAGAAAGACAATTTTCTTCTTTTGGACTAGTTTATTCAAGCCTTCATAATAAATTAGGAGTAGACAAAGCTTCTAAATTAGTATTTTTGTTCAAGCAATTAAATCCGCGATTTTTTCCTATTTGCTTAAAAGATATTGAATTAATTGTGATTTTTATCCCTTAATCCTTAATAAATAGCTTACATTAAATGAATACAGTAGACTCCCTGAAATCTGCACAGCTTAGCACCAGAGGTTGTGGGATTCTAGAATTTTGCCGTTTTCTGGTCATGGGTTTGTTTACAATTTTTTTTAAAGTAATTTGATTGTAATTAATAATGCAATTGAAATTATAATGAATTCTTGTAATATAGTAAAACATTAAAACAATTATGTAAGGTAATAAACTAAAATAATAAAAATTTGGATAATTAAAAATGATTAAAATATTAAAAGCCGCAAAGATGAAGTAAATAAAGTAAGCTTGATAAATGTAATTGTGATCACCACTGATATTAGCAATACTTTGAATTTTTTTCAGAAATAAATTTATTCTTCCTTCATGAAAACGCATGAATTTAGTAATATTAATGAAAGTTACAGATTAAAATATATATAGAATTGATATAAAAATAAAGTCAAATTTTGTCCCTATACCTAACCTGAAAACTTCATTGTTTACATCTGTAAATTATCCATGCCTTTTAGAGAGTTGCGGATATTAGGGCTGCAGATTTGAGGGAGTCTACTGCATTTATTTATTTATTTATTTTTAATTTTACCATTTTCTATTCATTTACAACATATTTAAATTTATTTTTTAATTAGTGTCCACAATTGAATTACAAAATAATAGAATGGCTTTAGATTAAAGCCTAGATGTTTAATTTTTAGCACCAATCAGTAACTAGAATGTAATATTTTCTTAACTATATAACTATTTCTTGTATAATTTTTATAAATTATAAATATTTATTCCTTTTTTAGTTATTTATTACAAAAAACTGCTCGATGTATTATAAAAACATAAAAACACAGTAATTAAATGTAGGATTCTAAAAAAATCAAATAAATCCGATTTAAATAAAAAAAATCTGATTTTTTTGATTTTTTAAAAAAAATCATGATTTTTTTCCAACCCTGGTTAGGGATGCACCGAATAGTGATTTTGGTCGAATACCGAATATTCAGCCAAATATCGAATATTCGGCCAAATACCGAATATTTGGCTTTCCAAATACAGTCGAGTCTCTATATAACGAAATCCACTGTTCTAGTAAAAAATTCATTATATCAGAGCTGCCAAGTCTCCGGCTTTTTGGATACCAGTAAATAAATACAGAAAATGTTATTATATGTAATTGGAACATATCGGAGATTTAAAATAGTAAGATTTTCTTTAAAATAAAAGTGGTGTGCAAAACGCCGGAGACTTGGCAGCTCTGTTATATAGAGAAATTAAACTTTTGAATTAAGTATTTGAAATATTTTAAAGTAAATATTAACCTAACATTTTATTTCTTAATTATTTCTCTTATTAATTTCTCAATCCAATTGACTGTTTTGAGAAGGATGTGGAAAGGTGTGTGGGAGGTGGGATAAATTCGTTGGATTTAAAGAACAAGAAGAGAAGTAATATAAAAAAAACTCAGCACTGACGATAAATTAAAAATAAGTGATGGAAAATTGATACCATATGATTTCAAAGCTTTTTAAAACTGAATAAATTAAGACCAATTTATGAAAAAATTCGTTATATGGAAATAGATATTTCGGTATATACAGACTGTTTTTAATGTAATCATGCGAAAAGGGGACTGTTCCTACTAAAAATTCGTAATATAGAGAAATTCGATGTATGGAGTTTCGTTATACAGAGACTTGACTGTACTTTTTATATTTCAAAGTTTAAAGGTATTAAAATGTTACTTTTTAAAACAATTTTACATAATGTTTAATAAGAGAAACTTACATTTTGATAAACAAGAGTTTTTTATAAGAACATTCAGTATTGAAAAAAAATCTGCCTTTTTTAAATTAAGAAATATAATATTATGAGACTTTTTCAATTAGTAAAATTTTAAATTTCATTTCTTCTACGAATTGAAACAAACATTTTGAAATCAAAGAGAAAAAATGAATAAATAGTTGAAGAAAAACTGTACAATCTCATATTTGTTCTTTTTAAATAACTCATGGCAGATTTTTTTTCAATATAAAGTATACAGTGCCGGTCAAAAGTTTCCGGCTAGCAAAAATTTTTCAGTTAATTTGTAAATATACCCATATGAAGAGAAATCTCGAAGTGATATTTATACATTTTATTGACATAATAGTTAGGAACTTACTTATAGAAGAACAAGTAAATATCAATAAATTTAACTGACAAAATTAAGTATAAAGGAAAATGCATGTTCTCAAAAGTTTCCGGCCACCTTCACAAGTTTGTAAAAAAATGGTATTGTAATAGAAAATTACAGTGATCAACAACATTTACGATTAGTATTTTATCATATTACTATTTTATTAGCTTTAGCAATAAGTATTGCGGCGCAGCAACGTGACATTCATACAATCAGCGGTTAAAGATCGTCTATGGTACGTTTTTCCCACATTTCTTGCAATTTTGGCGAAATTTCGGCTCAGTTGGAATATTTATAGTTCTGCAGACTTTTGTCAACTTCTTATCAAAGATTTTCTATTGGATTCATACTGGGCGCTTGGGCTGATCATTTCAAAAATGAAATTTTTTGTGCGAAAACCATTGCTTATCGAGAGGTTTGCAAACATTATTTACGTTGTTATCATGTTAAGAAAAATAGATATGACCAAATTTTTTTCTTTAATAAGGCAGAAAATAGTCTTGCAAGATATCCTTATACATTGTATAATTCACCTGGCTGTGGATTTCAAGTAGCGGACAGTCACTTTTTGAAGAAAATACTCCCCATGGCATACCGTGTCCTCCGCCATGCTTCATTGTAGGAATAACATAGGTGGAATCATATCTTTTGCTGTTAGGTCATCGGACGTTGTGTCTGCCATCACTTCCAAAACTGTTTTGAATTCGATTGATGGAAAAATAGAACTTTTTTCTAGTTTTCACTTGACCAGACTTTGTGTTCCTTGGAAAATGAAAGTAGGGTACGTTGGTATTTTTTTTACCTCTGAAAATTTTTTAACACCGCCTATTCCAAAAAGTTCTGTATCACATCAGCATCATAACACGGTAGACAAACTTATTCCAGCAATATTTTCATTCCGTAAATCACAGTATATTGCAACGGAATTTTCATGCAGATTACCAATGGTTTTTCTCCTGATAATTCTGTCCTCAGGAATAGCAATTTTCCGGGGTCTCCCGGACCTCTGAAAGCCATAACCATCTTTATTTAATTTTGTAAATATTGTTTACAGTCGATTTTAGTGATCGATAACTTAGACGCAATATCTCAAGAACATTGTCCTTTTAGCGACAAACTAATCACTCATTTATGAATAATAGGTAATTGTTGAACTTTTCAAATTTGAATTCAAACTATGCTATACACGTTGATTCATTCATAAACACAACCAAAAAACACTTTATGGATAGAAAAAAACTAAAGAATGATAAGTGGCTGGAAGCTTCTGAGAAAATGCGTTTTCTTTTATATTTAATTTTGTCAATAAAATTTATTGATATTTACACGTTCTTCTATAAGTAAGTTCCTAACTAATATGTCAATATAATGTATAAGTATCGCTTTGCGATTCCTCTTCATGTGGGTGTATTTACAAATTAACTGAAAAATTTTTGCTGGCCTGAAACTTTTGACCGTCACTGTAAATACTTTCAACTTAATTCTGAATAAAGAAATGTCTAGCTCATAGTTATTTTCTTAATAGTGGCATTTTCCATCCTACCCATCATATCATATTTTACAGAAATCAAAGCATGTGAGTTGAAAATATGATATCTTATTTATTGTAAATACAACAAACGAAAACACAAGTTTGACCTAGAGTGAGATGAAATACAATGCATTTATGATTCAATAAGTTGATTACGATTATGGTTTCATAAACAAAAAATTGTCTGCCTTGATAGCTATTACTAATCTCAAAAGTTTTCCTTTCTTGTTTAAGGTCTTTTGGGAAAAGCAAGAAATAGATTATTTACTAAATAGAATTTAGGAACTTGCATCTGCACTCGCATCATTTATTCCTACGAAGAATACTAATAAATCGTAATTTTAATCCTTCTCATGGTTCATTTTCTTAATTTAAACTTTACAAACAGCAAATACAGTGGCGTAGCTAGGGGGGGGGGGGGGGCAAGGGGGGGCGTCCGCCCCGGGAGCCGAGGCCTAGGGGCGCCAAATTGAGAGAAATTGTTACATATCAATATTGGGGTGGGGGCGCAAAATTTCTTGCTGGCCTCGGGCGCCAAAAAACATAGCTACGCTACTGAGCAAATAAATAATGTAAAAACATTCTATATTATTTAAATATGAATTTATTTCTAATTATTTTAAATATATTAATAAATCGACAGTTAAAAGTAGAAATGGCTTAGATGCAGTATCTTCCCGCGAGCCGCCATTTTGTTTCCCTGTTATTTTTCATACATTATTTTACCTAAAACAACAAAATGCAACTGAAATGATTATTTAATGATTGAATCATGCATTTCAAAAAATGATATGAAATAAACAAGACAATTTACTTTGGAAATTCAAAGATTGAAAGATCGAAAGAATTTTTAATAGTAAAAATAATTTGATTTACTTATTCATTTATTATATAAAATATCCAAGTAAAGTGAAAATAATTTTATTAGTATGCATAAGCTTTAAAAATATTAATTTTATGTTTCCTCAAAAAAAATAATTGCAAAATAATAATATTAGCAATTTGTGAGAAATAATAGAGAAACAAAATGGCGGCTCGCGGGAAGATACCGCATCTGTTCCGTAGAAATTGTGAAAAGTTCTTTAAAATGCGTGTTTTAAAAGGCTTTATTAAGTATTGGATTCGGCCGAATACTTTGATATTCGGCCTAACCGAATATTCAGTAACAAGGCCGAATACCGAATATTCAGTACATCCCGACCTGAAATTAACAACAAATTTATGAAAAGTGATAGAAGTAGGGGGAAATCCATTTCGGGCACTGTCGATGGCAAATGGCGAATGCTAATTTTGTGCTATACTGGAAGAGAGATCAATTGTTGCATCATTAATAAATAATAATTATATTAATCAAAAACAGATAGTTTATAATCAAAGGTAGAGGAAAAACTGTTTGTTGTAAAAAACTAGTTGGATGTATCAACTGATCGAATTTACTGTATGAAAATGAAAATAATGATACACGTTTAAATAATATACTTCAAACGTTTGTTATTTACATTACATTGGCGATAACTTTTCATTTCGAACAGAAAATACATGCTACACAAGAATATAAATAACTTAAACAGAAAGCAATACTTCAAAATCAATTTAGAATATTAATTATAAAAGGGCTTACCTGTTTTAAATGAGGATTAATGCAAGAAAGACAGGTACTTCAAAGATGGGTACTTCAAACAGACGAGAGACGATAGACGCCATGTTTCGTTTTGGTTGAAAAGGATGCTTGTCTCTGATTGGTTGAATATTTGTCTGCCCGATTGGACAGACCGCACCTTGGATTTCAAATCGAAGAAAACTCTTAGCTAGGACAATTCTAAATTAAGTATTTTAATTAAAAAAAAAACACTCTTTTTTTTTTCTTAGTATAGAACAAGGTTCTTTTATATAACTTTAGGAACTTGTTATATTACTTTAAGATGAATTTAATAACTTCAGCTTGTAGAAGAGTATTAAATATTCTAACATATAAATGAGAGTTTACTTTCTTTAGCATCTTTTTAAGTTGTACTACACATATTGATTATTTTCAATCGCTAAAATTTTGATATGATTTAAGTTCATTGTTAATACGATCTATTACAATAAAAATATTATTTCTTTTTTAATAGTGATCAAAATTAGCTTTGCGAAAGCATTGAGCATTTGCATTTCATTCTCAAAATGAAATTTGTTTTTCAGAAAGTTAGGCAAAAAATTTTTTTAATTTAAATTTGTATTTGAAAATTTTCAGAGTTTGAATTGGGGGAAATGATATATATTTTGGAAATTAATATATGGAGCGGGCCTCTTGAAGTCCAGGGCTCATGCAGGGCCGTAGCTAGAAGTGTACGATAGGGAGGGCTCAGGGGAATCTAGGGGGGCTCAAGGGAATGTAGAAGGGGGCTCATATTTTTTTGTTCTCTCTCTAATGCAGGAAGATAAATTAGTGCATATTCACATTGTAGGTACTATGTTTCTCATTAAACTGTTGTAATAACTTCATTTTAAGCTAAGAAAACTATATGATGATGAAAATTTTGAATGCTGACTGGTAATTTTTGACTGGTGCAAAATTAAACATCCTGTTAGCTTATTTTAGATACAATTTAGTAACTCTGCAAAACTGTGAAAGGGTTTCAAAACTAAATTAGATTTTTGAACAGAATTTCATTTGAATTTTCGGAACCTTTAGTGACCTTGGAACTTTTTCCAGGGGGGGGGGGGGGGGGGCTGAGCCGCCCATAGCGCCCCCTTAGCTACGGCCCTGGCTCATAGGCAAAGTCCCGATTTGGCCACGCAATAAAAAAGACCTGTTCCCAAAAAAGTATAATATATAATTTAAAAAATTAAATACTTAAGTTTCCATAAGTTTCAATATTTCAGATCCAGCATTGGTCAACATCGACCAATATTGACCAATATCGGTAAAATAAAATCGGTCTTTGCCAATAGAGGCCAAGATGTGCTGATATTGGTCATGATCGATGACCGATATAGACCGATATTGAGAAATATACTTTTTCTACGTAAATTTAAAGAATTTAAGATGTTATAAAAATTGATTCCTACCTTCCATTTTTCCAAAAATGTACAATACATAAATTAAAAATTTAAATATTGAAAATTCCACAAGTTTTTATATTTTAGATCCAATATCGCCAAACATTGATCAGTATTGGCTAATGTCGGTAAAAAGACAGTGGTGTAGTGGGAAAAAATCCAGCGAGTATACGCTCAAAATTGAGGGTATGCCCTAAAATGTATATACTATAGTTTTCTTGAGAAACAGAGAGTATATGGTGTTCCTTAAAGAAGTCCAGAGGGTATACGGCGTATACCCCCCGTATACCCTTCACTACATCCCTGGTAAAAGGTAACCTGTCTTTGCCGATGCACGCCAAAGTTGTCCGATATTGGGCAATATCGAGCCGATACTGCTGTGCTACCATGCTTACCTGGGATGATGCATTTTTCACGATTTCGCAATAGTTATATCGCAAGAACTAATACATGAATTTTCATCAAACTTCAGATTCAGTTTAATCCCTCATTAAAATTAGTCCTGATTAGTTTTTTGTGTATATCACTCTGCAAGTGGCACTATTATGCAGAACTTATTCCAGATTCAGTAATAATGCTATCTCAGAAACTAATGTACGGATTTTCAGCAAACTTCAGATGCAGTTAGGAGTTCACGTAAGTTGTTAATGATTAAATTTTGGTGTAAATCACATAACCGGTGTCGCTGTTATACTGCACTTTTCAGGAAGTATTTACATATATGAGATAAGAAAATTTTTGGAGTCCCACCACCGACTAATTTTTCTATAAATTTACCAAAACAATAGCATATTAAAACCAGACGATAATTTTATGCGATATTTTAATCTAGATGCGATAATTTAAACCAGACAATAATTTAAATAAATAATAATAATATTTTCAACAAACAAAATAAAACGTTCTGTTATGACGTCATCGAAAGACTTTTATTTAAAGGTATTTGTCCGTAAAAAAAATGGCTAGGCAGCAGATTTGAACATCCTGCATAAAAAAACGGACTTTGCCCGTAAAAACATATTAGTACTCCGAATTTATGTTTCCGCAACGTAAATTTACGGAAGTGTACCGTTAAGCTTCAAAAACGGACAACTACCGTTAAATATTACGGTAAATGCCCGTAAATTTACATTTTTTTTTTTACAGTGAACGAAGGACCCATGGTCACCAGTACATGTGCAGAGTACATGAAGCCGTGGACGGACGAAGCTTGAAAAAAAAAAAAAAGAATTTCACCGATTGTAACACTATACCAACTATGACAAACCTCTGGACTGACAACTAATAGAATTTTAACTTTATTCTCGAAAAGACGAAAAGACGTAAGGTAAAAGAAGATGAAAAGACGTATGAAAGAAGACGAAAAGACGTAAGTTAAAAGTAGACGGAAGACGTAAGAAAGAAAAGACGAAAAGACGTAAGGTAATAGAAGATGAAAAGACGTATGAAAGAAGAAGACGAAAAGACGTAAGATAAAAGAAGATGAAAGGACGTAAGAAAGAGAAGACGAAAAGACGCGAAAAAAAAAATAGATGAATTTTTTCAAGAAATAATCTAAGCTTTGATAAACAATTTGAATAATGACTTCTTTTTTTCAATTAAGACTTTGGATGCTGCTGTGTTTTTTTTTTCTTCTTTATCTTTCCAGATGATCCAACTGCTGCTGCCTCCAAAGGGACGAGCATTCGAGGACGAAAGCCTAGTCAGGACGGCCGTTGTGGGAGCGATTCTTTCTCCAACAGCCAAGTATCATGTCTTGTAAGGTTCTTCATATCGCAACTCTGAGAGAAAAGGTCTTTAGAAAGCAGACGATTTTCTGAAAAAACTCCATTCAGACGAAAAGCCGAAGAAAAAAGAAGTGAACGGAAGAGATCGTTGGATGGAATATGGGGAGAGTTGGTGTTGACTTTAGAAGAATGTTGATTAAGATGACGCGATTAAGATGTTTTAATTAAAGTTTCCTTTTGAATGTTCGAATTGTAAATATTAATATGTAAATATCTTTTTTGTAAATATTAACGTTTAATATAAGTCTTTTAAAAGTTTAAAAACGGTGTCAGAATTTAATTTACCTCCGAGTTTATTTACTTATGTTTTCGAAAGAACTTTTATAAGAAGAATCTCCATAATATTATAATTTCAGAGCCATAGCAAAAAAAAAAAAAAAAAAAAAAAAAAGGTCTATATTTTTAATTAAAGCATGCGTAATGTCCACACTGTGGTCAAAATCCTAACCGTAACTAATTGCACCGTAACTATAACCTGTCTGTAAACTAACTGCGACTTAACTGTAACCTAATCGTAACTTAAACATAACATAAATGTAACCTCTAGCCTTTATCTTATCGCATCTTTATCCGTAATCTAACCATAACTTAACTGCAACTTAACCTTAATCTAAATGTAACTTAACCGTGATCTAACTGTAACCTAACCGGATTTTAAATTTAACCTAAGACTAACCGTAAACGTAATTGAAACCCATCCAGACAAAATTGCAATCCGAACCGAACTTAAAAATTCAATATGAAAAAATATTGGAATCTGACCCAATGCAAATTTGAACCGGACAAAAATATCCCAATGAACCATAAACCGATCCAATTACGACAAAATAATTTCTGTATACATGTTATTTAAGCCGAACATAAAAATTCAATTTGAAAAATTCCGAAATAATGAACCGAGTCAATTCCGAAATGGACAATGTTATTCCAAATAACTAAAACAGGATCCGAACAGGACAAAATAATTTCCATGGACATAAACCCAATCCGAAACTAAAAATTTCATTCGAAAAAAATCTTAATTTACAAAAAATTGCTATCTCACGGCGATCTTCATTGGTTTATCACGTCCGGATATTTTCTTCAAAAAGCCAAGTTTAACATCATTTTAATAATCGTCTGGTTTTATCGAACAACAGAAATACATTAAATATAAATAATTTGCTTTGCTATTTGATAATTTATTATGGTGTATTAATCGTCTGCCGATTCGAACAATTGTACGCATAACAGACTTTTTATTTTCGTTTTAAAAGCAATTTAAAGCCATACAATTTTTTTTTACATTAAATAGAATACATTTAAATTTAATCAATGATTTAAAAAAATAACTCCTAGAAAAGCCTCGTATATATTTTTTTTTACTGCAACATTAACCACACATACATTCTAATGTACGAAGTGCCAACATTCTGACGTACAACAGCTGTGATCAAAATCATAAATTAAACTGGATGTTTGCCGGTCTATGAATTTTAAAGGTCTTTGGGGAAAAAAAACCAGTCACTTTTAAATTGGTTTCTTTAATTCAGTCCCAGATTTTTAATTATTGCGTCAAAATATTTAAACAACCAACCATAAGCAAGAGAATGGAGAATAAAGCGAAAAAAATGATTTTTTGATGAGAGTGAGTTTTGGATTTTAATTAATTACACAGTTAATAATTGGAATTTCGAAATTCTGAAGCTCAGGTACATCAGGAGAGATTTGGGGCTACTCTCAAAAATTTTTTGAGCCTCGTACATGTTGTAGATTTTACTAGCCATTGCAGACACACACACACAGAGAGAGAGACATAGCGTTTTGTTCTTTTATTAGTATAGATGTTATAGTCTTAAAGTAAAGCATTTTTGGTGCTTTTAAAAATTTAATCCTGGGAATATCGTCCACCTGTCACTCCTCCGCTCTACATTGAAGTAATTGTCTTATAGATCAGTCATCCCAACAATTTCTGTGGATGTGTTCCTTAAACAAATTCTGACGGAATATCAATATAAGAGCCAACAACAGTATAAAAGTATATTTGTTCGCTTATCTTTTTAAATTTTGATACTACAAATAAAAGCTTCTCGAATTTTCTTGTTTCATGTTCTTGTCATCTTTGATCTGACTCTATACTGCTGTAAAGTTATGCATGATTATTGTAGATAAGCTATTAAACAGAATATACATCTATGTAAAAATGGATTGCTGTAACATGTCACATAAAGATCGAATGAATAAAATAACTCCAGCTTTTCAAAAACATTGGGTGGGCTCAAATTTTTTTGAATAAAATAACATGCATACTCCAAAACCCCATCTCCTTAGTGTGTATGATTATGTGGTGAAGAACAAATGATTAAAAATAATAATTCAAAATTTGTGTTTTTTCTACGTAAATTTTTAAATGATTAATAATTTAATTATAATTTTATAAACAATTTTACTAAATTTTATTCTTATAAGTTCTTTTATTATTATTTACTTTAAATAACATTGGAATTGCTAACTATTGAAAGTACAACAAATGGGTAAGTATGATCGCAGATCGCATAAAGGGTTTCGTTTAATGTTTCTTTCGAAACAACTTATACTTTAATTAATAAATCCAAAATTTTAATTTATAATTAATAAATTCTTATATAGATAATAGTAACAAATTTATTTTTTGAAATTTAATGTTCGAAAATTATATATTTTAATCAAATTAAGAATGTTCAAATCAAATTATTTAAATAAAATACAAATTTTCAAATTTTTAGAAAATCCAAAATGGAAAAAATAAATAAATAAAGTGGAGATATAAATAAAATTTTTAATTTCTGAAAACGAAAAAAAAAAATGCTAAAACGAAATTTAAAATGCTGAATCATTGATAAATCACAATAATTTTTAAAATAGAAAGAAAATTGAAAAAAAAAATCCAAAAAAATACTATGAATGTCAGGTGAACGAAACCCTAATAATAAAAACCCTTAAATTTCCAAAAAATATGAAATTTATTTTAATTATATCCATCTTAATATGAAAATTTCAACTTGCAGCACCGGGTATTGAACTCACACTCTCCTGTTTACCAGCGAGACGCTTTATCTTTAGCGTATGATGTCTACATGCAAAACCTTCAAATTAAAGTTCTCTTTTGAAATGTAAATCGCAAAAATGAACGGATAACATTGAAACCAGTGATAAAAGCTAAACAAATGGGTAAATGGGATCGGATATCGCACAGAGGGTTTCGTTTAATATATCCTTCAAAACACATTTTTTCATTAAATTAAGAAATGAAAAACGGTTTTTCGGCGCTATTTTAGGATTTTTTCGCCAATCGCGCCAACCAGGTTAGAATATTAACAGAATCTTCCCCTAAATGTTGCCTTGATTGTATATAGATTTTTTTGATTTCTCTATCAGAATCTGCAGATTTTGTGAAGGTACGCAAGTAAATAAAATTATGATTAAAAGTAAAATATTGCAAAGCTTAGTATAAATTTAAGGTAGACCAAACTGGTCACCAGAGTCGGCTCTTAATTTAAATGAATAATAATTTAATAAATATAAAAAATATTTCATTTCGCGTGTCAAATTCGATGATAAATATGATTTAATATGATGAAATAAAAAGAAATAAGCACGTTTTTACGCGATCAATTTAATCCATTAATTTATATTACATACATAGTAATTTTATTTAAATTGCATGCAACAATTAGAAGAAAGGAAATTTCAATTTTGATATTTATGCAACTGCAAATTTTTAAGCTTTTAAATATCGCACATTTTCAATTTTTACACCATCGTATAGAGAAAAAAATGTACTTTTAAATGCATTTTGTTTAAAAGCTGTATCTTAATTTATTTTTGAGATATTATTTATTTTTATAGTTTGTAATACCAATTTTGTAATTGTGGCAATAGAAGTACTCCATCTCTTTTAAAAGTAAAGGGTAAAAAATGAAATGATTTTTATGTCTATTTAAACTTGCGTGGCAACAATTAGAAGAGAAAAAAACAACAACAAAATGAACTGATGATTTAAAAAATAATATTTAAATTAAAATAATAGTCTTTTTCAACATTTTATGATTTGTTGTGTGACAAAAGGTATTCAGCTGTAAGTACACAAAATTTGAACTCTCTGGCATATATAGTTTTTGTATACGGACTCTGTAACAGACAAATATACAGACAGAGGACAGAGACGAATAGGGTTTCGTCAGATGAATGAAACCCTATAAATTATGTAAAAGATGCTCGTCCCGAAGTGGTTAAAATGGCTCAGCTTTTCATTCCAACTGGGTCGATAAAGTGAAAGCCAAGACTATAAAATATGATAGGAAAATCTTGGGAACCGAAGATTCCGCATGAGGCCAACTACCTGACCGGAAGATACGTTGTATGTTGTATGGCACCTCGGGTTCGGGATCCAGAGTCCAGAAAACAGGCGCGGGCACTGTAGGACCTGATCCTTTATGGATTGCATAGTAGGGTGGGCCGAAAAAAACTTTTTTTCGATTTTCGATTATGGCGGGTGTGGAAAAGTGGCCACTGGTGGCACTCAGTTCACACAAAAAATTTGAGATTTTTTGGACTTTTCCTTACCCTGCCGCAAATGGCTTGAAAATTTGCAAAAATGCTGATTTTTGAACTCTTTTAGCTAAAAGGTTAAAAATGTTAAATTAAATTTATTTTGGCTGTATTTACTTGAAAAGGCAGCTTTAATGTACCAAATGCTTAAATAAGTTCTGATAATGCATTATTTAATTGCTAAATGTATTTTAAATAAGCTGATTTTCATAGCTTTTTCACGTATAACAGGCAAAAATTGTATTGGTTTGAATCGTTCGTTAATTTCTCTCTTATTTATGTTTCTTTGTCTTTAAATTTTTTCTATGAGTCAAAGGTAATATATTTGGGCAGCGGACAGCAGTATAACTCAAAAACAAATCTGGAAGGTGAGAAGGGGTGAAACAGGACTCTAAGAGTGTGCAATGTCTCATCGTAATGTTGAGGGAATTAAGGAAGAAATAAAACAAAAGAGAAAATTGCGATAAGGGATTGTTATTATTTTACAATGCTCAAAACCTGCGACATATGTTCAGTGTGGACGTTAAACCTTTTCCTAGAGAGATTCGGTACTTTTTGGATCATTTGACGTACCATTACAGTGTTTTGTGCGTTTTATTACGACGAGCTTAGAAATGGCTAGTATGAAGGTCCATGGCAATGTAAAAGACAGGCGACAGCATGAAAAGTATCTTTTTGGGGGCACCATGCTTATTGAAAGACTTGCATTGCCAACTTATGCTTATATCATGCGCCACTAATACTGGTTGCGAAGCGATATGGCAGAAAATCGAGAAATCCAATATAAGTCAATGTATGATGTTATTAAAATGGTAGGTGAAAAAGTACCAAAATCTGAAAAAAAGCTTTCATACCAGTGTTTTCCCAACGATCAATTTACAAAAAAGATTAAAAACTACTAAAAGATTTCATCATATGGAACGAATTCTTCGCGGGTCTTTACTTTCAAGCCCATACGATTACAGGATTTTCCCAATGATCTCACTTCTTTTAATAGTGATAGTTTAGAATAATAGTTTAATGGTAGGTGAAAAAGTTACCGAAATCTGAAAAAAGCTTCCATACCAGTGTTTTCCCAACGATCAATTTACAAAAAGATTAAAAACTTCTAAAAGGTTTCACCATTTCGTACGAATTCTTCGCGGATTGTCTTTACATTCAAGCCCATACGATTTCAGGATTTCTTCAATGATCTACACTTCTTTTAATAGTTTTTAATCTTTTTGTAAATTGATCGTTGGGAAAATACTGGCTTTTATTCAGATTTTGGTAACTTTCTTATCTACCATTTTAATAACATCACCTATTGACTAATATTTGATTTTTCAATTTTCAGCCATATTGCTTCGCAACCAGTGGTAGTGGCGTATGATATCAGTATAAGTTGGCAGCTGCAAGTCCTTCAACAAGCATGGTGCCCAAAAAGGATACTTTTTATGTTGTCGTGTGTTTTTTACATTGCCATGGACCTTCATAATACCATTTCTAAGCTCGTCGTAATAAAACGCACAAAACACTGCAATGGTACGTCAAACGATCTAAAAAGTACTGAATATCTCTAGGAAAAGAATTCACATCCACACTAAACAAATGTCGCAGATTTTGAGCATGGTAAAATAATAACAATCTCTTATCGCAATTTTCTCTTCTCTTTTATATCTTCCTTCACTCCCTCAACATTACGATGAAACATTGCGCACGCTTAGAGTCCTGTCCCCCCCCCCCTTCTCACCTTCCAGCTTTGTTTTTGAGTCATACTGCTGTCCGCTGCCCAAATATATGACCTTTGACCCATAGAAAAAATTTAAAGACCAAGGAACATAAATAAGAGAGAAATTAACGAACGATTCAAACCAATACAATTTTTGCCTGTTATACGTGAAAAAGCTATGAAAATCGGCTTATTTAAAATACACTTAGCAATTAAATAATGCATTATCAGAACGTATTTAAGCATTTGGTATGTTCAAGGTGCCTTTTCAAGTAAATACAACCAAAATAAACTTAATTTAACATTTTTAACTTTTTAGCTAAAAAGTTCAAAAATCAGCATTTTTGCAAATTTTTAAGCCATTTGCGGCAGAATAAAGAAAAGTCCAAAAAATCTCAAATTTTTTGTGTGAACTGAGTGCTACCAGTGGCCACTTTTCCGCACCCGCCATAATCGAAAATCGAAAAAAAGTTTTTTCGGCCCACCCTATTGCATAGCCACCTGTTTAGTTTTTAATTAAAATGTGTAATTTATCTAATTATATGCATTTTCAACATTTTTCAAGGTAAAATATGTTTTGAAAATAAAATTCATACGAATAAATTCACAATTAAAAATATTCAAAATCTAAAAATGATAATAAAGACGAAATTACATTCAGAAAATAAGAAAATATCATAATATTGCTTCAGTGAGAAAAAGGGGACAGGCCATCACATAAGTGAAAATTTTACACGCAGATAATGTCGATATTTCTAGAGCAAAAATCAATAAAACCATCAAAAATAAAAGGAACTCAAAGTAAAATTAAGATTAATAAAATCAAATACGGAAAATAGTGTAAATCAATCATGCAACAATTTAAAGTAAAAAAATAATATGAACACAAACATTTTCTTTCAATACAAGCAAATTAGCGTCTATTCAAAATTTACAACTTCACACAATAGTCAAATAAATGCTATTTACACCCAAATCATCTTAAGATACAAAACTTCCAAGATATAATCAATCAAAAAATGTAATAATTGATACCTAAAGGTTAAGACGGAACCCGCCTGTCATATGCGCTACCTCTATGTGTTTATCTGCGACATCTGTGGCGAAAATAAGGCGGAGGTTATAAAAAGCAAGCAGGTAATTCGTCCCACCCAAGTAATCGTTTTTCCTAGCTAATAAGATACATATATTTGTAGAGTGAAAATCAATAAAACCATCGCTATTTATCACCATCAGATTTATTCCCTTCCAAATAACAGATAGTTATCTCCCAGTTACAAAACAATGAATTCAGGGGGTTATCAGAACTCTCATGACTTTTTTTTTACATCTATTCAAGTGTACTACTAGTTATCAAATAACGAGATCAAAATTGCTTTTTTATTTTTTCGTCAGCACCAGATCGTGTTAGATTATTTATCTAGCCACACGGTTGGGAATTAATGGCAACAGACCGTGGAATCTGAAAGATCTGCAGTCACGCCAAAGTAGAGGTACAAGTGTTAATTGAAAAAAATAATAAACGACAATTGCTATTTTATGACACCTTTTGATATACAGAGAACTTTCATTATGCTTTTTGAAGTGCGAAAATTATTATTTAAAGCGATGTTATCTGTATCGTCAAAGAATTGTATCCGCATACCACGAAGATGGGGATTGGCTGTACAGGGGCGAAAAAAAAGGTGTATTTTAAAGGTGTTCCTTTTCATGCAAATCTGTAATTGCTTAGTTGGCATTAAAATCAGATAAGAAAATACAAAAATATCTTGTAATTTATCTTAAAAGGGTAAGGTATAAGTAACACAGCAAGATTTTTTCCTTTTTTTTTTTTTTTTTTTTTTTTTTTTTTTTTTTTTTTTTGTTACAAATAAACTGATAAGTAAATAAATGAAATTAAGAAAAATGGATTCACAATATTGATGTAAATTTAAATACATTATGTTTATTAGAATAAAAATTTCATATAATTAAAATTAAGACAATAAGCAGTGGATAATTGTTTTACAGTTGATTAACAATATGACATATATGACAATAATGCCATAAATTTCGCATTTAAAAGACACTGCTGATGCTGACATACAATACTTCAAAATTTTTAATTTACCCTTTGGTTCTTAAAAAGAGTTTCAAATTAAAACACTCTGACAATTCCGCAAATAGCTAATTATATATGATTTCACAACATATAAATTCTTTAAAAGAGTCTTTAAGTTCGTAATCAAACGACAAATGTAAAAATTTTATTCGGAAATATAAATGCATTTAAGCAGTGCTCGATCAGAAATGAATTCCGATTCTCAGACAAGTTACAGCCGAAAAATGAAAACGAAATTTTATGGTCTTTAACATACATAGTATATAGACTAAGAGAAATGTCTTTAATTAACTATTTTATTATTAATTTAATTATTATTTTATTCATACTCAACTTTTTGATTATTTATAACTGTTTGAGCAATGAATTTCAAAATGCTTAGTTTTTAAATTCATTAAAAAGAAGTATTTGAAATATATTTCAAAAAAGTAATAGCATGTAAATTTTTATAGATGGGCTATTACATGTCACGTGTGGGACATGTCTATGCTGCTACCTCCTGGTCTATATCTAAATTGGAAGAATTAGTTGGTGCTTTTCTGTGATGCACATTTTCAGTTTATCAAAAGTGCCCTATAAAAATCTTTAATGAATGATGACTGCTCAGCCGGAGAAGGCCACATTAAACATTTATCAGCACTTCGTTGAAAATGAACACTTTTTTCTTTTCCTTTTCGAAGCAAATTTGGGACGTTTATTTTAAAGAAATTTAAGTACTCGGATTGGAAAATTAAATGAAGTCTTTAGAAACACCCGGAATCAATCACGGATTTCAAAACACAATCATATTTATATTAGTATAGTTTATTTTGCGCTACATTTTGGCTACCTTCGGATGTCATAAAAACTCCAATGTTTTAATTGCGTAGCAAGTATGAGCATAATTAAGACATCAAAGAACTAGTAGTTATCATTGTACAATTATTAAGAGGTTGTTATTTAGATAAAAATGTTCGTATGTTGATAAAAATATATAATAGATGTAGCAATTTTAGATAAAAAGGCATTAAGTTTCAAGAATACATTTGAATACTTGTGTATTTATTCATTATACGACCTATTTTAAGAAGTTACTGTCTGAAGAAGCAATAATACAGTCACAAATATATAAAATAATGGCATCAATTAAAGCAGCAATTCTTCGTTAATAGGTTATTAGATGTAATTATGCATTTCTTCATACATATGTTTACCTGACAATTTGTCTATTTCATGCGGTTAAAGCATCTGACAGACAAGCAACTTCATTAACTGAAAAACAGATATGCAAAAAGTTATTACTAGTCGCATAATAATTTTTCAGTAATTAGAGATCTCACGTTGATTTATGTATTTTACTTGTAATACCATTTGTCAAATCAAAACATCTGGAGCAACTAATTAGATCTGTTTTAATTATGAAAGAGGGAAATCTCATTAATGCATTACTGTTTTGAAAATAGGGTATTTTGCATAAAAGTCATTTATTCATGCTTTAAAATGTCATTTGTCTAACAGAAACAGCTTTGTAACGACAAAAAATTACTTCACTTCTTTAAAAAAAAAAAAAAAAAAAAAAAAAAAAAAAACTAAGACGTTGCTTCTAGCAGAAAAATGTCCAGCCCATTTAGAATGTTTTAGATGTCTGATCCATTTATCTAATTATTTAAGTATTTTGCTCGTAACACTAGTTTCTCTAATTCAAATATCAACAGTAAGTTGACAAAGAGTTATTACTAGATTTATTTGTCGTTTGAAGTAAGGAGACATATTTAGATAGAACCGGACCTGTTTCTATCTTGATTAGTATGATGAATGAGACGGTCACTCTGTGTTATGCAGGCTTGCATTTATTATAGGTTGCTAAATATGAAAGTGAACTTTAGTCTTGAAGATCAACAGAAATGCCGGCAGAGATAGGATAAAATTTTAGACGTCTGATTTGACTTTTAGCCTTATTAGCATCATTAAAATGCAGTAAGAAATGCCAATGACATCACGGCCATAACCAGCAAGTCATATCAGATTTGAAACTACATGATAGAGTTTATTACTTATCCATCATACGTAGTATAGGGAAAGGTTTTTAATCATTTTGAAAACCGAAAAAATTATTTTTGACGAATTTACGCTGTTTAGACACTAGAGATTCCGAAAAACATATTTTTAGAAGAAGAAAAAAATTGCTATCCGTTTGTCTGTGTGTCTGTAAACGCTCTATCTACCGAAAAAATTGACATAGAGACTTGAAATTTGGTGTATACTTAGCATTTAATAATGGGACGAAGCCTATTTAATATCAGTAACCTCGATTATCCGGAACTTTTTGTTTTCGGACTCGAAATATTCGTTCTGATGAAAAGTACATAAAAAATTTCATTTTTTTTTTTTTTTTTTTTTTTTTTTTTTTTTTTTTTAAAGGAGTGATCGTAAAAGACAATTAAAAGACACAAATTTTTAATAAAAAACGAAATTGATCGAATTATTAGTTGCCGAGATATTTGAAATCTTATTTTCCACACTCTTCGATTTTTCATGACCCTGTGCTTCAGTCGAATTTCAATTCAAAGATATATTTTAATCGGATATGAGAGACTTTATTTGAAATAGTAAACTTTTAGTTAATATGATTATTATTTTTGGAGTTATAAGGATATTTATTTTACTACTTGATTATTCCGTCGATCAAAAAACTATTGGCAAATTATTTAATTTTATTTAAATGCCAGTAATAGTTTATCGTAAATGTCGTATTAATTGTAGGTTGAAATATCTTAAATTCATTAAAACCTGTCCGACTATTTAATTTTTTTTTGTTGTTGTTGTTGTCCTGTGTTATTTATAAATTGCATTATTATAGAAAATGTACTTATGATGAGAGGTAAAATTGAATACTATTTTAAAGAATCTAACAGAAATGTATTCTTTTGAATTTAATTGAACATACTTTGTTAAGATTTTTCTTTGAAATTAGAGTGAATCTACGGGTAATCTTATGTAAAATTATAGAGCTTAGAAAAAAAGAGATTCTGCTTAAATAACAGAGAAACGTATAGGGTAAATTTACTATGTAGACTCTTTAAATTAACATCGTTAAAACTACACAAGACTCTCTTAATTTATTTTGAATTATAATAATTTAATTTAGTTTTCAAAATCAGTAAATTGCTTGATATTCAGCGAGCTTGAAATAATTTGATTTTTTCGTGTTATTTTGAACTGCTGTATCTTTTTTTTTTTTTTTTTTTTTTTTTTTTTTTACGCAATTTGTTTCTAGCGATCCTGGAATTTGAACCTCAGATCTCTTAACAGTGAAAGAACACGTTAGTGACTGAGATATAGAAGTTGGTATTACGCTAATCAAAATATGTCTTTCTCGATGCAGAAGGGAAAAATCGATAAAAATCACCACTAACACACAAGAGATGATTTTTCCCTTTCTAAATTATTCTAACTTAAAATCGTATTTGGTCAGTAACAAACATGTTTTTCATTAGAATAAATATAAATGTGTGTCACGAGCCAATGCTTATAACATCAATACAGAAATGTAACAACCTAGAGACATGATGCATTGGACAGAGTGTCTTCTTATATTGTTTTATTTTATTTATTTATTTATTTCAGCAGACTCTTGCAGTGCTAAGATCAAAATCGCATTTTTTTTTTTTTTTTTTTTTTTTTACATATTTGAGCCAGATCGGAACTGAACATAAATATTCTGAGGATGAGAAGAGCAAGAGCAACATGCTTGGCAAAAATGTAACAGCGATAGTGAACTTCTGTTTACAGAATCTTTGGAAATATGTACCTTAAGCTAGCTTCAAATTCATTGCTCAACAACGCGAAATATTGAAACATTTTTCTTACTAACTCTTCACTGTAAAGGCTTAACCTTGACAAGCCTGTCTAGTGAAAGGATTTGGAGTCCTACAGCGTTTTTCATTTTTAATAAATTAACTGTCGCATATAAATTATTCTCGTCACGGCATCAAGTGTTTCTTTCCCGTGAATTCTCTACCGGAAATTTGATTAAAAACCTAGATTTAATAGTATTTTCTGAAAGATACATCGCTTTTATCAAAAAATGGTTAACGCCATTCGATTACATAGTTTCTGAATGTGAATATACCTGTCAATTTTATGCATTTCTGAAAGGTAATTAATTCAGAAATGTATCAGATTGTAGCTCTTTTGGATTTGAGAAAAGCTTTAAGAAATGACAGAGAAATATATACACAATTCTACTTTTTATTAAACAGATTAAAAAGTTATGATGTTTATAACTCTCCTTTTTTACTTTTATTCCAAAATACGTTAGTTTTTTAATGAATCTCTATTTGGATGTTGAAATGTCTAAGAATCTAAGTAATCAATAATACATTGTGTATTTCCCTTCTGCGAATACACCGTAATTTAAAAATGTATATTAAATTTATCCAATAAATATGTATGCAGTATTCTTTAAAGGAATCTTAATTTTACGTTAAGTAAAGTCGGAATTTTTTACAGATATTGAGTCGGGACAGATCGAGCTGCCCTGGTCTCTTTTCACTGATTTTTTGTACAGGCAGGGCTTGGGTTGAACTTTTAATTTTTACACCGGATCGGGCCAAAATAACTTTCTTTCGAGAAAGGCGAGCTCCGGGCCTCGAAATTCCGACCCGTGCAAACAGCACAGACTAGAAGTACATTATTTTGCATCAGTTAAAATATTCTCATAAATTATTTACTTAACATCTATGACTTAATTACATTACTAATTGACATTTTGTGATAAATTAATCTGAAATAAATAATAAAAAAATATTTTATACGAATTCGATTTTTTCCACCTGAGTGAAAAAGTGCACGAGCCGGGATACGAACCCAGAACCTTGACCTGCTTTATCAATTGAGTAAGCTGGGCCCGAAGGTATTGGAAGATCATGTGCCCTTAAATACACCAATACTTCCTCTAATTGGTAAATACATCATACGAAATGAACGTTTTCTAAATGAATTCTTAAGAAAGGCAAAATAAATGCATGTTTAAATAACAGTGGGAAATATATATATATATATATATATTAATCTGGTTAGAAACGGTTTTGAATAATTTAAGAAATGCATCATTATGCCATAAAAACTGCATTTTAATTTGGTTAGAAACAGTTTTGAATAATATAAGAAATGCATCATTATGCCATAAAAACTGCATTTTAATCGGATAGTAATAACTGATTTACGATTTTTTTTAAAATAATTTTAGAATTACGCACTTTCATTTATATTTCAGTTTTGTATTTTTCCTCATGCATAATTTCAATTTGAGAATCCTTTTTGTCAAAAGAAAAAACCAGCATAAGGTTAGCAATGACGCAGCAGTCGGTATCAATAATAAAAAGAATATTGCTCAGTTAAACTGATGGCTTTGCGGTCATAGGCTGTTTACACTAATTGTGTAATACAGCCTTATTTTTTGAAAGAATAACATCCCTTGAAAAATAAAGTAAGGGGGATTAGTTACCCCATTTCCCCATTTATACTTAACCATCGAAACCGTAAAAATAATCATAGATACGCTATATAAAATTGAACAATTATCCAAATTTCGAAACAAATCAGATAATTCTGCAGAAAAAACCATTCATCTGATTTATTGAGGGCAATCCTCCATTCCTCCCTTTATCCTTAATCATTAAACCCCAAAAATATTCAGCGATTCGCCTTATCAAAAAATAAATCTATGCACAAAATTTGTGGCAAATTGGATAAATCTGCATAAAACCCATTTATCTAGTCTAAGGAAGGGGATAAATCGTCCATTATCCCATTTTACTTGGTGACTTGGTTACTATAAAAAAAAAAAAATTCTCGATGAAGCGAGTCATCAAAATGAACTTATGTCCAAAATTTGAAGCAAATCGGATAATTCTGCATCAAAACCCATTTATCTAATTTAAGGAAGGAGATAAATTGTCAGTTTCCCTTTATACTTAACAAAAGAATCACCAAAATTAATCAGTGAAGCGTTTCATCAGAATGAACATATCCAAAATTTGCAGCAAATTCGTTAATTCTGCATGAAAAACCCATTTGTCAAAATTAGGGGGGGGGGTCCCCCTTTTTCTTCCCTTTGTACTTAACCAATGAACCCCCAAACCTAATTAGGAAAGCGCCCTACCAGAATGAATCTATTCCCAAAATTTGAAGCAAATCAGTAAATTTTGCGTGAAGAAAAAAGAAAAAAACATTTATTTAAATTATGGGGCGTTACCCCCATTCACCCCCTTCCCTCCCTTTATACTTAAGTTGAACACTCAGAATAAGTCATTAAATTAAAAATTAAAAATTAAATTAAAAAACATTTATTTAAATTATGGGGCGTTACCCCCATTCACCCCCTCTCCTCCCTTTATACTTAAGATGAACACTCAGAATAAATCATGGAGGCGCCTTATCAGAATGCCGCTATATCTAAAATTCGAATGAAATATGATAATAATGCATGAAAACCCATTTATTTGAATTAAGAGGGGGGGGGGGCGAATTAGCCTCCCGTTCTGCTTCCCCCTTATTCTTTTTCAATGACCTCCCAAAACTAATCAGAAAAGCGCCTCATAAGAATAAACCTATATTCAAAATTTGATGCAAATCGGGTATTTCTATCACGAATTAAATTAGTGTGTTACGCACGTATGTACATACGTATCTTACATACATACATACAGAACATGCGGGTATATTAGTTCTCAGGCTTTGATAGCTTGATGATATAAAAAGACGTCAAATTCATTGGTCTAGGATAAACTAGATAAGCCTAGGATAAACTAGAAAGTTGGTGCGAGGCGGTCTTTGGGTTCGATAAAATCATGCCAAATTAGACTGGCCTAGGATAAACTAAATCAGTCTAGGATAAACTAGTTCAGACCGATTAACAGCAGGCTAAACTAATATATCCTATAAGCGTTAGGCCAAACTAGTTTGGCCTAGGAAAAACTAGTCTGTCCTATGAGCCTTGGGATAGACTAGTTTGGCCTAGGAAAAACTAGTTTATCCTATGGGCGTTAGGATAGACGAGTTTGGACTATGAAAAACTAGTTTATCCTATAGGCGTTAGGATAAACCGGTTAGGCCTAGAAAAACTAGTTTATCCGATAGGCGTTAGGATAAACTAGTTTGGACTAAAATAGAGTTTGGCCGATAACATATATAAAAAGTTCATATTGAGAAAAAATATTTTCATTCATTTAAGCGTATTCAAAAATAAAAGCCAGATGTTTCCATAACAACAATATCGAATCGACAATGCTCAATTGGACTTTGATCTTGAAACAATTTTAATTAATTTAAATTATGAAATTCGTTTTACATCGAAAATTTTGATGGTTAAATTTGAATAAAAACGCATACAAATATCGATATATCAAAATTATACTTAAAATAAACTAAAACTGACAAAACTAAACTTATTTAAACTAAATGTATCTAAACAAGTTTAATATGATTTTTTTTTCCCTTAAAATTTATTTGACATAAAAAAAAGTATTTTTTGAAATTACATTCCATCGCCAACTGATGAAAAATCGGCAAATAACGATATTTTCATTATTACTTACCCATCATACGTAGTATAGTGTAAGTCTTGCAATCGTTTTGAAAATCGAAAAAAAATTTTTTTTTTGACGGATTTACACGTTTTAGATAGTGGAGATTCCGAAAAACATATTTTTAGAAAAAAAATTGCCGTCCGTCTGTCTGTCTGTAAACGCTCTATCTCACGAACAAATTGAGATAGAGACTTGAAATTTTTTTTTGTGTACTTAGTATGTAAGAATGGGACGAAGCCTATTTAATATCAGTAACCTCGATTATCCGAAACTATTTTTTTTCGGACTCTCGAAAAATTCATTCTGATGAAAAATATATAAAAATCTTCGAAATTTTTTATTTTAAGAAGTTAAAGTAAAAGGCAATAAAATAAAACAAATTTTGCATAAAGAACGAAGTCGATCGGATTATTAGTTGCCGAGATATTTGTAATCGTGTTTTCCACATTCTTCGATTTTTCATGACCCTGTATTTCATTCAAATTTCAATTCAGATATATATTTTAATTGGAAATGAGACGCTTAATCCAACGCAATAATCTGTTAGTTAATATGATTATTACATTTGGAGTTATAAGGATGTTTCTTCGACGCAGTTCGGTACTACTGGAGTGGCTTCACATTTTATATAGTTTGTCGAAATGGGTTCATCAGCCATTCATTAATACAGCATCACTATGTATATTAACAATATTTATATAGGCGTTTAAATTTTGTTTTGAAATTGCAATGCATTGTATAAATAGTTTTCACATGTTTTATTTTCATATATTATATTATGCATATCCATGATGGGTAAGTATTACGGTGGCCCCCAATGACTAGTTCTTTTACGGACGCTGGTATGGAGAATCGGCTGATTTTTTTTAGGAAAATGGGAATTTGCTTAATACCATTTGATTCAGCATGAAAAAATACACTAAAATATGTTATCAGTTGAAAAATAACTACAAAAGCCGATTTTTAAGGAATTTTTTAAAAGTTCGTTCTTTTTTACCCCCCTTAGGGGTGGAATTTTCGAAAATCCCTTCTTAGCGGCACCCGGTGTTATAAGAAGTATTTTTCCCTTAATTTTCAAGGTTTTTGGTTCGGTAGATTTTTTTGTGCTGTGATTAATACGAAATCCAGACTTTCTTTTATATATATAAATAAGGATGGAAAATTCCAGGTTTTTGTGCCGAAGACATCGCCAAATTAAGAAAATGTGAAGTATCTCACAAACTACTGGATTTAAAAGATTTTGCTTAGTACCATTCGATTCAGCATGAAAAACTACACTAAAATATGTTATCAGTTGAAAAATAACTACAAAAGCCGATTTTTAAGGAATTTTTTAAAAGTTCGTTCTTTTTGTTTACCCCCTTTAGGGGTGGAATTTTCGAAAATCCCTTCTTAGCGGCACTCGGTGTTATAAGAAGCATTTTTATCCCCATTTTCAAAATTTTTGGTTCGGTAGATTTTTTTGTGCTGTGATTAATACGAAATCCAGACTTTCTTTTATATATATAGATTAACGTATTCATATCCTCATGAGAAGAACGTTCTGTAATTTTTTTCAGATTTTTCGGAGTATGTTCGCATGGAGACCTTTCTTCTAAGCCAGAACAAGAATTATCAAAAAGAAAGGTCTTAAATAAATGTATGAATAAAAAAGTAGTTGACAAAGTGCTTTATTCACTTATTAAAAAACTAGCACGTAATGAATAGGGGCTGAACGCGCGATCAAAACTCCTCTTTTTGGAAGATTATTTTTTATCTGCAGAAATACTAAGGCAACTTACATCGCAATCGGGAAGAAGATGGTTTGATTTATGAACATTGCTGCGTATTTCTGACAGCTTGCTCTGTATGAAATGTCTTATCTAGAGAAGTCTTGTGGACTTGAAGGCACAAAGGACACCGCTGTTACCAAATTGGGCATTAAAAAGTTTTTAAACGAATCAACAAATATGTTATTAATAAATCAATTTATACAGTTATCTTGCTAGTTACTCATTATTTAACAATTTAAAAATCCCTGCCTGCTCGGTCTGGAGGCGGAGGTAAATTTCAAAGTTGGGAACAAATTTCACGAAAAAAAAAAAAAAAATTAAATCAATATTAGAGATAAATCCAGTTTCATCACTTAAGAATGAACTCTAGGGACCTAAACCTTTTGTGAAAATTCTAATATACACGCATACACACAGGCATATATATTTGGAATAGATTTAAAAATGGCGAAAACAAAATCAAAGAACTTTAAAATGTTAAATATGCCAATATTTCCATATCCATGTTTTATCATGTTTCAATACATTTTACAAACTCACCTAACGTCATATATCCACCTGTTTTTTGTCCATTATATTTCCAATATGATATATTTTATATGATATTTCCTTTTTTAAAAAAATCCGCCAAGCTATTTATATTTTCCTTTTCATGTGGAAAACTTGCTATAGAAAATTTATGAAGTAATATTCAATTTTTCTTAAATTCCTCAAACTATTTTTTTCGCATTTTTACTTGCAAATCTTGCTGTAGTAAAGTAATTGTTGTAGTAAAGTTGTTGTTGTTGGCAACTGCTGTAACGAAAATTTTTTATTATTTCCTATCATTGCTCTGTAAGAGCTGGTTTTGTCAGAGCCATGTTAACACGGCATTCAAATTTTTGAACTCTCTCCATATCCACCCCTTGGGCGGATTTTGCTCATTTGCAATCCCCGCCGAACTATTAACCATCTCAATGTATTTGGCAAGTTTAAGGATGATTCGTGCATAATTGCGACTTTTATAGTGTGGACAAATAACAAATACATATACAGGGTGATTAAAAAAACGTGGACATTTTGAAAATCAGCAATCAAGGGAAAACAAGGCGTATAATAGTGTTTTCTTCTTTTTCTCCTTTTAAGGATAAAAAGGGTTTACCAATCGGAACACTTGTATAAAATATTAATATTAAAATCATTAAAAAAAAGCATATTACAAAAAAAATTATTTTACTGTAAATTATATTTGTTTACTATGTCAATATTCGTATATTGTAAACTAGTTTAATGCAGTCTTAACACTCCGCTTACCAGAGGTGTGATGCAACAGACCCGATAGGTACATTGTAATTGATTTTTCACATTAAAAAAAAAGTGAGAGTTTTGTAATATGTGATTTTTCTGGAATGTTCAACTCAAAAGAATAGAATATCCCAGAAAAAATATATTTAGAAAAATTTCAATGTTTTTTTTTTTTTTTTTTTTTTTTTTTTTTGAGAAACATATAAATATACCTGTTGTGACCATTGTATCTATCTGGTAGGCAAAAAGTGGACATAAATCTTTTAAAGAAGTCTATTAAAGCATAAAGCATACGTTATGCTTGTAAATCTATTTACAAGCATAAAGTATACAGCTTTACATACATGTCGCAGAGTTGTAAAAAGCCCGATACATAATCTATATATAGCACGTCCATTTTCTCTCCTTTTTTATAATCAAAACAGCCATTAATATGCAAACCACGGTTAAATTATTTGAATACCACCCACCACTGTTATTGTTATATTATTATTATTAGACATTATGTTTTCTGAAATATTCAATATTTGAAGAAAGTGTGAAGCGTTTTACGAAAATTCCTTGTTCAAACAGAATTTCCTCAATGTAAGTTCATTTAACACTAGAACGCCGGGAAATTTTACGCAAGTTTTATAAAATATATTTAAAAACAGAAAAATAATTTGAAATTATTTAGTTTATTTGTTCAGCCCATTTCATTGCAGCAGATATATAACTTATTTCTTGATGATTTTTCTAGTTCAAATCAACGATTAGTCCAAATATTTTATACGAATTCGATTTTTTCCACCTGAGTGAAAAAGTGCACGAGCCGGGATACGAACCCATAACCTTGACCTGCTTTATCAATTGAGTAGCTTTTCCCGAAGGTATTGGATTTCTCTAACTGGTAAATACATCATACGAAATGAACGTTTTCTAAATGAATTCTTAAGAAAAGCAAAATAAATGCATGTTTAAATAACAGTGGGAAATATATATATATGTATATATATATATATTAATCTGGTTAGAAACGGTTTTGAATAATATAAGAAATGCATCATTATGCCATAAAAACTGCATTTTAATTTGGTTAGAAACAGTTTTGAATAATATGAGAAATGCTTCCCAGCATTCTAGTGTTAAACAAATTTCGAGATTTTCGAGATTTTTTTAAATCATATTCTTCAAGAGAATAAAAGAAGACGCCAAAGTATGAAAATAAACGGGTACTCGAACACTCGTTGCTGGTCTATTTTTCTTTTGACAAAAAGGATTCTCAAATTGAAATTATGCTTGAGGAAAAATACAAAACTGAAATATAAATGAAAGTGCGTAATTCTAAAATTATTTTTTAAAAAATCGTAAATCAGTTATTACTATCCGATTAAAATGCAGTTTTTATGGCATAATGATGCATTTCTTATATTATTCAAAACCGTTTCTAACCAGATTAATATATATATATATATATATTTCCCACTGTTATTTAAACATGCATTTATTTTGCTTTTCTTAAGAATTCATTTAGAAAACGTTCATTTCGTATGATGTGTTTACCAATTAGAGAAAGTATTGGTGTATTTAAGGGCACATGATGTTCCAATACCTTCGGGCCCAGCTACTCAATTGATAAAGCAGGTCAAGGTTCTGGGTTCGTATCCCGGCTCGTGCACTTTTTCACTCAGGTGGAAAAAAACGAATTCGTATAAAATATTTTTTAATTATTTATTTCAGATTAATTGATCACAAAATGTCAATTAGTAATGTAATTAAGTCATAGATGTTAAGTAAATAATTTATGAGAATATTTTAACTGATGCAAAATAATGTACTTCTATTCTTCTAAACATAAAATTTCGGATCAAAATTTATATGTATTCATTTCATATCTGTATTTACCTTTTCAAAAAAATTGGTATTTTAATTTGATCATTTTGAAATAATTTTAATTCGAAACTTGGATTCTCGGTTGTTATTAGAAAAACAGATACTAAACTATTTATATTCTTTTAAGTATAAATGAAAGCTTGTAAATGATTGTGTAAAAGTTTGATAATTTAATTTTTCTTCACTTTTAATGAGAAAAGGGCAACATAAAAATACAGTAATCTGCTTTTTTTCCCTTCGCTTTTAATAGAGATGGAGTACTTTTAGTGCCCAATAAGATAAACTGTATAAAAAAACTACAAAAAAAATTAATATTTAAAAAACAAATTAAGATACAGCTTTGAAACAAATTGTATTTAAAAGTACAGTTTTTCCCTATACGACGATGCATATAATGAAAATGTAAGATAATTAGAAATTAAAAAAAATTGCAGTAGCAAAAATTGCAAAACCGAAATTTCATTTCAAATTTCCAAGTGTTGCCATTCGCAAAATGACGTATGCGTTACGAATAAATACGTTTCGCCTTTATAATATAGATTTTTATTTTCATAGAAGTAGATAACAGACTGAAAAAAGATAATATACCATTTTGAAGCAAAAACCATATTACCAATTTTGATTGAATCAAAAATGATATCGACATCAAAAGGCTTACCCTTCTCCCCCTAACGATAGCTTGCGATATCATGTGCCAGACACCCCCTCTTCCTCCCTAAAATTATAATGTTATATATGCACAATCCTTGACCTACTTACTTATTACACAAACTAACTAACCGACTAGCTGACTAAGTAACTTAGTGAGTATATGAGTGGGTAAGTAAATAAATTAATAACTAAGCAAATAACTGCACTGTTAAAAATCTGCTGCATTTTGCTGCAACGCACTCCCGTGCTTGTATAGAAAACGATTACTTGGCCGTGAAATGGCGCTTTCTCATTGGTTGGAATAGAGATATTATATACAAGTGGTGCAGGGCGTTGCAGCAAAATGCAGCAGATTTTTAACAGTGTGAGTGAGTAGATAGATAGGTAGGTAGGTAAGTAAGAAGGTGGGTAAGTAGGTAGGTAATTAGGTAGGTAAGTAAGAAGGTGAGTAAGTAGGTAGGTAATTAGGTAGGTAAGTAAGAAGGTGAGTAAGTAAGTAGGTAAATATATACGTAAGTAAATAGATAAGTAGATAAGTGAGAGAGAGATTGCTTGAATGGGTGAGTGGTAGATAGACAGGTAAGTAAGTAGGGAAGTAAGTAAGTAAGTAGGGAAGTAAGTAAATAAGTAAGTCGTTAAGTAAATAACTTACAAGGAAGGTCTCCATACTGGGCATACTTAGAATTTTTTGAAAAAATTATTAATTAAACTACTCATGTATGTAATCAAGGATCTGTCAATTTTAGCGGCGAAATAACAGAAGAAACTCTCTATATATATATATAAAAAATACTTTCGAATATTTGGCGTGAAAAGACGAAAACGTCACTTGATTTGGCGAGCAGCACATTTCCTCGCCAAAAGCAAGCGATTTTAATGTAACTGAAAATTCTTTATCAATAGATTTTAAAATGCGGGTAAATGGTATTTATGAATTTAAATGTAAACAACTGAGGAGTTTAATACATATATTTTCTTTTTGTAGCACATATTTATGTTGCTTGTTGCTGCTGTTATTTAACTTTATCACTGTAAAAATAATTACATGTATAAAAAACGTTTTCATGTATTTAAGCGTATCCCCAAAATAAAGACCAGATGAAGAATGCTGTAGTAATACATTCCAATACTAGGACTTCCCTTAAAGGGATTAGTCTGAGCGATTTTGCTACGAACATAGATTTAGTTTGTCACAAGTGACTACACTTATTTCTGATATAATTTCTTATAAGTGAAGAAAATAAGCTACTTTTAATTTATGAAATTAATATACAAATTAAAAAAATGTAAAATAGCAAAACAAAAATGTTAGAATTCAAAATATCACATATCATTTCATATATTTTTAGCTATTATGGTAATTCTTTGAATTATCCTTGTTTAATGTTAATGGAATTACTTGATTATCCCGTCGACCAATTTCGCCAAATTAAAAAATAGCAAAACTGTTTGCCAAATTATACAAATTAACATAATTTGTATAATAACAAGAAAGAACTAATAAATTAGTAAATATTTAATAAAAATGCAAACGAAAAATCGACTAAAAAAATCTATATGACGTAACAAACATGTGTAATGTGTTTAATGTCAAGTGAATGTATCATTTACGATCATGCAATATTGACATCTAATCTTATAGTTTGGTTATAGTCTTTTGGTCGGCGGGATAATCAACTAGTACCATGTACCATGTGAATACACATCCAGGAGCTTTTCATAAATATTGTAGTTAATAAAATTTTCGGAGGAATTCTTCTCTGTATAAAACATTTTTAGTGCTCCTTAAAAAAATTGTAAAATCAGCACAAGTTTCTAGCATCAAGTTGTTCATCTTCTTCACTCTACTGAGCCCGACATAAATTAATCCTGGCACAACCTCTTTCTCTCCAAAATCGACTACAGCTTGTGGAAGTGTTAAACCTTGCGATTTATGTATCGTAATTGCATGCGCTAAACTTAATGGTAATTGAGATCTTGAACATTCAATATCCATGTCTTTCCACGTTCTTGTAATTGGAACAATTGGAACTAAGTTATCTTTAAAGAATGGACCTTTGTAATTATCAAATTCTATCAACACACATTCAGGAAGAGTAGGGGGTCGAGAATTGTTATATATGATGTTTTTGACGGTTCCAAGAGAGCCATTCACCAGACCAACTTCAGTCCATATATTCTTTCGGAGCATAACTCGACATCCGATTGATAAATATAAAGTCTCCGGAAGCTGCTGGTCGACTTCATCAGGAGCTTTACTGGCGCATCTGTTGTTATGTCGAGCTGGTATGAAAGCGACGGGATGGCCAGATGAGCCTAAGCAATCTTTGTTGTACTCTTCGACGCGTTCTCTTGTTGGAAATAATCTTATGGATTTTTTGAATCGATCCAACTCTTTTTGAGGTTGGACAGCCATTCTTCGCGTTAGAAGCATCTTCCACTGATCGATACTTAAATGATATTTAGCAATAGAATCGAGAATTTCTCGGAATAAAGCTTCATTACCATCAGATTGTCTATGGTTCGTTGTCAATTGAAGGTATTTCTCAAAGCTGTCAATTGCTAATTTTCCAAAAGATTGATCATCATTTGAAGGATGTGGATTATAAATTGGTTTATCCAAAACCGGTGGTAGCTGTCTTATATCCCCAAAAAAGTAAATAACCAAACCTCCGAAACTCTCGTTTCCTGATCCAATTCCTTCTTTTAAACGAAGATCAATTTTGTTTAAAAGTTGCAAACCAATCATCGACATTTCATCAAAAATTAAGAATTTTCGTTTTTTGATAATATTTTGGAACCTTCTTTGCGTTTCACCTGCTAGTGGAGTATAGCTACTTTTTGAAATTTTTAAAAACGAATGCAATGTTTTACCACTAATATTTACAGCAGCAACACCAGTTGGAGCAAGAAGTTCAATAGAATCACGACCTAACTTTTCAGTCGCATATTGTTTCATCATTCCAATTAAAAAACTTTTTCCACATCCTGCTTTACCTTGTACCATAACTCTTTTTACGGATGGAATAATACCTTGATGAATGCAATTAACTTGATCAAGAAAAATATCCATAACTTTTTGCTGATCCACAGATAAATTTTGTTGCTCATTCATAATTTTTTGCTCATCAGGTGTATATCTTGACTTTTCAACTTGTAGCCATGATACTATTTTTGCAGTTTCCTGTTCCTCAGCGTTTAAATTTTCCCACTCAAATGCTGAATCTATTTGACGACGGCCTAGTGCATCTTGATTGTTATAATTGGGCCCTACTCTTGATATAGCCATGTATGCTTCTTCATGAATTTTCTGTGGGTTCTCCCATTCTTCAAAAATGAAGTTATCATCATCCTCGGGAAAATCCTGAAAGTAATTTCTAAATAATTCGTATTGCTGACAGAGATGAAACCATGGGTACCGAGTTTGAGGGATACCAGATAAGAGATTATCGTAGTCATATTTCCATGGAAGATGTAATATAGCTAACATTTTGAAAAACTTTTCATCCTCTGCTAATTGATGTGTCTGTTTGAACCTTGGAAACACTCGTACAACTTTGTCATTTGCTTTGAACACATTTGCTCCTTTTATATAATGATAATTTTTAGCAAATTGAAAAAGACTGATATCTTCAAGTTCGGGCTCGCGATTTTTATAACGCGTAATAATTGCAGCTTGATTATTAGCATCTGGTCTAATCATGCTAATCCATTCCTCATCTTTTATTGTTATTGTAATGAATGTCCGACTACTTCTATACAATGGCCAACCCATTAAAAAGTGCGCAACCTCCTGTGCAGAATAGTCACGCTCAGAGGTTGATGTAAGCATGAGTTTTTTAATTATTTTTTTTTGGTTCTGAATCATGATTATTTGCAGCTATTTCATTGAGTACATCTGAATATGCTGGTGACTTATGCTCTGCTTTAGAGGCATATTTTGCTATATAATTTAATACTGCTAATTTGTCAATAATTGGTGTGAAATCTGTATTCCCTCGCCATATTCTCGTGAAGAGAGGGTTATATCGTTGAAGGAGCTCATCATTTCTTGCTGGTTGGAATATCCAAACATTACTATCCTTCACAAATCGGGATTTTTTCAGCTGCTCTTGAGGGAATTTAAAACGACATTTGTAAGTTACAGTTCCTTTATTCTTGCGAAGGCAATGATCTCCACACCGTGTGTGACGTTGGAAAGTATTTAAAAGCTGTGGTAAATCAGACGAATCAGCTTGAGCTTCTGAAAATGTACGGCGACTCGGATGCTGTGAAGCTGGTGGAAGATGTTGATCTGGATTGAACGCTGAACATATGTCTGAGCAATAAGTCAGAAATTCATCTTTTACTTTATCAGAAACATTATCTAAACTTTGAAAATCTGGAGCATTTTCTAACCAAAGTAAACCATGAAGGTGAGGACTACCTCTCCACTGCCATTCATATCTGAACCAGTGGTCTTTAACTTTCCACACCTTCTTTATGACTTTATTAAGAAACGATTCTGCCCTTTTAGTGAAGAAGAAAGCAGTAATCAAAGGGTTTTGATGCATCAAATCTGCTCTTTCTTTATCAGTTAAATCGTTTGGTGGTTTCATCGTCAAAAGTTTGAAAAGATGAGGCCAGTGATAATCTGCAGCTGACAGAGTGAAGAAAACTGTAGGAGTTCCGATTTGGTTAACCATATCTAATAATTCTCCACTTCTCTGGTACCAAAAACTTTTTGAAGTTCTGAGTTTGCTGGCGTAGAACATGACTGAGTTAGCAAGGCTATTATCCTTCAGTATGAGCTCTTGGAATTTCTGTCTTGAAATATTTTGTAGGGCCGATTTCTTAACGAATATATCACCTTGTTTCAGTGCTTGTAAACGCATTTCAGTATTCATTGCAAGAAATCTAAATCTTGGATCTCTTGCGAATCGTCCATCGTGGAATTGCAAGAGAAACTTGAAATACTCGGTTAAGTGTACTTTGATTGGTCTCGGTTGCAAAAAATCAGCATCTCCATATGGGAAAAGAGTCGGAAAAGCTTTTACGATGTATCCTTCCTCGCGGAATTCATTTATTGGATTCACATTTTGTGCAGGCCACTGAAGGTCACAGCACAGATTTCTGGTACTTTGATCTTGGTTCCTTATTGGAATGCTAGGAAAAAACGATTGAGTGAAGTTTTCAATAGCTTCATTTTGGTTTCGAGGATCACTTATCTTCTCATAATTCTCACTTAGAAAAGTAGGAAAAAATGATAAAATTGCAATAGCGTCACCATCTTCAGGCAGAGAGTCAACTGCTTTTTCATCAAGCTCAATATTTTGATAATATTTATTATTATGAATTAACCAAGAGATAGCTTCCCTAACACGTTTTGATCGAACTTTAAAATGTGAAAATCCTTTTGGTGTTTCTTTGCAGATGAGAATGATTGCTTGACTTGCAGCAGCAAGATCAGGAAGCTTACGTATAACTAGTATAATATCTTGGTGAAAATTAATGACATTTCCATGGTAAGCAAATTGTTGACCATTAATTTTATATAAACTTATAACTGGGTGCACAAGAGCAATCAACATCTGCTCAATATAGGTCAATCCTTTCAGTACATCAGGAACATGCCCAGGATCCATATTATTATAGCTCGTAAACTTGTGTAAATGTTTTTCTTTAACTTCATCTAACATACCAGATAACCTAGGAGGTGAGCATATGATACAGTTCCCAGATGAATTTCTTCTGAGTCCAGGAAACGCTCTATGACAATTTTCACAGCTGTTCCACTTCAAATTTTCCATTTCCGCGTCAAATTCAAAGCCCAGTCGTTCATATGCCTTAGTTATTTTAACTTTTTTCATGATATGAAGATCAGAGGAGCATGTCTGTGCCTCATCTGCAGATTTTATTTCATGTTCTACAACAGCACCTGCTATGAAAAGGCTTGCTTGATCATTTGTTTCAATTCTTGATTCTGAACTTTTTGAAACAGGTTCTGGATCTGATCTAGATGCAACACAAAAGCGTGATTGCTGTCTAGTTCTAGATTTTTTATAGGGATGGAAGCGTGAATTCATGCTAGAACTATGTGCATCCGTCCTGAGAGATTGAATTTCTTCAAGGTGACTCATAACATTACATATATTAGCATCTTCAATGTCGAGATTCATATTTACTTCATTAAACGTGACTGGAGCTATAGTCGAATGATGTGCATTTTCACTGGTTTTAATTCTCGATGCTGAATTTTCTTGAAGAAGTACTGGATTTAGACAGCTGGCAACAGAACGGCTTAATTGCTCCCGGGCATGAAGTCTTTCAGACGATTGAACTCTTAAATATTGATATTTCTTCCGACGCTTTTTGTTTCTTTTATTACTCCAATGCTTAGTACGGGCCATCTCAAAAAGAGTGGAACATTAATACAGAATAGGCCTAAGACAAACAGTCGTGAATCTTCTCATAGCAGTATCTTGTGAATCGGTACTAAATTAGAGAAAAAAATATTTTAAGAATTCATATGGGTCTCATGTAATCACTGAAAAACACTATGTTGTAGGGAAATGCATATCTTTAAAAAGTGTTTCATACATTAATGCAGATCTTTTTATAATGTTGATATATGTACGGTAAAAATTAAAAAAAAATAGCCAAAGATTTATTTCAGTAAAATTTCAAATATTTGATAAAGATTTTAAGTAAACTAAGAAGCTTGTTATTCAGCTCACTCTCGTTCATGCACGCTAATGTACACCACTTACGAAAATCTCGATATTATTAAAATCAAAATAATAAATAATGTTTTACTAATTTATATATTCTTTCGTTATTTAAAAAAAATTACTTGAGTTTGTACAATTTGTCAAATAATTTGCGATTTCTATTATTTGGCGAAAATGGTCGACGGGATAATTAAGTAGTATCATACTTACATACAATCCGGGTCATGTCAGATACAACTGCGCCAAACATGGTGCCAAATACATTAATTCTGGTAACCATTATTTTTTAACAACATTATTGCATATCATACGCAATAAGAGCATAAGAAAATAATACATAATGTAGTTTATTTACTTATTACAATTTATTTATTTATAATGTTTTACAGTTTTTTTAATTTATTTATTATGGTACTTCTAGGTTATCCCGTCGACCAATTTCGCCAAAATATACAAATCGCCAAACTAATAGCGAAATTATACACGTTGGCATAATTTTTATTTTAAATAACGAAAAAACAAATAATTAGTAGAATATTAATAAAAATATTAATAAAAAGTCGAAATAAAAATCACTTAATAACATTTTAAACACAAAAATCGCATTTAATGTCATTGAATGTGACATTCACGATCATCCATTATTGGCATTTAATCTTATAGTTTGGCCATAATTTTTTGGTCGACGGGATAACCTAGAAGTACCTTTATTATATTTATTTATTTGACATTGTTTACTTTTTTTTAAAAAGTTATGTTAGTTAAATTACTATTTTAAATATCACTGGGAACGATAAACAAAACGCGCAACAGACAACCACTTTTGGCGAACTGTCTCATGGCCCGCCAATCTCGCTAATAGCATCTTTTTTTTCATTTTTTTGCAAATAGTAGCAGTTTTTTTTAAAGTGTGTAGATTTAAAACTGTGCAATCAGAACAAAAAAGAAATCAAATAAAGAAAATCACAAACTTACTATTAAATTATGTCAGAAGTTAAAAATTTAGTGCTAAAAAGCTTTTCATAAAAAAAGTTTATTTTTTATTTCCAATAGAAAAAAGAGATTTTCTTTTGAATAAAGTTAACGTGCACAATATTTTTGCTGCATGTGCTCTAAACTTTATGACTATCTTCTACTGATAGAAATGACGTACTTTAAATTTCCGCGACGTAACAAATAGCTTTTTATCAGTTTTTTTTTTTATATATATAATTTTAAAACTATTTGGAACTAATTTTTCGTAGTAGGTACCTTCTGGTACAAACAAAATCGAAATCCGACAAGTATTTTTTGAGATTTGCTTGACAAAAGAATTTTGTTTGACTTTTAATATAGTTTCGTATCTGTATATGTCCAGAAAGTAATACTGCGCTGTGTATTAGCCTTCGCTTGGCTCAGGCAATTACTATTTACTCCATGTGTTTTGGTTCGGTTGTCTATGAAAATATCACGTCGATGAAAAATCCCGCACACCAAGTTTCTGTGACGTATGCAAATAAATTGTGCTTTTTTATCAGTTTTTTTAATATAACTTTTAAACTATTTGGAACTAATTTTTCGTATGTAGTGCAGTCACCAGATTACCTTCATAGGTACCTATTGGTACAAACAGAATCAAAATCCGACAAGTACTTTTTGAGATTTGCTTGACGAAAGAATTTTTTTGAATTTTAATATCGTTACGTATCTCTGAGTATAAAGACTTCGCTTCGCTCAGACAATTAGAGAAGTTTTTGTTTCCATGGGAACAAAGTTGAATCAACAGTTCTCATTGACTTCATTTTGAGATTGAAACGATTTTATTTATTATTTTTTTGATTTCATAATATTTCATAGTTAACTTTCAGTATATATATGATAAAACTACGGTCAAAACAAACTAAAACTCACAAAACTAAAGTTATTTAAATAAATAAATAAATAAATAAATATATATATATATATATATATATATATATATACATATAATACCATTAAAAGTAGACAAGATTCACCAACGGATTTTATCAATAAAACAATAAACCAAAACGAAGAATTAAATTGAATTATAGTAAACAATATTAACCATTTGAAATTAACCATTGAATATAATAACTTATAGCACATTGAACATAGAAGGAAAAAAAAATAATATAAATACAATTGAAATTTGTAGAACCAAAGCAGAATCTTCAGGTCCCAAATACTTTGGAACTACAAATGGAGTGTGTGGTTTCATCTTCGTATTTGCCATGAAAAAGCAAAACAATACGAATTTGGGACTACCATCACACAAAAACCAAATTATTAAACAAGGAACAAAGATATTTTACAAAAAGGAGTTGAAAGTAAGTAAAAATAATAGTTATATATATATACATATAAGTTCAACATGAAACATTTTTACCTAAAAAAGTATTTGACATGAAAAATTATTTTTTAAAATTTTATTTTGTCGCCGATCGGTGATAAACCGCCAAATAATTGAAATGTTCATTATTTTTTTACGAAAATTTTAAAAGGATTCCGTCGAATTTTTTTATAAACATATATATCCACACGAGAAGAATACTCTGTAATTTTTTTAGAATTTTCGGAGTCTACCCGTATGGAGACCTTCCTTGTTAGTTAAAAACTGAGTGAGTCGGCGAGAGGGTAGGTAGGTATTGAGTGAGTGAGTGAGTGAGTGAGTGAGTGAGTGATTGCTTGGTTGGGTGGTTAGGTAGGTAGGTAAGTAAGTAGGTTAGTGTAGGTAATTAAATAGATAAGTCGATAAGTAAGAAAATGAGTGAGTGATTGCTTGAGTGGGTGAGTACTAAGGTAGGTAAGTAAGTAACTAACTAAAAAACTAAGTAACTGAATTGGTAAGTATATAAGTGAGTGAGTAGGTAGGTAAGTAAGTAGGTAAGTAACTAACTAAGTATGTAAGAAACTGAGTAAGTAAGTGACTAAGTAAGTGCATGGGTAAGGAAGGTAAGTAGCTAGGTAAGTAAGTAAGTAGGTAGGTAGATAAGTAAGTCAGTGAATGAGTGATTGCGTAAGTAGGTGAGTGGGTATGTGGGTGGGTACGTAGTTATGTAAGTAGACAAGTAAGTGAGTGATTGCTTAAGTGAGTGTGTGAGCGGGTGGGTAGGTAGGTAGGTAGGTATATAGGTAGGAAAGTGGGTAAGCATGTAAATAAGTAAGTTGTTAAGTAGGTAAGTAAATAAGTAACTGAATGAATGAGTCAGTGAGTGGATAAGAGGGTAGGTAAAGTAAGTAAGTGAGTGATTGATTGGGTAGGTGGTTAGGTATGTAAGTAAGTGAGTGAGTGGGCGGGTAGGTAGGTATATAGGTAGGGAAGTGGGTAAGCAGGTAAATAAGTAAGTTGTTAAGTAGGTAAGTAAATAAGTAACTGAATGAATGAGTCAGTGAGTGGATAAGAGGGTAGGTAGTTAAGTAAGTAAGTGAGTGATTGATTGAGTGGGCGGGTAGGTAGGTAGGTAAATAAGTAAGTTGTTAAGTAGGTAAGTAAATAAGTAACTGAATGAATGAGTCAGTGAGTGGATAAGAGGGTAGGTAGTTAAGTAAGTAAGTGAGTGATTGATTGGGTAGGTGGTTAGGTAGGTAAGTAAGTGAGTGAGTGAGTGAGTGAGTGAGTGGGCGAGTAGTAAGGTAGGTAAGTAAGTTGGTAATTAAAAAAACTAAGTAAGTTAATAAGTAAGTGAGTTAATGTGTAGGTAGGCAAGTAAATAGATAAGTAGGTAGGTAAGTATATAAGTGAAAAAGTAAGTAAGTAAGTAAGTCAGTGAGTGAATGGGTAGGTAGGTAAGTAAATAGGTAAGTAGGTAACTAACTGAGTAATTTAGTAAGAACTGAGTAATTAACTAAATAGGTAAGTAAAAAAGTTAGTAAAAAAACTAAGTGACAAAGTAAGTAAATAAGTAAATCAGTGAGTGAGTGGGTAGGTAAGTAAGTAGATAAGCAGGTAGGTAAGTAGGTAAGTAACTGAGTATAAAAAACTAAGTGACAAAATAATTAAATAAGCAAGCAAGTAAGTCAGTGAGTGGGTAAGTAGCTAAGTAAGTAGATAAGCAGGTAGGTAAGCAGGTAAGTAACTAAGTAGTTTAGTAAGTGAGTGAATAGGTAGGTAAATAAGTAGATATGTAGATATGTAGGTAAGTAACAAACTAAGTAATTTAGTAAGTGAGTGAGTGAATAGGTAGGTAACTGAGTAAGTAAGTGTGTGAATAGGTAGATAACTAAGTAATTATTAAATAAGTAAGTATGTGAATGAGTAAAAGGAAGTTACAGAGTGGGTAAGTGGGTATGTGGGTGGGTACGTAGGTAGGTAAGTAAGTAACAGAGTGAAGATTTACGTAGGTATCTTAGTAGGTAAGTAAGAACTTAAGTAACCAAGTGAGTGAGTATGTGAGATAGTGGGTGAGTATGTGAGGTAGTGGGTGAATAAGTCGGTAAGTAAGTGAATGAGTATGTGAGATAGTGGGTGAGTAGGTCGGTGAGTAAGTAGGCAAGTAAGTAGGTAAATAATAAGTAGATAAGTAAGTAACAGAGTGAAGATTTACGTAGGTATCTTAGTAGGTAAGTAAGAACTTAAGTAACCAAGTGAGTGAGTATGTGAGATAGTGGGTGAGTATGTGAGGTAGTGGGTGAATAAGTCGGTAAGTAAGTGAATGAGTATGTGAGATAGTGGGTGAGTAGGTCGGTGAGTAAGTAGGCAAGTAAGTAGGTAAATAATAAGTAGATAAGTAAGTAACAGAGTGAAGATTTACGTAGGTATCTTAGTAGGTAAGTAAGAACTTAAGTAACCAAGTGAGTGAGTATGTGAGATAGTGGGTGAGTATGTGAGGTAGTGGGTGAATAAGTCGGTAAGTAAGTGAATGAGTATGTGAGATAGTGGGTGAGTAGGTCGGTGAGTAAGTAGGCAAGTAAGTAGGTAAATAATAAGTAGATAAGTAAGTAACAGAGTGAAGATTTACGTAGGTATCTTAGTAGGTAAGTAAGAACTTAAGTAACCAAGTGAGTGAGTATGTGAGATAGTGGGTGAGTATGTGAGGTAGTGGGTGAATAAGTCGGTAAGTAAGTGAATGAGTATGTGAGATAGTGGGTGAGTAGGTCGGTGAGTAAGTAGGCAAGTAAGTAGGTAAATAATAAGTAGATAAGTAAGTATGTAGTTAAGTAAGTATTTAAATGATACTCAACCATACACCCACTCAATCAACTCACTCTTTAAATCACTTTCTCACTCGGTTTCTACTTACTCAGTTACTTATTTATCTACCTACTCAGTTACTTACTTTACTTACTTACTCATCTCCTTACTGACGTACATGCTTACTTACTTAATTAGTTACCTAATTAATTATTTACCTTCATTTTGACTTACTCACCCACTCACTTATTTACTTGCTTACTCACCCACTCACTTATTTAATAACTTACCTAGACACTTACTTATTTACTTACTTAATTTCCTAATTACTTACATACTCACCTACTTATATACTCAGTTAATTACTTACTTACCTATCAACTTACCTACCCACCACTCACACACATAATCACTTTCTCACTTAATTACTTTCTTAATTAATTAATTAGTTACTTACTTAGTTACCTACTTTCTTATCTAGTCACTTACATACTTATTCAGTTACTTACTTTCTTACTGATTTACTTATATACTTACTTTATTGCTTACCTACTTAATTACTTACCTGCTTACTTACCTACCCTCCCACTTACTTACTCATAGATTTACTAACTTACTCATTTACTTACCTACCTATTCCCTACCTACCTACCCACTCAGTTACTTACTTTCTTGCTGATTTAGTTATATACTTACTTTATTGCTTACCTACTTAATTACTTACCTACCTACCTGTCTACTTACCTACCCTCCCACTCACTTACTTACTCATAGATTTACTAACTTACTCATTTACTTACTTACCTACCTATTCCCTACCTACCTACCCACCCATTTACTCACTCACTCACACACTTACTTATTTACTTACTTAATTTCCTAATTATTTACTTACATACTCACCTACTTGTTTACTCATTTACTTACTTACCTAATTACTTAACTACATACTTACTTACCTAATTACTGAACTATTTACTTACTTATCTACTTACCTACCTACCTACCCACCACTCACTCACATATGCACTTTCTAACTTAGTTAATTTCTTAATTAATTAATTAGTTACTTACTTACAAGGAAGGTCTCCATACGGGCATACCCCGAAAAATTTGAAAAAATTACAGAATGTTCGTCTCGTGTGGATATATACGTTTATAAAAAAAAATTCGGCGGAACCTCCCTTCAGTAACCGTAAAAAAATAATAAAAATTTCGTTATTTGGCGATTTATCGTCGGTTGGCGATGGAATGTAATTTCAAAAAATACTTTATGTCAAACACACTTCAAGAAAAAAAAAGTTTCATGTTCAACTTGTTCTGATAAATTTAATTTAAATAACTTTAGCTTTGTAAGTTTCAGTTTGTTTTAAGTATAATTTTGTTATATCGATATTTATATGTAATTATATCCAAATTTAATCATTAAAATTTGAGATTTAAAACTAAATTCATAATTTAAATTAATTAAATTTGTTTCAAGCTCAAAGTCCATTAGATTTTGTTGCCATGGAAACAACTGCATTTATACTTGAATACGCTTAAATGTATGAAGATAATTTTTCTCAATGTGATTTCTTTTATCTATGAAAACATTTTTTCCAGTGATTAATTAAATAACTACTTTGACAAGTAATATATACATGAAATACAATATGTGTATATATGTATATAATATATTAAAGTCTTTCATTGTTTATGTTTAAATTTATTAAATACTGTTTACACGCATTCTAAATATCTAATAGTTTTGAGTTGCATTATAATCGTTTGCTTTTGGCGAGGAAAAAGGCTGCTCGCCAAATCGAGTGACTCTTTCGTCTTTTCACGCCAAATATTCGAAAATATTTTATTTTATTTTTCATATTTCCTAATGTGATTTCGCCGCTAAATTTGACTGATCCTTTATTACATACATATATACTTTAATTAGTAATTTTTTTCATAAAATTCTGACAAGGAAGGTCTCCATACTGGGGATACTCAGAATTTTTTGAAAAAATTATAAATTAAACTACTCATGTATCTAATAAATTATCAGTGAAATTTAGCGGTGGAATTACATTACTAACTCTGTAAAAAAAATAAAATAATTTCGAGTATTTGGCGCGAAAAGATAAAAACATCACGGGATTTGGCGAGCAGCACTTTCCCTCGCCAAAAGCAAACGATTTTAATGCATCTGAAAATGTCTTGTCAATTAATTTTTTAAATGCGTGTACATAGAAATGAATTTATATTTGAACAATGAGAGAGTTTGATACTTACATACATTTTGTATTGCATATTTATGTTGCTTTAGTAGTAGTTATTTAATTTTATCACTTTAAAAACAACTTCATATATAAAAAAAGAAAAATATTTCTTCCTATATTTAAGCATATGACAAAATAAAGGCCAGACGAAGACTGATGCATAAAAGCATTTCAATATTGGAGAAGTTTTTGTTTCCATAGCAACGAAATAAAATCAATAGTGCTCAACTGGATTGAACTTAATTTCGAAGTTTATACAATTTTAATTAATTTAAACTAGCTGCACCCGTCGAGATTCGACGGAAAGGAATATGTGTAAGATGAGTATGTTACATTTAAAGCTTATAAATAATAAAAATGAATGAAATAAAAAAAGTCTACTTAGAAGAAAATATAAATTTTATCCAGTTTTACCTATAATAAGTATGAAATCAGTTTTCATATTGGTTCAATGATAGGTTTTTGTTTTCTTTTGGAGTTAAGATTTTAATTTTCTTTTCGAGTTAAAGTATTTCCTTATATACCACATTAATTGTTTTGTTGCTTTTTGGAACTATTTGCACTTTCAAATTATTAAATGAACGTACTCTAGACATCGCGACATATAACTGACCGTGGCTAAATACTGGCTCAGGTAAATAAATACCAACAGAATCCATTGTCTGTCCTTGTGCTTTATTAATTGTCATACAAAACGCAACACGAATTGGAAATTGGCGTCTTCTAAATGAAAAGGGAAGAGTTGTATCTGATGGCATTAAATCGATTCTAGGAATCAAAACTCTTTCTCCAGCTCTGTCGCCAGTAATAACTGCTAGATCCAAACAATTATCGTACATATTTCGTACAATCAACCTGGTCCCATTTAAAAGACCTTCGTGAGGACTTAAAATTTCTTAGTAATATTACTATTGCTCCGATTTTTAAGGTGAGAATGTGTGGAGGCAATCCACTTAATTCTAAGCTATTTAAAAATTCCGTTGGAAATTGGAGGATTTTATTTTCATTTCCAGTTATTAAATTATTTATGCTCATATATGTTCTGGATGTGCCAGGTATAAGGTTTATAACTTTATGGTTAATTTCATTGCAATGTTCGTTTTTTGGAGCTAGAATTGAAACTTTAGCAAATTTAGTGATACTATCTGAAGATGAAAATCCTTTTCCAAAAATTTCGGATACGATGTCATTTTCTGCTATAATAGACGGTGGTAAACATACTTCATTTGAGTCTCCAGGAAATTCTCCATTCATGCAAAAATTTTCTCCATTACCTATTTTAAGCAAAAATTCCAAAAATTCCGATTCTTCTGGTCTTAATCGCATATTTTTTTGCAATTTAAATATTTTAAATTCTGACCAAAGAGTCGAAAACTTGATGCAGTTTTGAACTATGTTTTGTCTTGAAGCATGTGGAATCACTGGTAAAACTTGCCTGAAATCACCTCCAAGGACAATTATTTTTCCTCCAAAAGGAACATTATTGTTCATAATGTCTCGCAGAAGTCTGTCCACGCACATTAATGCATATACATTGGCCATGGGTGCTTCATCCCATATAATTAGTCGAGCAGACTTAATGTCAGATGCAGCCTTACTATTGATGTTTAGGGATGATATGGGATTCTCATGTAGATTTAAAGGTAGTTTAAATATCTGCTATTGACTGTTCGACCGTTTGGTAACTGCAAAGCGGCGATACCAGTCCATGCAACTGGTATAACTTCTAACCCTAGATCAAAACATTTTTGTATTAAACATTGATATACAAATTTTTTACCAGTTCCTCCTGGCCCATCTATGAAGTATGCATTACTTTTATTCGTATTGTTCTGTTGCATCACATAAATAATTTCGTTAATGAAAATGAGTTGTTCTTCGTTAGCTTGTTGCATCATTAAATCATAATTTAGATTCGGGTTTGTAGAAGGTTCAATAGCAGCAGTTCGTCTATTAATATTATATTTAGTAGCCGGTAATTCAAAAGTAGAAAGAGAAAATCCATGAGATTTGAGTATTTTTTCAATATCTTTGAGAGTTAACTCATATGCACTTGCTTGACTATGATGTTGTAGATAATCCTCACTAAGAAAGCCTTTAAATGTATTCCATAATTGAAGCACATTGGTAGGTTGCTGAAATATGCAAATGGTTGAAAATAATTGTCTCAATTGTTGCGGCATTTGAACGGATGATGCTTCCTTTAAACAATGATACCATTCATTATCATCTTGAAGCAATCCTCGTTGCATTGCAGCTTCTTTGAAAGTTGAATAAGTAATGTTCTTATATGTTCTGATATCTTCAAAACTCGTAGCACCCACTACATGAAGCAGCAACAGCCGAAGATGATATCTTTCAGATTCTTTTGGGGAAACATTATACATTCTGTCTATAATTTTAATCAAATTGACGCGTTTTTCCCAAATTCGTTTCTTTCTATCAAATGAATAATAAAATGGCGTTTCTGGATATATATGAGGACTTCTTGTTGCCGGATCACTATTCAATTTAAACCAAGCGATTAACTTTGTGTTTTTCAGTTCCGCTCGAAGTAAAGCTTCAGTGGCATTATCGTTATAAAATATACTTGTTGTTCGTCGGGTAAATGTACCGGTAGTCGCATTACTGAATGAGATTGTTGGTGCATAGGATAGGCGAAAATTCTATAAGCAGCTTCAGATGGACTCACATATCGGGTGTTTAGAAACGAAGAAACTTCATCGTGGTGAATTAAACCGTCTTTTTCAGAAACAATTTGCAAATTAGCGCAGTCATGTCTTTTATAAACGTACTTATGGATATATTTTATACTGTGTACTGTTGCACACATTTCCACAATAATGTGTGTTTGAAAGTAAAGTAGAAGAAATGGATTGTAAGGAACGACAAAACGATTGTCAACTTCTATGGCAGTTCCTTTAACATGTTTTGTAATTGTCCTACCATTATTTCTTCTTCTATATAGAGGTTAACCATTGACATTATTATTTGTTTCAGAAGTAAATTTTTTAGGAAATCCTTTTTTACACTTACCGTCGTTCATACAAACTGAATTCTTGTTAAGATTGCCACATGGGCCGTGGAGCATATGACATTTAACTAAATTGTATAATGTGTGATCTTTAATATCTGGAATTTCTGCTGAAATAACATTATCAATATCTGAGACTTCTCTAAACTTACAATCATCTTGGTGGCATAATAATAAATGAATGTGAGGTAATCCTCTTTTTTGAAATTCTACAGTGTAAAGATATGTTTGTACAGCCCCAAATATATTCTTTTGATTTATTAATCGTAAGAATTCTTTAACTTTTGCTTGAAAAACTCTAACTGTAATGTCTGGTCTATTGTAAGCTGTTTCATAAGAATGTATACCATTTGTAATCTCAGACCATAAAGGGTTGCATGTAAACGTCAGAAAAATATCGGGTTTACCAAACTTCCTCACCATGGCCATTGCATCCTGATAGTTTTGTATCATATTTCGAGGGCTTCCAATGAAAGTCGATGGTAAAATAACAACACGCCCAGTCCTTAACTTCTCATATTCAGCCCTTACATGTAAAGCATCTGCTAGGCCGGCTTATGTTTCCACTCTCAATTTTGACTGCTGACTTCGAATGAATTTTAATCGGTCGCCTTCAATTCGACAATAATAATCCACAATCAGCTGTTGAGTTAATTTTCCAGAATTGATTATTGGGTTAAAATTTCTTTTAGGGACACAACCTCGAATCATAAGTCTGTATGATACATATTCCCGCATAGATAAGTTTTGGTGAACTTTAATCTGACGCTCTCAGCTTGATGGCATTGAAATATGCCATCCTGGTTCCCCATATGGCCATATTAGAATGTAAGACATTGGGTCACAGTGCATACTGTCAAAATCTATGGTTTTCAATTCTCCGCTCTTAGCATAAACTGCAATATGTCTATGAGAAGGTGGAGCACCATCAGCTGACTCAAATACCGCTGCGACTTCAGAACATGCAGGGTCATTATACCTTCGAGAATACTCTTGGGGCTCATGATAAAGTCGCATTACTAAATTTATAGGTACGCGATTTTCTTTCAATGCTATTTCTTTTTCTTCACTCATTTTCTGATGCATTGTTTTATATAATCGTATATATGGGTTGCATTTGTCTAATATAGAGGTTAATCTTTCCAGAATGTCTTTCCTTAAAGAATTGTTAGCGGAATGATGCAGTCTGATTTCATTAGCCTCAGAAAAATCTAGAATATATAATTGCCCATAAGAAGCTGTAGTTTTACTTTGAGGGTACAATGGAGAAATTCTATGATGTATTACACCAAGAATTTTAAAACAATACGGACCCTGTCCAGGTGGCAATGTTACATTAGCTCCGAATGATACGAATGATAAAGCGTTGTTATATTGGCGAATGTTTTCTCTAAAGTTTTTAGATAACTCATTATTTCCGCAGAATAATTCTTCGATATCTTTAGAAATACGAAATTCAGGTAATTTGATTTTTTTGTTACAACAGCATAAATTGAAATAGCCTGATGAATTTTTTTCATCTTTAAAATATAGAGCAGAGCAGTAATTACATTTGTTGTTTAATTCACCTTTAACCTAAATGGTTGTATATTACCAACTATTTTAGAAACAGCACATCTATATTGAATAGAAAAGGGTTTTCGTTCTTTGTTTTTCATACGTTTGTTTATGATTTCTTTACGCCCAGTTAATTTTTTTTTCTTTTTTTGACATTTTTTGAAACAATTTGTTGAGCAAAATTAGATTTAGGACGAAATCCCAAAACATCATAATGACCTGAATCAACCTTTCCAGAAAAGAGTAAATTACATATTATATTTCCAGACCCATAATCGAAAGTATTATTGCTAGTATTATTTCTATATATTCTAAAGGTATAATTCGGAAACAACTGGCTTAAGCAAACTAATTCTACATGACCTGCATATTCACTATCTAATGACATCAAATTTTCATAATCAACAGAAGTACTTACCGGGTCCTATAAGAGTTATCACGAATTATAAAATTTTCATACTGTTCCCAATTATCCTTGACTATTTTCACTACTTGCAATCGAAGTTCACGGTGATATATATCAGTCTTATATACACAATATGATACTGACCGAAATAAACAATTGCCATCCCTTAAAATAGGGATAACATAACGTTCCATGATAAAGATACACAAAGTTCAGAAATAAAATAAGGAAATAAATTATAAAGTATTATGATGGCTTAAATTCAGCTACAAATCTCATTATTTGAATACGAAATTATTCAGGAAAGTATTATACCTGAGACGACGAATTCAAAATTTCTGCATAGATTATTTTTTCTCTGTTTAAATATCGCTTGGTAAATGTACCATAATTATACTATCAACAAAACATTTTAATTATAATTGTAACAGAGAGTTAATAAACTGCATTACTGACCCACTACACATTTACGGCACTTGCAATAAATTTAATTTATTTATTGGTTTGTAGCCTCCATGAATTTGTCAAAATTTATCTTATTGTCATGACAACGAAAAGAAAAACGATATCTTTGTTATTAAAAAAAAATAAAAATTTTTTATTTGTTATTGATCTATAGAAAACGTTTTATTTATTTTTATTTTATGTAATAACTTAATACTACGGAATGATTTTTATTAATTTTTGATATCATGTAAAATAGAATTATCGTAATACCCGCATATCACATATTTTATTATTTTTTTTTCTAATATGACATCATTTACACCTTCAGAAACACTAATCTTTTCCGAAATAAAAGCGTGATTTATGCAGTTATTAAAAAATTCTTTAGTCTCATAAAATATTTATTATAATTAAATGAAAATGGCGCAATTTATAGAAATATTTTCATTTGTGCATACCAAGGACATTTAAATAAATAAAATGAGTTCTGTTTATTTAGATGAAGGAATAAAAGTCACTGCATATGACATCATCACTGATACAGCTATAACAATCTATATTAGATTCATGGAACAAATTTATCTGGTTCCTGAATGACGACATTTTCTCCACCAAAGAAATTTCGCTTTAGATATTTTATTTTATTAAAGTTTATTTACATAATACTTAATAATATTATTCAGTAAAAAATCTGTGTATTGTACCGCGATTAATGAATAATTATGCGCAATCATTTTATTAGGATTAAATTTTACAAAAACCATTAGTTTTTCTTTTTTTTAATGCGATGACACATTCACCGATGAGATCAAGCTCCTGATTGGTGGAAAGTAATAAAGTAAAATAAATTTTTATTTTAGCGAGAAAAGCTTAATCTGTTGCCACTGTTTTGAAGAAATGTCACGAAAAAGCTTATAAAATTAAAAATAAAATAAAAAAATGGAAATAAACTAAAAATTAGCCAGAATGGGCAAATCTACAGATAAACAGCTTTCATTTAAAAAAATAATCATCAAAATCGGGCCAGTAGAAAGCGCTGGGCTGATGACTAAAAAAACAGCCAGGTGTTTTAAATATATAGATTTTTGTTGTAATTCATAAAATTTCATAGTTAATTTTCATTATAAATATATTATGACAAAATTACAGTTAACACAAATTAAAATCGACAAAATGAAAGTTATTTAAACATAAGTTCTTTAAACAAGTTCAGTGTGAAACATTTTAAACTTAAAAAGTATTTGCATAAAAAAGGTATTTTTAAAATTTTATTTTGTCGCCAAACGATGATAAATCGCCAAATAAACGAAATGTTCATTAATTTTTTATGAATGTTCCATTGGGATTACGCCGAAATTTTTTTATAAACATATATAACCACATGAGAGGAACAATCTGTATTTTTTTCAAAATTTTCTGAGTATGCCCGTATGGAGACCTTCCTTGTGAGTATGCCCAGTATGGAGACCTTCCTTGTTAGTTACCTACTTTCTTATCTAGTCACTTACATACTTACTTAGTTACTTTCTTACTGGCTTAGTTATATACTTACTTTATTACCTACTTAATTACTTACCTACCTACCTACTTACCTACCCTCCCACTCTCTTACTTACTCATAGATTTACTAACTTACTCATTTACATGCTTAACTATCTATTCCCTACCTACCTACCCAGCCATTCACTCACTGAATTACTTACTTACTTACATACTTACTTACATACTTACTTACTTACCTACTTACCTAACTACCTATCCAATTAACCTACCTACACACCCACTGACTCACTCAGTCCCTTTCTTAGTAACTTAATTTCTTTTTAATTAATTAATTGATTGATTCTTACGTACTAACTTAGTTACCTACTTTTTACCAAGTCTCTTACTTACCTACATACTTACCTACACACCCACTCAGTTACTTACTCATTGAGTTACTAACTTACTCATTTTCAAACTTATATACCTACTCCTTACCTACCTACGCACTCAGTCACTTTTTAGTAACTTAATTACTTATTTTATTAATTAATTGGTTACTTACGCACTTACTTATTTACCTACTTATTTACTAACTAACTTACCTACCTACATACCGACCCACGTACTTACTCACTGACTCAGTCAGTCACTTACTTACTTAGTTAATTAATTACTTGCGTTCTTTACCTATTGACTGACTTACTTACCTACTTACTTACCAACCTACTTACCTAAAACTTACCTTTAGTTACTTAATTACTTCTGGTTATGGGAGCGTTATATAACTAGTGTTAGACTAATAGATGTTTTTATAGATTTTCTCGCTTAATCTGTTGCCACTGTGGACATGGACACTATGGACATCTCGATAACTATCGATTGGGCAAAATTTTTCTGGATGACTCCAATTTACAATTATTTTTGTAATATACTCGCAGGGGCGTGCGAAGACAAAATTTCAATTTGGCGCCTCCCCCCTTTTTCTTGTGACTGATTAAAAAATGATGCCTGTAATATAATTTTGGTGCCCCCTAAACTTCCGCACACGGGACGATCGCCTCTAATGGCGCTACATACCCGATTCGATTTTATCAAGAGTCGTCTCAAGTGAACTGGGATGAGTTGGCGTTAATATAGACACGGCTGATTCGCTGGCTAGTAGATCCTTCCCTTCATCGGAGTTTCTAATTTATACGCAAAATTATTATATGAAATATCGAACTGAATTCCCATAGTATACGGCATCGCATAACAAACGGTGTCCACGCGCAGCAAAATCTTGTAAACCATAAAAACTCGAACCGAAACGAAACTCTGACCGGAACCTGGGAAGGGGGGTGGTAAAGGTGGCGAAAGGGGTATGGGAACTGCATAATGTGAATATGTGGACATAGGGCTTTGCAAAGATATATCACATTAGATGTATTGGCAAAATTTAGAAATGAGCCCTTGAGAGGGCAAAGTGGAATGAAGTTCGCTAAATGTGCATAACATCAATAAGCGATCATGAGCTTTTCCAACCATATGCGACCAGCTCGATATCAATCTAAATTTTAAAAAATGCCCTCCCTTAGGACGCAAAGGGGGGAGGAGCAAGGGAGGTGCATAACATGAGTAAGTGGTCCCATGCAGGGTTCTCGCTGGCTTGTGAGGAACATTAGCGATTTGGCGAATAAGAAATAAAAAACAGTAGCCAAATGTAAAAAGTCAGCAAAATAGATTTGGTGTGAAACACTGAAAAATCTACATTTAACACTTTATTGTATCAGTTAATTTTCAATGCGTTCTAAAATACCATAATTTTTTGTCATTGCTTAGAAAATAGAAATTCTACTATAGGCTACAAAACTATTTAAATTACGTATATTCTAAATGTACCCTTAATGTCTAAAGGTTTCAAACATTCTTTTAGCTTTAAATTGTTATGAGATTTTGACTATAAGCGACAAAAATAATTAATAAAATGCTATGAGATTTTGACTATAAGCGACAGAAATAATTAATGTTTGGTCAATGATATTTTGCAGTACAGTAATTGGCAAATTCAATGCCGCATTTCTGCAAAACTTTTCTCGATTTGACAATTGATGCGAGTAATTTTGGTTGTAATTTTACAGGCACATAGATAGTGATAAACAGACAACAGAGAAATACTTATCGTATAATCCTTCCTGTGTCTTTGGCTGCTCATTAACTGAGTTTGTGTTGAGTCAGTATCTCTATAAATAATTATATAAATGACACGGTGAGCAGGTCGTGTACTCGCAATTTGGCGAGTGTGGTTGTTTATCTACTCTCCAAATGAAGCATTTTGTTGCGATTTTGAGCGAAGGTGAGTGGCAGCGAGAACCCTGATATCATACCTTTCCAACAATATATCACATGAAGGCTCTCGGCTACGTTTAAGAAAGTGTCCCACGTGAGGGTAGAGTAGGGGCAAGGGGCACCGAAGGTGCATAACAGCAATAAGTAGTCATAGGACTTTCCAATTATATGTCACATGAGGCATCTTTATCTAAATTTATAAAAATGCCTTGCCCATGGGTGGCAACAAAGGGGGACAGCGAGGGAGCTTAGGGATAAAGGTGGGGCATAGGACCTGCATAATTTGAATAACTGGTCACAGGCTTTTCTAACAATATTTCACATGACGAGTCTCGAGCAAATATATAAGAATGCTCCCCGGGAGGGTCAAAATAAGGGGAGGACCGCGGGAGGTATATAACATAAGAGAGTGGTCACACACCTTTCCAATGTTATGTCACATGATGGATCTTGGCTTCGATTTATAAGAATGCTCCCCGTGGCAGGGGAGATCGTGGGAAGTGCATAACATGAGAAAGTAAGCAGTCACATGCTTTAGAAACAATATGTAACATGAGAGGCTCGGCAAAATTTAGAAAAGTGCCCTCCGTAGGGGCAAAGTAAGGGGGGGGATACCGGAGGTACATAACATGCATATGTGATTGCAGGCCTTTCCAAGAATGTGTCACGAGGGATATCGCTTTCAGTTATAAAATTATCACCCGTAGGAGCAAAGTGTTTTGAAGAGCCATGGAAGGTCCATAACATGAGTATGTGGTCAAGACCGTTTCCAACAATCTGTCACATGAGGAGCTCGGTAATTGCACCCCACGGGGTCGAAGTGAGGGGGAGTACACCGGAGGTACATAAGATCAATAAGTGGTCACAGCTGGACTACAACTTCCTGCTTTTCTAAGTTTTATATATTATAAATATAATTTACTGGAGGGCTCCATAAAAAATCGTTATAAAATGATGAAATCGCAAAAAGGTTTGAAAACAGCCCCCCACCTTGCGAACCAAATTCGAAAGGGGGGAAAGAAATTATAATAATATTAAAGAGTAATCCGAGATCTTCAAGATGATATACCACATGATGAGTGCAAAAAAAAAAAAAAAAAAAAAAAAAAAAAAAAAAAAAAAAAAAAAATTTAAGCACTCCAGGGGTGCCGACAAAAGTGGAACAATTACGCGTGTATTTTTTAAGTCCTTAGGATATATTTTTTTAATGGCCTGGAAATATATTATTGTGCAGGAAATACCTTTAAATGAAGTGCACGCCCGCAGTCGCTGCATTCCTGCACCGTAACAATTGGTACAGATCTCATGAACAGCATAAAAAAAAGAGAACGCTGATGTGTATATATCTGTACTAATATTGATGGCTTTGCGTAAGTAGGAAAGTAACTAACATGCTAAAAAACTAAAAAAAACTACAAAGTAAATAAGTAAGCGAGTGAGTGAGTGAGTAGGTAGGTAGGTAGGTAGGTAGGTAGGTAGGTAAGTAAGTTGGTGGTAGAATGGGTGAGTTGTTAAGTGTGTGTGTGTGTGGGGGGGTAAGTAGGTAAATAAGGAATGCTCCCCGAAGAATAGAATAAGGAAAATAACTGAGTAGGTAATTAAATACTTTATTAAGAGAATAAATAAGAGAGTAAGTGCGATAATGAGTGGATGAGTGAATAGATCAGTAAGTAAGTAGGCAAGTATGTAAGTAATAAGTAGATAAGTATGTAGGTAAGTAAGTATCCAAATGGTACCTACTCAATCACTCACTCATTTACTCACTTTCTCACTTACATACTCGTTACTTACTTACTTAATTACTTACTTACATATTTATTTACCTACTTACTCAATTATGTACTTATACACTTATTTACATACTTATTCACTTACCTACTTACTTATTTACTTACTTAATTGCTTACTTACTTACCTAAGTACTTACCTACCTACCGACTTACTCACTCACTTATTTACTTACTTACCTAGTCACATACTTACTTACTTACCTATATACTTACCTACTTACTTAACTATCTACATACCTACTCACGTACCTACCAGCCTACACACTCATATAATCGCTTTCTTACTTACTTAATTTATTAATTAGTTACTTACGTAATTACTTACTTAGTTACCAACTTATTAATCTAGTCACTTGCTTTCTCAGTTTCTAACTTTCTTACTTACTCACTCAGTTATTTACTTGCTCACTGACTGAGTTACTTCTTTATTTACTCACCTACTTACTTATCTACCCACCCACTCAGCACATAATCACTTACTTAATGAATTTGTTACTTACGTAATTAATTTCTTATTTATTTAGTTACCTACTTACTTATCTAGTCACTTACTTTCTCAGTTGCTTACTTACCTACTTACTCACTCAGATACGTATTTTCTCACTGACTTTGTTACTTGCTTAATTATTTACCTACCTACTCAGTTAGTTACTTACCTAATTACTTACCTACCTACTTACTTATTTACCTCCTTACTTACCTACGTATTTGCTTACTTACTTAATTAGTTACCTACATTCCAATTTACTCATCCACTCATTCACTTATTTATTTACTTACCAAGTCACTTACTAATTTACTTATTTATTTACTTACTCAATTTCCTAATTACTTACTTACATACTTACCTACTTATTTACTCAGTTACTTACTTACCTACTTATTTACTTTCTTACTTAACTACTTAATTATCTACTTACTTGCTTATTTACTTAATTATTTACCTACCTACTCAGTTAGTTACTTACCTATTTACTTACCTACCTACTTACTTATTTACCTCCTTACTTACCTACTTATCTACGTGTTTGCTTACTTACTTAATTAGTTACCTACATTCCAATTTACTCACCCACTCATTCACTTATTTATTTACTTAGCAAGTTACTTATTTATTTACTTATTTATTTACTTACTCAATTTCCTAATTACTTACTTACATACTTACCTACTTACTTACTTTCTTACTTAACTACTTAATTATCTACTTACTTGCTTATTTACTTATCTAAATACTGACCTACCTACTGACTTATTCACTCACTTATTTACTTACTTATCCAGTCACTTACTTACCTACCTATCTGCATGCCTAATTACTTTCTTACTTAACGTCTTATTTTCTTACTTAACTACTTACTTACCTAAATACTTACCTATCTACCGACTTACTCACTGACTTATTTACTTACTTACCTACCTAATTACTTATTTACCTCCGTACTTACCTACGTATTTGCTTACCTACTTAATTACTTACGTAATTAATTAGTTACTTACCTTCCGATTTACTCACCCACTCACTTATTTACTTACTTACCAAATCACTTAATTATTTACTTACTCAATTTCCTAATTACTTGCATACTTACCTACTGATTTACTCACTCAATTTCCTAATTACTCACTTACATACGTACATACTTATTTACTCAGTTATTTACTTTCCTACCTACTTACTTTTTACTTAACTACTTAATTATCTACTTACTTGCTTATTTACTTACCTAAATACTGACCTACCTACCGACTTACTCACTCACTTATTTACTTACTTATCCAATCCCTTACTCAATTACTTACCTACCCATCTACTTACCTACTTACTTTCTTACTTAACTTCCTACTTACCTACTTACTTACTTACCTAAATACTTACTTACCGACTTACTCACTCACTTATTTACATATCTACTTATTTACTTACTTACCTACATACTTTCCTACCTACCTATCCACTCTCACACATAATCGCTTTCTTACTTAATTAATTTATTAATTAGATGCGTACGTAATTACTTACTTAGTTACCTACTTACTTTCTAAATTTCTTACTTTCTCAGTTTCTTATTTACATACTTACTTACCTACCTACTTATTCACTCAGTTACTTACTTTCAAACTGACTTAGTTATGTACTTACTTAATTACCTACCTACTTACTTACCTACCTACTCACTTACTTACTCACCTATAATTATCACCTATAATTATTTACATATCTACTTATTTACTTACTTACCTACATACTTTCCTACCTACCTATCCACTCTCACACATAATCGCTTTCTTACTTAATTAATTTATTAATTAGATGCGTACGTAATTACATACTTAGTTACCTACTTACTTTCTCAGTTTCTTATTTACATACTTACTTACCTACCTACTTATTCACTCAGTTACTTACTTTCAAACTGACTTAGTTATGTACTTACTTAATTACCTACCTACTTACTTACCTACTTACTTACCTACCTACTCACTTACTTACTCACCTATAATTATTTACTTACACATAGACTTACTTACTCAGTTACTTACTTACGTACCTAACCACCCAATCACTTACTTAATTAGTTACTTACGTTATTATTTACTTGCCTAATCAGTTTATACTTACTTATCTAGTAACTTACTTACTTTCTCAATTACTTGGTTACTTAACTACTTACTTACTTACTTTCTCAGTACTTGGTTACTTAACTACTTACTTACTTACTTTCTCAGTACTAGGTTACTTAACTACTTACTTACTCTATTAGATAATTTCTCACTGACTTACTTACTTAATTAATTACCTTAATTACTTACATACCTCCCTACCTACCTACTTAACTACTTACTCACTTATTTACCTACTTACCTAGTCACTTACTTACATACTTACCTACGTATTTACTTACTTACCTACATACTTACCTACTTACTAAACTACCTACATACCTACCTACCTACCTAAGTACACAGTCATTCACATAATCGCTTTCTTTCTCACTTTATTAATTAGTTACTTACGTATTTACTTACTTACCTATCTAGTCACTTACTTTCTCAGATATTTACTTTCTCAGTTACTTACTTTCTCAACGACTTAGTTATTTACTTACATAAAAACTTACCTACTTACTTACCTACCCACCCACTTACTTACTCAGCTATATACTTAATTACTTACTTACTCATTGACTTACTTACTTACTTACCTACTTATCTATTTAAATACCTACCCACTCAGCACATAATTATTTACTTAATTAGTTACTTATGTTATTACTTACTTAGTAACTTATTTATCTAGTACTTACGTTCTCAGTTTCGTACTTACTTACTCACTTAGGTACTTTCTCACTAAGTTACTTACTTAATTACTTACCTACTTACTTACCTACCTAACAATTTACCTATCCACCCACTCCCTTACTAACTCAGTTATATACTTTATTACTTATTGACTTACTTACTCAGTTACTTACTTACAAGGAAGGTCTCCACTGGGGGCATACTCAGAATTTTTTGAAAAAAATATGAATTAAACTACTCATGTAGGTAATAAAGGATCAGTGAAAATTAGCTGCGGAATTACATTATTAGATATGCAAAAAAATAAAATAATTTGGAATAATTGGCGTGAAAAGCTGAAAGCGATGCGGGATTTGGCGAGCAGTGCATTTCCTCGCCAAAAGCAGACGATTTTAACGAATCTGAAAATTGATTTTAATTGACTTCACTGTTAAAAATCTGCAGCATTTACTGCAACGTCACTCCACTACTTTTATAGAATCTCTCTCTTCTGACCAATGAGAATACTCCATAGCACGGTGAATTGACCGTGTCATACACTGTTAAAAATCTGCTGCATTTTGTTTCAACGCACTCTACCGCTTTTATATATTATCTCTATTCCAACCAATGAGAAAGATCCATTTCACGGCCTACACGTTTTCTATACAAACAAAGGGGTGCGTTGCAACAAAATGCAGCAGATTTTTAACAGTGTATTTTTCAATTTGGAACAATTTTAATCAATTTAAATTGTGTTTTAAATCATAAAATATATTAATTTCATTTTGTTATAAGTACATATAAACGTATATGACAAAATTACACTTAAAATAAAGTAAAAAAGCAAAACTAAAATTACTTAAACTAAACTTATTTAAATAAATTGAACATAGAAAGTTTTTTCTTTAAAAAGTATTCAAAGCGTAAAAGCGTATTTTTCAAAATTTCGTTTTTTCGCCAACCGGAGAAAAATCGCCAAATAAATGAAATTATTATTATTTTTTACGGACGTTATAAGGCGGTTCCGCCGAAATTTTTTTTATAAACATATATAACTATATGAGAAGAACATTCTGTAATTTTTTCAGATTTTTCTGAGTATGCCCGTATGGAGACCTTCCTTGTTAGTTACTTTTTACTTACATTATTACTTCCTTAGTTACTTACTTACTTACAGTCCTACCTACCTACCCTCTTACCCACCTACCTACACATTCACCCACTCACTCACTCAGTAACTTACTCACTCAGTAACTTACTCACTCAGTAACTTACTTACTTAGTAACTTTCTTACTTGATTAATAATTTACATATTGACTTACTTAGTTAGCTAAATATCTACCTAGTCACTTACTCAGTTACTTTCCTACTTACTTACCTACCTACTTACTAACTAGCTTACCTGCCTACCTACCCACGTATTTACCTACTCACTCAATCACTTTCTTAGTTATTTATTTACTTAATTAGTTACTTACGTACTTACTTACCAACTGACTGACTTATTTTCTTAACGACTTATTTACCTACCTACTTATCTAACTACTTATACTTATTTACTTACCTACTCACTTACCTACCCACCCACTCACTCTCTCACTTTCTTACTTAATTACTTATTTAATTAGTAACTTAGTTACCTGCTTACTTGCCGAGTCACTTACCTAATTACTTACTTACCTACTTACCTACCTCGTACGAACGTACGTTCCAACTTACCTACTCACTCACTCAGTCACTTTCTTACATACTTAGTTAATTAATTGCTAACTTATTTACTTACATACTTTCTTACTTACGTACTTGCTTACATATTTACCTACTTTCTTACGTACTTACCTAACTACTTATCTATTTATTTACTTACCTACCTACTTATTTGTTTGTCTAACTACCTACCTACTCGAGCACCTTCTTACTTGCCTACCTACCTACCTACTTACTCACCTACCCACTCTCTTACTTAATTCATTAGTTACTTAGTTACGTACTTACTGACCTACCTACTTACCTAAGTACTTACCTACCTGCGTGCGTATCATCCAATTTACCTACCCACCTACCCACTCACTCAGTCACTTTCTTATATAGTTAAGTAATTACTTACTTAGTTACTTATTTATATACTTTCTTACTTACGTACTCGCTTACATAATTACCTACTTTCTTACTTACGTACTTACATAACTACTTATCTATTTATTTACTTACCTACTACTTATTTGTTTACCTATCTATTTATCTACCTACCTACTCACGTACCTACTTACTTACCTACCTACTTACCTACCTCGTACGAACGTATCTTCCAACTTACCTACCCACTCATTCAGTCACTTTCTTTCATACTTAGTTAATTAATTACTAACTTAGTTACTTATTTACATACTTTCTTAATTATGTATTTGCTTACATACTTATCTACTTTCTTACTTACGTACTTACCTAACTACTTACCTATTTATTTACTTATCTACCTACTTATTTGTTTACCTAACTACCTATCATCTCACGCACCTACTTACTTGCCTATCTGCCTACCTATTCAGTTACCTACCCACCCACTCACTCACTCAAGTTCTTACTTACTTAATTAATACTTAGTTACCTACTTACTTGCCGAGTTACTTACCTACCTACTTGCCTAAATACTCACCTACCTGCGTACGTATCTTCCAACTTGCCTACCCACCTACCCACTCACTCAGTCACTTTCTTACATACTTAGTTAATAAATTACTAACTTACTTAGTTACTTACATACTTTATTACTTACGTACTTGCTTACTTACTTACGTACTTACCTAACTACTTACCTATTTTCTTACTTACCTACCTTTTTGTTTACCTATCTACCTACCTACTTACGTACCTACCCACTCACCCACTCTGATTACTTAGTTACTTAATTAACTACCAACTTACTTGCCTAGTCACTTACTTACTCACTTACTTATCTTATTTACCTACTGACTTACCTGCCTAACTACTTACCTACCTTCATTCCTGCGTACCTAACTACCAACTTACCTACCCGCTCACCCACTTACTCAGTCACTTTCTTACCTAGTTACTTATTTACTTAGTGACTTATTTACTTGCATACTTTCCTACTTACCTACTTGCTTACATACGTACCTGCTTTCTTACTTACCTACTTGTCTACTTACATACCTACTTACTTAATTAATTACTTGCTTACTCACTCAATTACTTACTTTCTTGCTGATTTACTTACCTACCTACTTACTTATCTACTTACCTACTAAGTTCCTTACTTACCTACTTATTTATTTACCTACCAACTTAGTTACGTACTTATTGACTTATCTACTTACCTACTAAATTCATTTACAACCTAATAAATTCACATTTTACAACAACATATGTTTAAAGGATTAAATGCTGCCTTGACCTATTTGTGAAATGGATAATTGTAAATTGTAAGTGGTGTCGTAACTTATCCAGAAATCCAGATGAGATAATATGAATGCATGTCATATTATTATAGTGAAAAAAATTATATCACATTCAAAATTATAAAAATTCCAAAATAATAATAATTTTCAGTTAAATACCGCCATCTGTACCCTAAGTAAAACCAATCCCACGAAGATCTATGAATCCTTTCAAAATTTCACGAATTGTTGAATTGGCAGATATACATCATTATGTTTTTAATTTATTAACGTCAATAAATATATACTCGCTTCGCTGGTCGCTTTTCCTAAAAAAAACCTTGAGTTAGACGAAATATATCAGTGAATTTGATCATGAGTTTTATAGCAGCATGGACACCATGGAATGTCTATTTTAGTGTGGATGATCATTTAATGTGGATTATAAGTAAGGAACGATAAAATGACATGTAATATATACTTAAAGCATTGATGAAAAAATATCAATGCAAGTCTGAAAGAATCCGTTAATTTGACTTATTGAAAAAGCTAATAATAATAATTGGGTTCGCCTGATTGTAGTATTTTCACCCATAATTTTACAATCAAGCAACACCAAGCAAATCATATGTGTTTTATACTGAAACATTCACTGAAAAATTAGCTAATCGACAAAGTTCCATCAAAATCTACTTAGCAGAATCTTTAAAACTGGAAAATGTATCGAAACATCCTTATATATATTATAAATGTGAAAGTGTGTCCGAAAATTGGAATGAACTTGGCTTCAAAACGGATGGATTAATGTCTTTGAATTTTTGTATATAGGTAAATTATTGGCCTGAAATGAACATAGGCTAATTTTTATTTATTTTATTCAAATATTTTTCTTAATAATTCAATATTTCACTATTTTTCATACAGAATAAATTGAAAATTTTTCCATAATATTTAATTATCTTTCTTTTTTTGTTGCCAAAAAATAAAAAAAAACGGAATAATTATTTCTCTTCTGTAATTAATTTTCAACTGAAAGATTTTCACGTGATAAAATAAAATGAAATAAATAAATGGACCCTATTCTGTTTTTCGGTTTGAGATTAAAAACCGCAATTTCACCAATTGTGACGTCAGAGGAATGCTGTTTTTCTTCTTATATTACGCAAACGATTATATAAAATTTCTTTTACACTTAGAAGACTTTACAAGAATATAACTTCACACTTTACAAGAATATAAATATTTTAGTAGTTTTTCCGGATATTAATCCGTAATCAAAATGAACCTTTTTCTTTCTTTCGGTTCGAGGCTATTAAATTCAACTTTTTACCAATTGTGACGTCAGAGGAATACTTTCCATTAAGAATTTTAAAAATATCAATGTAACGTCATATATGAAACAAAGTATAAGTTTTCAAGTTTTCATTTTTAATAACACAATGTAATTTTGAGTAAGTGCTACAAAGAGACGACTGTGACGTCACATATTGAAAATAAAATATCTCTGATGTTGAAATGAAATGAGATTGAATTATGATATCAAAAGTTATTATTTAAAGAAAATTAAGTTTGTCGTCTGAGCGTGGCTAATATTTAATTTTAAAATGAAATAAGTTTTTTTTAAAGGTTAAATATTAAACGATTAGAAAATATTAATAATTTATACATATCGTAAATGACGTAATGATCAATGAAAAACTTTTTATCATTTTTAGAAAGTAAGAAAAGCTCAACTAATCAAAAAAAATATTTTTGTGTGTTAATTCTGAAAATTGTTCAATTCTGAAAATATAAATAAATATCACTTTAAAAATGCACTTTCGGGCTTAAAATCTAAAGATTTAATGTAATTGTGAGAAAATACATTCCCTCAGTCAATATCTCAATTTGGCATAATGTTCTCAAAGTGTACTGGAAACAGGTTTGTAAATGGATATTAATTGCACAATTTTTTTAGCTCTTAAAAAGTAAAAATATGTTGTGACTTTTAAGAATGTTTTTTATAATAAATTTCTATACATTTTTATGGTATGCAGAGCATATACGTACAAATTATACAAAAATGCCACCTAAAACACAGTATATTTGTAGTATATTTTTCCTAACACTGTTTTTTTTTTCCGTTTTACGAAAACTACCCGCTTTTTGACACTTTCTAACATGGTCTAAAAGTGTTTACGACTTCAACCTGTCTGTATACCGGATGCCGAGTGCCTGGGGTCTGCCGTCTGTCTGTCTGTTTTTCAACTTGGGTAAATATAGTGGAATTCATACGAAAATAACATACGTTATTGAGATTTACCAGTGAGCAATTACAGCATATGCAGCATTAAAAATGGACCAGGTAGCAATTATAGCTGAATCACAGGAGCACTCAAAAGGAAAATTTACATTATGGTCTAAGGCGAAAAAATCATTTGTGGTGTATTTTGATAATGTTACATAATTTTAAATGTAATGAAATTTACATGCATTTTTAAGGTTCAGAAGAACATGGTTACTATCGAATATGTTAAATGTAGTACTTATAGTGTGCGTACAGGGAGCTCAAAAGTATTTCAATATATTATGGTCTGTGAAGAAAAACCATTTGCAACGTATTTTAATAATGTTATTTTATTAAGGTTATTTTAATAGTATTGAAATTGATATCAGGTTCTGAAGTGCACTAAAATAGGATTTCTGTAGAAAATGGGGTGAAAAGATTTAACATTCACTTACAAGATTACAGAAAAATGTTCGGTAATATAATAGTCTACGGAGAAAAAAATATTCCCAGCGTATTTTAATTGCGTTGCGCTATTTCAAACATGATGAAATTAATATACTGAGATAATCAATACAATGATAAATACTGAAATTTACTACAATATGCTTGCAGTTAAGTATGATTTGCATCACATTTGTTGTTCATTTACACAGACGCATAAAAGATTTTGGACCTGTGTCCAGATCTTAGATATTGTATCCAAAGTGTGGTCTATTAGACAAGATTGCTGAAGAGGTTTTTCAATTATCGTATGTATTTGGAAAACTAATGCATCCTGAAGTTTAGCTACATTTGATATAATAAGAGATGTTTGTAGAATTTAAATAAATCATGTATCAGACTATACAATAAACTGAATTACTCACCAGTGCAATAGCGATTCCCGGAAATATGAATTCAATAATTTGAATAGGGTTTTTTGCTTGAATAATTTAAGCTAAATTTGCGATCGTATACAAATTTGCACGTAATATACAGGACTGTAAAAAAGAATTCAAGTAAGTTTCTGTCTATAATTAGAAATTGCTAAAGGTGAATTTTAATATTCGTTATACTTTTTCTCACTAAGCAAAATTTTAACATTGTATTTAGAATATTTACAAACACATAGATTATATGCACAGCTGCAGAAAAGAATGTCCCGGTGAAGTTATGCATTATGGAAATGTTGGATATTTTTTTTATTACCTAGGTGTAACACATGATTTTTCTTTCTTTGATATGGAATTCTAAAATGCACTACAACATGATTTCTGTACAATTGGGGTGCGTTACAGTTGTTCTGCAGTATAAGTGGTTACAATTTCATTTTCGCGATTGTTCATATTATCTAACACATTTTCCTTTTATTTGACTGAGTTCTTTAAGTTCCCTATAAAAAAACTACTGCATAGCCTTCTATAAGATAAATGTTATATATTTTTTAAATTATTGTTAATGAACCGTTTTGTTTAATTAAAGCGTTTATCTTTTTTTTAATGCTACGTGAACGACGTCACGGGTAACAGCTAGTTCTCTAAAAATTATCAAATTAACAATTCCATAAAAATTCATTCAGCGGGAGCCTTTAAAAAAATCAATATTTCGAAATTGGATACATCTAATTTAGAACTTTCCTTATAATTATTTCGCGGAGTAGAACCAGGGATGGAGTCGAGGGTATACACGGGTATACGCCGTGTATCGTTTAGATCTTTTTTTTAAAAAAAAAAATCTGTATATCCTCTGTTTCTCAAATAAAGCAATAGCGTATAGCCTTGAAGTTCATGAGGTCAACGTATACACTGTAAAAAAAAATTCAAGAGGTTACTAAAAATTTCTTAGTAAATTTGCATTCCACAGAATTTTTTAGCAACCATTACAAACTTTTTTTGCAAGTGAAACAAGCATTTCTTTTGTAAAATGAACAAAAGAATTTTTTGTATAACTAACTTAAAAATTTTTAGTATGAGCCACCAAGCAAATTTTAGTAATAGCTCCAAAATTATTTTTAGCAACAATTACGTGCGCCCGAAGGGTAGGAGCTTCCTTCGAGCTGCATCCAGATTCTGAAGCGGAAGATTTTCGGCAAAACCGCAATAGATGGCAGCACCAAACATCCCTACCTGCTCCGACAGGATTTTCATAATCCCTTTATTAACGAGGCACTACCTACATTCGGGCCGTATTTGGCGGTGGCAAGTTTCGAACCCGGGACCTTTTAGCGTGGAGTTTGTTACTATAACCACTATGCTATCAAAGCCACACCAACTGAGTTTTAGTAAGAGCTATTAAAAATATAAAACTATTAACTCTATTCGTTGCTAACTTTTTTCCAGTAATTCTTAAAGATTTTTTTGTAACCGACTAAGATTACTAAAAATTTTTTAGTAATTACAAGGATCACTAAAGTTTTTTTAGTAGATCGACCCTTTTTTTTTACAGTGTACCCTCTGCATTTACCGTATATTCTCTGCTTTTTTTTTACGACTACAACACTGCGTAGAACGTTATGTTTTATACTAACATATTTTCTAAAGAATTATCTAACTATGTAACTATATTATACTGAGATAGTTAATTATAGATTTCATAATCGCTTTAATCTGATTATAGAACATTCAGGAATGTAGGGGTAGGTATACGTTGCATCACTTCTCGATATTTTAGGAAACTCTGTAAAACATAACTGTATGTACACTATAATATGTACCCTCTGTCTGTAACATATATCCTCCAATATTCTTTATGATACCACTGAGAACTTTTGCGCATAGCTCCGTAACTAAACAATTTAGAGTGATATATGTGTTGAAAAAAATCCCTAAAATACTATTTAATTAACTGTGAAACTGTCATTAAAATCTAGTCAATAAAACTTAAAATCTTTCATAATCGAGTTCACCTAATTTTAGAACTCCAGTAGCTATTGCTAAGCAACCTTCAAAATAGTTTTCACATTAAACCATTTATAAATCAGTTTTACTATCCAACAGTGTAAGTTCTGATAAAATAAATTCTGTTTGGTGGAATCTAAGTTATAATCAATCAGAATGAAATAGGAATTTCTGTTTTACATGTATAGAAAACGATGTGTGAATATGTAAGTGATGTTATTTGCGATTTCAAAAAATTTATTAGCTATATCTGTGCAGGATTAATATAAAAGTATTAATTTTTCTTCTTACCCAAGAGTAAACAACAAATCACCAAATTTAAATTTAAACCTTTGAAAATAAAAACTTTTTTCTAAGCCCTACAAACACTGTTTTTATATTTAAATAAATGTTTTCGTTTAACAATACATATTTATTTCTCATTCAACATTTTCCTTTGAATTTGAAATAAAATCAATAACTGTTTTACATTTTTTCGCTATGCCAATATCACTGCCACCAAGCGTAATAGTTGGCGCAAAATAAAATAAAACATTTGAAAAAAAAAAAAGCATAGCTCACATAATACGTATGTCTGGCATTGCAGTGCACATTTTATTTTTTGAATGAAGACATTCATTGACGAACAATTCAATTTTATATAAAAAATTTTACATGTATAATTCTTAAATTCTGAAATAATTTTATCGTAGCTTCCTCATCATTTGAAAACTGCCAAATGGTAAAATCCTTGTCAGTAACAGTAATAAATGAAAGTTATAATTATTAATAAAAAAAATCTACTCAAAAATTAACAAATTAAAAAGTTTTGCGTGTTTGCGATTGAATAATAATAAAAACTATTCGCGTTCAATAAATAGCAAATGTTAATATTTTGCATGTTTTGCAATAAAAATCATTTGCACGGTTAGAGTTGAAATAAATGACGCGATACCACATTTTGACTAAGTGTTGGTAAAAAAAAAAAAAAAAAAAAAAATATATATATATATATATATATATCAAAGTTTTTTTTTTTTTTTTTTTTTTTTTTTTTTTTTTTTTTTTTTTGAGGCGCTTATAATTTCTGACACAATTGTTTTAATTTATTAACAAAAAGAATTGATTAAAAAATATTCAATTTGAGTTGAGTTTTTTCTCTATATTGCTATAACTAGTAAATCTGCAGATCAGGAGCCTCAACGTCAGCTTTTCACATTAAAAAAAAAAACAAAAAAAAAAAAAAAAAAAAAAAAAAAAACACTTTCAACTTTTTAATATTCAACTTCCTGGAAACTGTAATTTAAAATTTTCGAATTACGTAATTATTTATAAGAATAAAATAAGAAGAAGAAATTTCCAGTAATCAAAAGCGTTAAATTAAAGTTTTAGTTATGTTAGGATATTCTGAAATTTTCATGATCTATTATTTTTGTTTTTTATTATACCACAGTAAATTTCTTCAGGGGGGCTCCGCCCCCCTGAACCCCCCGTAGTCTCATTAAATTTAAATTTCTAACTTTCTATCAATCTGCTAATGGTTATCGTATATCTTGTATTTCTTTATACAATTGGATTTATAAGGATAAGTGACAGTTTTAATACCGTAAAATGGGGTGAATCGGAACACTTTTCAACTTTAACGTTAAAAAAGACAAGGATAAGTGACAGTTTTAATACCGTAAAATGGGGTGAATCGGAACACTTTTCAACTTTAACGTTAAAAAAGACAACAACTGATTTTTTAATTTTTTAATTTTTCTACTAGAAACTTCGGTCTTGTTTTGTTCTTTACTTTTTAAGCAAAAACGAAACATTTTTACTGTTTATATACATATTAATTAATTTTTTAATGGTGTTCCGATTCACCCCGCAGATAGGGGTGAATCGGAACAAATGTAATAAATTTTAATTATTCCGATCCATACTTTAATAAGTTTAATAAAAAAGGGTAATAATGATAAGGGAGGAATATGAACACGTAGGTACTGTAAATCAAGCATTTATTTTATATACAAGTAAAAATATGTCTTTTTAAAAATTAGAAAACAACTTTGAAATCAAGAGAAATTAAAATTTCTTTTAAGAAATTATATTCAAATTGCAGAAGTAGAATTTAATACAAATTCAGCCGTGTTCTGTGTTATCCTTTTCTAGTAGTCATTGGGTAAGTGAAAATATTGAGTAGTCCCAATTGCTGCATGTATTATTACGATCTACTAATACGCCCTCATCTCCAGCACTTAGTACTGTTTGCATTCCTCTCTTTTTTTAATTGGTGTTTCATTTTGAGATGTTTGTGTAATATTGTGGATGTCAGAGAATAATTTTGTGCAATTTTTCTAACTAATTTGCTATTTTTAAATTCTTTTATTGTGTGTTACATATCTGTTGGATTAGGCGTTGACTTTTTAGTTTAACCAAGTAATTTCTTGGCACCTTTAAACTCTTCAAGTAATTAGAACAAACAAAATATTGTTACAATACATATTTACACGTATGTTTTTATATATTACATGAAACTATTACTGTACAGAAAAATAAACCATGAGAGAAAACGTGTTCCGATTCACCCCATAAATCTTAAACCTCTGATGTTACAAGCCATTTTTCATTTTTTTCATTTTGTAGTTTAGAAATAAGTAGAATTTAATACAGCATATCATTACAGGACTATCATTATTTAAAAATCTCCTCTCTTAGGTTTAGAATTCGAAAAATACTGTAGTTACAGACAAAGTTTTGAAGACGTTGAAAAAATGAGGTTTTGAGGATCCTCTTGAAGTTTTTTTATATACACCAGTAGTGGTGCCAGCATGTCGAAACTGAATTTCCCATCTCTTAATGTTGTAACCTTCTTACAAAAAAATTGGCAACTAAAAATATCATCACATATATTTATAATGAATTTATTTGTATGACCGGGAAGTTTCGTTCCGATTCACCCCGCTGTTCCTATTCACCCCATTTTAGGGTAAGCATTTTTCATTATCCTCGTACTTCTAGATACCTGCCCACCAAAAACACCTAAATCTGAAGTATCAGGAACTTTTGAAAGTGTAAACTTAGCAATCTAGGGTTTTACAATTTTGTTTCCGAAAAAAAAAAGTTTTGATTGCTTTTTGTGGCAGTTATCGGGGACTGACAGATAGACAGAAGAACAGACTGACAGATAGACAGAAGAACAGACTGACAGATGGAAAACAACAAAATTTTGCGTCGCCAAAATAAGCCTTCACTGAAATTTCGGCAGTGACGTCATTATACATGAGCTATTGATGTCCATGTTTGTTGTATTTTTAACAACTACTATAAAATACCTGTTTTATTTCAATTATGACGTCAAATTTTACCAAGTGAAAAATTTGTTAAAAATATAATTCTTTTTTATTTCTTTTACTTCTAATTATGCCCCCATTTTTGCCAGAAAAATTCTTATTAACGAAAGAAATTACCGTGTTTAATATTTAACAAAGTACTATATTTTTATTTTAATTCTGACGTCATTTTTATTTTTTCTTAGTTTAATTTTTCGAATGGAAATTTCTCAATTGAAACTTATGGCCCTTGAAAAATTATTCCAATTTTTTTTTTTTTTTTTTTTTTTTTTTTTTTTTTTTTTTTTTGGGGGGGGGGGGGGGGCAACGGTAAAGGGAATTGATTAAATTTTATCTAAAAAATCGCTATTGTATGAAAAAGAATTCTGTATGAAAAAGAAGGAAATTTTGAATTATTAAGGAAAATATTTGAATAAAATTAATAAAACATACCATATGTTCTTTTCTGGGCTATGCCATATTTATACGCAAAGATACAAAGACATTAATTAATTCATTAGTTTTGACGTTGACTTCATTTAAATTTTTGTACACGCATTCAAATTTATAACATTATAAAAACTAAGGATTAGGATGAATGGTTGCTTGGCCACCATTAAGAGAAAATAAAGAAAGTGAAAAAAAATACATTTGAAATAAGTAAATCTCTAAAACAAATTAGTTTATATTATTTGAACACATTTATAAAAAATCTCCAAAATTTACAGTAATAATTTTAAAAATCTGACAAATGCGTAGACAAAATTTCAAAACAATACGAATAATTTTACTGGTAAATTTTAGTATTCATTTATCGTGGAATTCCATTAATGAAATGTGTCATCTTCTCTCAAAAAAAAAAAAAAAATTGAAAATCATTTGATTTGCCTTAGAAAAGAATTATTGCGCAAAATAAAATATTCTATATTTTCCGAACGAATGAATCAAATCTAACAAAAAACTATACAGCTTAATCCCAGTGCCTTACTAACATACCCACTTAATTTAAAGCCAATCGGATGCTTTTTGCGTCAGTTATCGCGGAACAGACAGACATCAGACTGACAGACTGACAGACAGACAGAAACCAAAAAATTTCGAGTCTCCAAAGTAAGCCTTCACTGACGTTTCGGAAATAATAGATAAATGTTTAGAAATTATCACTTGAAAATTTCAGATCTTAATGATAAAGACATCGCCAAATTAAAAAAAATATATATATGAAATATCTCATGAACTAAGTATACTTGAAAGAATTTAGTTAGTACCATTCAATTCAGCACCCAAAAATACACTAAAATATGTTATCAATTGAAAAATATCTATAAAATCCAATTTTTAAGTAATTTTTTAAAACTTCGTTCTTCTTTTACCCACCTCCCCCCCCCCCCCTTAGGAGTGGAATTTTCGAAAATCGCTTCTTAGCCGCACTCGATGTCATAAGAAGTAAATTTTACCCCAATTTTCACGATTTTTGGTTCAGCAGTTTGTTCTGTGCGTTGATTAACACGAAATCTAGATTTTCTTTTATATATACAAGGCAAAACCCGTCGAATTTCGACGAAAGAAAATGTTTAAGAAGGAACTGTTTATAATAAGAAGGACTGTTTATAATAAGAAGGAACTGTTTATAATAAACCCATAAAATTAGTCACAATGAAAAATGCACCTTATATTAGTCATTCGAACTTTTAAACATTTGGTATTTAGTCTCAAATTAACAAAATACTATTTCTATGAAACTCAATTGAGAAATTATTAAAATTAAACTTTAATCGTATATGTAAGCATTGAAATATAATAAAGATCTGCTATTATGATAAAATTATCTATTAAGGCTCTCATGCTTAGTAATCTAAAATGAAAAAAAATCACAATTTATTCCACCTTGGCTCAGTCATAGATATTTTTTTACAGTGAAATATAAACCCGACATCATTTTCACCATCTAAAAATTTACCTCTCACATCCGTATTCACCTTTTTTTTGTACAAAAAAAAAAAAAAAAAAAAAAAAAAAAAATTATTTTAATTTTATGATTTTGATTCAAGATTTCAAGTCTCGGTTGCTATTAACTGTAAACAAATACTAAACTATTTATACTCTTTTAAATGTGAATGAAATTTTCTGAAATAATCTGCATACAATAATTACGATACACAATATTCCTGTGACGTCACATAAGTTGAAATGGCGACTGTTATAGTCGTGAACTAAAATTATTGCGAAAGATCTTCTTTATTTGCCTGTCTAATTCGGCAAAGTGAATTCATCCAGTCTAGAATCATTAAGTTCTGTTACATAAATCGCTATATTTTTGAGAAATACTTCTGATCACACCATGCACACCATATGTTACTTTTTCTTCTACAAAAATACTCTAAATTTTTGTAAAACATTGCGTTTTATCAGTGCTATTTCGATTAGATTATTTTTAAGATGAATTATTTTCACCTATGAAGTACAGTAGACTCCCTCAAATTCGCAAAGCTTGGCACAGTGGTTGTGCGGATTTTAGAATTTTGCGGATTTCTGGCCATTGATCTGTTAACATTTTTGAAACATTAATTTCATTGATAGTTAAGACTTATAATGAATGCATATAATAAATTGAAATATTAAAATTATTAAGTAAAATATTTAAATAAATAAATAGTTAAAAAGCAAGTAATTATTACAAAAAAAAAAGTTAAGTAAAATAAAGATATAGAAAAATATTAAAATGAAGTAGATAATTAAGATACAATACTAAATATAAATAATGATGAGGAAAAATCAATCCTTTTTTATAAAGAAAAATATTTGCCTTTTTTGATAAACCAAAAAAGCTTGATTAATTTTAAAATATTCATTTTATACAACAAAAGTTATCCTGCCATCGAATTACAAACACACCAAATGGTCATTGAAAGTAACATTACGCTGGGACTACAATACGATAATGATTATTTCGATTAAATATTGATCATCGTAATTAATAAACCAGATGCAGATCCCAAATTCTTTTCGTAACTAGCAGGAATAAGGAAATAATAATAGAACTATAAAATAACAATTTTATCTAGTAAAACTTATTCTGCCACGTGAATTACAAACACTACCAAACGACCATTGAAAGTTATATTACGCTGCAACTCGATACGATAATGATTTTTTCGATTAAATAACGATCATCGTATGTCTAAGAAACATATTATTTAACACTGCAGAATTTAAATTAAAAGACATTAATAAAAAAAGAAGTTGAAAATGATTAAAAAATAGATATTGTTACAGAATTATTTGTATTGCGTTAGCCGCTGATTTCAGCGCCATCTTTAATTTCATTGTTTACATCTGAAAAAATGCGCGGATTTCTGGCGTTCCGGGTTTTAGGGTCGCAGATTTAAGGGAGTCTACTGTACTTCAAAAAAGTTGCGGTCAAAATGACGCAATTCTACAAAACGTATTTCAGTTTTAAGAATTAAAATACATGCTTTTTCTTAAAAAAAAAAAAAAAAAAAAAAAAAAAAAAAAAAAAAAAAAATATGTCTAAAGCATACTTATTTTGCAAATCATTCTTTAAAACAATTAAAGAAAAGTGTACATCTGACGTCATTATTGCAGGATAATAACAAACCCTGCAAAACGCAATGTCGTCATTCAAGAAACAAACACGGTATTTAAAGATTCATATGCCTCCTTTTGTTTGTTTATTATAGCCCTATCTTTTATCGAAATCATTCATTTATATTTCCTTAATATTCGGAAAATGATTTTACACATGGATTAATAAATTTACTTTCTTTCAGCTATTTGATACGAGTTAAGTAAAAGCGAAGAAAATTAGTCACACAAGTATTCCTTAAAATATATGTTTGTAAGGAGAAAGTGCTGTGTCAAGTGTAAAGTAAATTTGTAATAAATTAAAAATAATTTAATTGATAAATAAAAACGAAATAAAATCAAAACTCACTGGGATTCATAACAGATGACATTCTTGAGAGAGCACTGTATTTTAAATTTTTTCCCATTTTTTATGAAAAAATGGCAATAAAAAGATACAATACTAATATTTTTTCCCCTTTACTTTTAACAGAAATGGAGTACTTCTATTGCTACAGTTACAAAATAGCTATGGAAACTAAAAAAATTAATTAATTTATCAAAAATAAATTAAGATACAGTGTGCAAACAAATTGCATTTAAAATTACATTTTTTTCCCCTGTATGATGGTGTAAAAATTGAAAATGTGCAATGTTTAGAAGTTTAAAAAATTGTTTTAGCAAAAACTGAAAATCCGAAATTTCATCTCAAATTTCAAAGTGTTGCCATTCGCAAAAGGACGTATGCGTTATGCACAGATACGTTTGGCCTTTATAATATAGATAGATAGATAGATTAGCTGGGTACTTGGGCTTTCCGGATGTATATTTCACCGCACTATATTATATCCATGGGGAAAAAAAAAAAAAAAAATCCTACTTGTTTTATCAATAACATTAAATTCTTCTGTTACTTGCCCATGAGTCATGCTGCTTACTCATTTCATTTAAAATACAAATATTTAAAACATATGTCTTCGACCAATTCCATTTAAATGAAGAAAAGAAAAATAATAATAAAAAAAAATTCAACTTCAAACACACACATTTTCGCAAGCGAAACGTAAATACTGTTATTGGCAAAAATTGCACTTGTTTAATACAAATGAATCCTTATTTTCTTCTCATTGAACAGTTGATAAACTGCCAAATGCTACATAAATTTCAAAATTTTTGAAAAAAAAATTTTTTTTTACTCGTTCGCCTTCATAACCCAACTTATATTTTTAATGTTAATTTTTCATTAAAAGTTCTTTTTTTTTTTTTTTTTTTTTTTTCATAAAATGAGTAGCAACATCTTTTAATTTTATTTTTTGATGTGTACATTTTTATTTTCTAGTTGATATAGCCGTTTAGTTCTTTAACCAAAGGAATTGGTAAATAATAATATTTAATTGAATGTTTCCGTTACTATAGTAATGGATAAGTTTGAAAGTTAATTGTTTTAAAAGTTTGTTCTTTTTTTACCACCCTTAGGGTTGGAATTTCGCAAAATCCTTTCTTAGCGGTACTCAGTGACATAAAAAGTTTTTTTTTTTTTTTTTTTTTTTTTTTTTTTTTTTTTTTTCAAAATTGTAGGTTTTGTAGATTTTTCTGTGCATTGATTAATACGAAATCCAGACTTTCTTAGATAGATAAACACTTGAGATTAAGGTAGAGAAATATTACAAATAAATAAACTTATACATTTATTTGACAGAGAGAGACAGAGGTGAGGGAGTAATTGCCCTGGAATTGAATAATTGCAAAAGAAAACGAAATGGCTTCCTTGGTTCCTCACTTCTAAGTGGGAAGGGGAGGACTCTCAAATCTAGGCTTTTCTTCTTAAAATGAGTACAAATTGATACGGCAAAAATGTCAAGAGTTCCTAATTGATTATGTGTCCCAAACTCCTAGATTGGTTAATGAAGCATTATTCAATATTTCCTAAGTTACTTTTTTTTTTTTTTTTTTTTTTTTTTTCAAATATTAATTTAAGAATTTCAAACTTAAAAATAAATTCTCAATCTGAAGAAAAAAAAAAAGAAAAAAAAAAAAAAGAGGCCACCCACTCAGAACTCTGGTTTTTGAGAGAAAACCGCGATCAGTCCTACTTAATCGATCCGAATCAGAACCAATGCAAGAAGATCTCTCTCCAATACCTTGCTCTTAAATCAGCAGAATAGGCTATTTCTGACAAGAGAAATCGGTAATGGAATTGCTTGAGATTAGAAAATGTGCTTTTACAATTCGTGTAAAGCATAACGATAAAAATACATTTATAAACCCGTACTATTAACAATAAATATAATTATCGTCAAAAATAATAAAACATTTCCAACAGAAATAGCGTAATTAAGTTGAAAGGATAAGCGCCATCAATTATCAACTAGAGATTACATCTCTTTTAAAACATTCCTTAACAAACGAGCGCAGTGACAGTTAGCAAAACATTTGTAAGAAAAAAAAATTACGCAGGTGAGAAAAAGTTTTTTTTCTTTTAATCTCTTCCCGCCTATGCGTATGACGTCATGTCACCTTTAACAAATAAGAAACTCTCACCGTCCGCATTCGTCACGCCTATTTCGAGAGGCATCCCCCTCTTCAGAATCAGAGAGAAATCAACTGATGGGAATCACGATTGTCCCGTCTGAAACAATTTTTTTTACTCAAGATTGTTGCTTCTTTACATTAGAGAAAATTGCAGTGTTCTAAGGCACAGTATTTGTAATAGAAAATTTTCATAGCTCAGTTTCTGTTACAGTGTAAATTTAAAATATATCCTAACTACTTCATACCTTGGAGAAAACAAAAATTATCATCTTAATTTCTTAATTATGTATTACCAACTTTTTTTTTTCATTGGCATTGTATCGATAATCAAAATGGGTGAAAAAAGAAATTCTTCTCTGATGAACTGAAATGTACTATAAAATCAACGAAATCATTCAGATATTATCAGTCGTTTACAGTCATAGTTATTTGAAATTATCATGAATTTGTCAGCTGATTTTAAGCAAACTACAACGGAAGAAAAATGCTTACAAAATTCAAAAAAACTCCATTCAACATTTTCTGTGTCTTCTTTATTATCGAATCATTCTTCAAGTCGGAAGAAACCTGCGGAAGAAACTTTAGCGGAAACTTTTCAAAAGTGCTATGCGGAAGTAAAATCTTCAGCCAGCAACTTCATATCGGAAAATACTGATAAAGTTGTCAAACGCAAGATTGCGAAATCGGATTCAGAATGCATAGACACTCCTGTTGACGATTTGGGCCAAAGTAACGATTCTTCGGCTTCAGTATCAAGTTTAAGTGACCAAATTTGTCAGGATGCAAATACCAAATCTACATCTAATGAAATTACTTCCAGTGTCCCGTCAATACCTAAATGCTTATCAATAAATTATTTGTGCCAAAAAGATAATTTAGAGACAGAACTTTCTTTAGTGACGAATTCAATGGAAAATATGTCTTCAAAAGATTTGCTCAGTAAGAATTCTTTAGGACCTAAACCAAGTTTAAGTTGGTATAACTGCACAAATTTGTGCAACAGAATTCAACCATACACATCAGAGACTGGCTGTAAATGGCAACAAGCTTACGATATGCAAATACCAAAGATTCCTTTAAAAAACAACGTCTTTTGCAATTTCAGCTGGATAAATAAATACGGCTTAGATAATATCAATAGATTATCGCCGACAGAGCAACTACATTTGGGGAGACCTACACTTTTAAATGATGCGCATAGTACAGCTCCTGTGTGGCTACCTTGTTTGCCCTGTAGTTCAGTGCCTACAATGGAAAGTTCCTTAAATAGTAAGTAAAGTTTATTTTGCATAAATTTTTCCTCATAAACTTTCCTGATTAAAATAAATAAAAAATAAAGACAAACAATGCGTAGCGATAATATACGCATTTTTTCCCCTTGAAAATTCCACATTTCCTCTGAATGTAAAGTTATAGAAAACTTAGCGCCTGTAAGAAATTTCTTTCTTCTTTTATATATGCCCCTTTGATCAACTGTTTCTCATTTCCTTTCTTTTCTTTATTTTTTATTTTTGTTATATATCCCTTGTATTCATAAATCCCTAAATCTTACCTTTTCTTATTTTTGCGTCCATTCAGATACATGTGACAACCTTAACAATCATGACTATAGAAGATCATTTTAAAATTGCATATCAATTATATTACATCAGAAATGAATGTATCACTCACCCTTCAGAAAAGTGACGCATCTCGCAAAAATTCACCTTGCATTTTACTGCACTAGTAGGTGTGTCTTGCTACAGCGAAAGTTCATGAGTGTAGCTATCCAGAAAATTGCTTTATTACGCTATATGTCCATATGTAACCTGAGAAGGAGGGGTAGATTGTGTGGGGAGGTAAAATGACTCAACCCTCCAAAAATCATCTATGTCTTCATTTTTAAAGATTTTGCACTTTTATAGATGTTTTTAGCGCTGCATGCAATCTAAGAATTACAATGTCATGTTACAAAAAAAAAAAAAAAAAAAAAAAAAAAAAAATTCTTGAAATTTATTTTTATCGACGTGTTTTCTCTTGTGGCTAATTGGTGAGAGATACACCAAAATCAGATTGATCAAACCGAAAATATATCAATCCAGTTGATTTTTTTCCCAACATTTTTGAACATTATGTTTACATTATGTTTACAACATTATGTTTTGATGAATCAAAACATAATTATGGTCTAGGTCAGGGCTGTCCCGCGGGCGCCATCCCTTTTTAGAAGATTTCCTGTTATTAAACATTTTAGAAGTAAAATTCCATTATGAAGAATGCTTTTTTAAAATCATTAATATTTTATCAGAGATATTTTTAAAACCTGCGTGTAGCATGCTGTTGGCTTGCCGTTATAAATAAAAACCAGAAACATACTTAAAAAAATGAATCACGCATATTTTTGAAATTTTTAGTTATTGTTTATATAGTGTAATTATGATAATTAAATTTCTTAATAGTTTTAAATAGCTCTTTTTAATATTTAAGATGCAAGAAAAACATAAACCCCCACCCTTTGAAGATGAAGCAAGAAAGCTCAGCTTTTTTTCTTTTTACTGTTGTCACAGTAGCCCATTGGCTGTTTTATATGAAGGGTAAAAAAACTTATATTTCTTTCTTCATTTTTAAAATTTTAGAGGGTTTTTTTTCTTTATGTTTTACTTTTTTCTATCTTCAATAGAAGAAAGTATTATAATTGATATTTTTTTCGACTTCCGGTTTTCGACGGATTTACACGTTTTAGGGGTCAGAGATTCCAAAAACATGTTTTTACAAAATGTCTGTCTGTCCGTGTGTTTGTGTGTGTGTGTGTGTCTGTATGTCTATGTGTATGTCTGTGTGTGTGTCTGTATGTCTATATGTATGTCTGTGTGTGTGTACGTGGGTCATTCCAAAAATAAAGCACCCTTTGGTGTCCCGACACTTTGTATTGTTATATTTTCTAAAATTTTGTTTCAAAATTAAATTTAAATATTGGAAAATATATTTTAAAGATATTTTTCTTTAACTCAATTTTTAAGTTTGAGATAAATTCCATTTATTGTTATTCAAATAACTTTCTTAATTATTCTATCCTGTAAAAAGCCATGTCCCAAGAACAATTTTTTGATTTTAAACCCTATTTTTTTACTTTCTTCTATCTTTACAAGAAGAAAGTATTGGATTCATGAAAATTTTCGACTTCCGGTTTTCGACGGATTCATACGTTTTAGAAGGTCCTGAACGCGTTTTGACTATTTTTAGAAAATGTCTGTCTGTGAGTCTGTCTGTCTGTCTGTCTGTCTGTCTGTATGTCTGTCTGTCTGTATGTGACAAAAAATTTGTGGGCGCTCTATCTCAAGAACTAATGCTCGAAATTTAATAAAATTTTATATTCTGTTAGACCTTGATATGAATTAGTGCCTATTGGTTTTTGGTGAAAATTGACCTGCAGATGGCGCTGCTATACTACGTTTTTCATGAGTTTCAAGATTGCTATATCTCAAGAACTAATGCACAGAATTTCACCAAACTTCAGATTCTGTGACTCCATGATATAAATAGACGCTGATTAAGTTTTGGTGTAAATTGGCCAGCAGGTGGCGCTGCTGTGCGACTTTTTCATGATTTTCATGATAGCTATATCTCAAGAACTAATGCACAGAATTTTAGCAAACTTCAGATTCTGTGACCCCTTGATATACATAGACGCTGATTAACTTTTGGTGTAAATTGGCCAGCAGGTGGCGCTGCTATGCCACGTTTTTCATGATTTTCATGATAGCTATATCTCAAGAACTAATGCGCAGAATTTCACCAAACTTCAGATTCTGCGATACCTTGAGATACATAGCCGCTGATAAGGTTTTGGTGTGAACTGCGCTCTATAGGTGGCGCTGCTATGCTACATTTTGCACGATTTTTGCGATAGTTATATCTCAAGAACTAATGCAGAGAACTTTATCAAATTTTAGATTCTGTTACACTAGAATGTATAACATAATTAGACGTTGATTACATTTTGGTATTAACCTTGCAACAGGTGGTGCAGCTATGCTGCATTTTGCACGATTTTTCCGATAGCTATATCTCAACAACCAACGCACAGAATTTCATCAAACTTCAGATTTTGTTACATAATGACATATAACATAATTACACCATGATTACGTTTTGTTATAAATCCTTCAACTGATAGTGCTGCTGTGCTATATTTTACACGTTTTTTTTTTTTTTTTTTTTTTTTTTTTTTTTTTTTTTTTTTTTTTTTTTAACTAGCTATATCCCAAGAACTAATGCACAGAATTTCATCAAACTTCAGATTCTTTTACACCATAACATAATTAGACGCTTTTTTACGTTTTGGCATAAATTGTCCAAGATATGGTGTTGCTGTGCTACGTTTTGCAAATTTTTTGTTATAACTATATCTCAAGAACTAATGGACGAAATTCCATCAAATTTCAGATTCTGTTAGGTTTTGACATAAATAGATGCTTATTAGGTTTTAGTATAAATTACCCAACATGAGGCACTACTAAGCTCATTTTCTCAGAATATTAATAAAATTTTGCGTTTTAGGCGTTTCGAATACCAGAATCTCATTAAGCTAGGTCAAATGTTCGAGGAAATTCGATAGTGGGTAACTTTGGGGTCACCACGTTTTTTTTAAATATTAAAATGTACTTATGAGATAGAAGAAAGTTTTGGGATTGACACATCCAACTAGTTTACTATATATATCGTTTAAGTTATCTTTCAGGGTGTTTTTTATATCTTTGTAGTCTTTAAATTATCCTTATATACTTTAAATATTTTTTGTAAATATTTTTTTTCATTTTATAAGAAAAATTCACGTGTCCCTTAATTTTTGTCCCCTGTGTTACCGCCACATTTTTATTAATATTAAAATGAGAATTTGCAAACTAAATACTGTTAACTGTAGTCATTCATGTACTTTTAGAGTTAGTATTCATCCTAGGTAGTCATTTTCCTCATTTGTTAAATTTTGAAGAATATTATCTAAGAAAAGGTGATTTTTGAAGATGGGTGTGTTTTTTGTGTGTCCCCTGTGTTACTATTGATTTATTTTGATTAATTATTAATTGTCTAATTTATTGGCATTTAAATTGTAAGTCTTAGTTAAAAGAAAATATTCCATCTAAATTTACATTGTTTCTATGAAAATAGTAACACATGGGTGATAATTTATTTCATTTTGTCTCCTGTGTTACTAGTCCCCTGTGTTACCATGATATTGGTAACCATGTTGTTATATAACAAAAAACCCAAGTTTAAAAATGAAATGCAATAGAATATCCTGTTTTTTAATACATTAGTTGGTCTATATCAGAAATACATTTTTAATTAATACATAAGTACACTTTTAAGATTGTTAAATTTTTTATGTTCAATTAGAATGTCCCCTTTGTTACTTTATTGTCCCCTATGTTACTGACATTTCTTTTATCAGAACAAAAGAAAAAAAACTTTCTTATGAATCAGTTTTATAATATGCACTGGCTAATATGTATAAATAAGTTTTACTATAATTTTATTATATTAGAGTAACTGTTACCAAGTTATATAAAGTTTTATGCAGGGAGAATACAAAAAAGGTAACACAGGGGACATAATATGCCTATATCATGAAAAAATATATGCATAAACAAAAAACTACATGGCACTGAAAAAGAACATTTACATCAAAGTGTTAATATTGTAAAAGCAATTCTCTATTTTAATAAGAAAAAATGAGAAGATTATTTAAAATATGGTAACACAGGGGACATATTTCAGCCAATGTGTCTGTGTTTCTAAGTGTAGTGATAAATATTTTTTAAAAAGTGTGCTGCTGATATTCAATTTCTACTCTTGAATATGTGTACAACCCTCTCAACGATATTTTTATTTCATTTTAAATGAAAAAAATTTTGAAAAAAAATTTCTCAAAAAGGACCTTTATTTTTGGAATGACCCACGTATGTCGCCATTCTACCAGTGGCGCAGCCAAGGGGATGGTTTTGGGGTTAAAAGCCCTCCCAGAGCTAAGAAAGATCACTAAAATTGCCGCTTATATGAATCAAAACCAAACTTAATATTTAAACGTTTTGGCGTACTTCATAATCCACCGCTTTATTGAATCGGATTTTATTTAATAGATTCAATTAAATAGCAAATTTCTACTTAAAACTGTGAAAGTGCATATTACATGGATTAGTTAAATAAAAATTGGTTATTTGAACTAAATCCCTTTTCTGAGACTATTATGGAAATAGAATGATGATTTTCTGCCATACAGCTGCTCTTTGAGTTTAAGTATATATAATACAGTGAATATTCTAATTAGTGTTGATTCTATTAACCAGCCATTCAAATAACCGGCAAACATCTTTGTCAGAAACTCAAATCCCCTCCTAGAACCGAATTCTGGCTGCGCCACTGCATTCTACCATCAAAAAGTGCATGAAGGTATGCATAGAATTGAATCAAACATTTTGTGAATGTTTTTGGTTGGGACAAGCAGGTCCTCCTTCAATTTTGAAAAAATCCGCCGGAAGGGGCTGCTGCAATCGCGATTTTTGTTCCATTTTCAATATTGTACCGACCAAAAGTGTATGAAGTTATGTATCGAATTGAACCAAATTTTTTGTGCAAATGTTTGGCTATTGTTAGTTGGTACTCCCTGCATTTGAAAAAAAATCCGAGGCAAGGGGGCGCTGCAACAGCGATCTTTCTGCCATTTTCAATATTGCACCACATAAAAGTGTATGAAGTTATGCCAAAAACTGAACTAAAATTTTTGTGTATGATTATTTTTTGATATCGCAGGTAGGTCCCCCTTGAATTTGAAAAAAAATCTGCCTATCATTCTACTGACCACCGGCACGTGCAGAAACGGAAACTCGTTTTTACTCCAATTAATTTACTTAAGTAGAAATTTAAGATGAAAATAAAAGCTGGTATAGTACTGAATTAAAATTATTAAAGAACTAGGACTTCCCTCAGAGGGATTAGTCTGAGCGATATTGCTGAGAATACACATTTAATAACTTGCGATAAGTAAAGAAAATGAGATGTTACCTTTAATTGGCCATTCATTGTGATAAAATATAATGATGAAAATAAGCATATACCGAATCGTAGAACTACAAAATCTTGTTGCATATACTATTTTTATAAAAGAAAAGCAAACCATGCATGGATATAAAATTGGAAATATGCAAAATGTTAAAAGTAATACAGAAAATAAAACACCAAATTTTCCTATATTGGAAATATAGCTCTTTGAAATGATGTCATGAGCATAAACAGAAGCTTCGCACCGATTTGAGAAACTATTATGTTTGAAGAGAAATGGAGTGTATTTTATATGGTGTGAAATCCGTCCGAATAGTTTATAATGTTGAATATCTGTTTTCCACAATTGCAATGAGGTTGTCGATAAGAGTTAAGGAATCCTTTTTTAAAAATTTGTCCTAAACGAGCACTTACATCTTATAAGTTACTGTGATGCTAAAGTTAAGTTTCTGACCCCAACAGTATCCTAGAAATTGCAATATTCTCAATAAATTGGGTTTAAAACTTTTTCTAGAAAAAAAATGTTTAATATGTGAAATTAAATTGTCGAATGTTTTAGAAATCGTTCATAACGAGAATATTATATCTTAAAAGTTGCCACCAAAAAAAAAAAAAAAAGATTTTAAATTTTTAGTCATATCAACATCAAAGAATTCTCAATTTTAGAACTTTTTTTTGCTCGTGCATTGATGGTGATTATTGTTCCTACGCAAAATATAGTATATTTTGCAGCAAAGATGGTTACCAACATTTTTTGCCCACATTATTTTTTAAATCGGCTAGGTACTCCCAATGCTAACGAAAAACACACAAACGTTAATGCTTTATAGCATAGAAATACAGAATCAAAAGCTATTTATCTCCTAGTATATACACATGACATAAATTATCTAATTAGTGCTAGCAGATGAATTTTTAAATATACATAGATCAATATAATGCTTCATTTTTCTTTTATTAGTATTTCTTAGTATTCATTTTTCATTTATTTGTATTATTCAGTAAAAAACTCACTTTCTTAAGCCCGAATTACGTCAAACTTTTTATAAAAGCGCCTAAGTCCATATAACAGCGAAGTATTGTGAAGAGTATTAAATACAAGGTAGTAAGACACTTAGCCAAACGCAGGTAATAAATCGCAAAATATTGTCCTTTTCGCTCTCTCTCGAAATGCATTTTTTTTTTCGTATATTTAAAAAACACGATTTTGAGTCATCTTATTTAAAATTCAAATAAATAAATGAGAGGAAGCAATAATAGCATAAGTCAAAACATTCATAAGTCAACATCAAGGAATTGTATCGTAGTTACACATGTGGAAAAAGCTGCTGTCGGCCAAAAAACGTTGTCTTCACTAAATTTGAATCCGATTAAAAAAGTACCGTGATTAATTAAAATGTTATAGGCAGAGCTGCCTAGTCTCCGGCATTTTGGGTATCGGTATTTTAATACAGAAAATGTTTTATTAAATTGGAACATTCTGCGGATTTAAAAAATAACTTTTCCTATAAGAAAATTCTGCTATGCAATAAGCGAGGGTTTGGCATCTCTATATAGGAATATTTCGTAATCTACTTTTTAACCTTAAAAAAAGCAACGACCATTTTTCGGGTATAAAAAGTATTGCTAATTGTTCCATTTTGCATACAAGGTACTGATTGTAATATTGATACATGTATGGTGATAAATTTCCAATAATTTTTCAAATCCCATTTATTTCATTAAAAATATAAATCTTTTATTTATTTAGTTTAAAATAAATGGTTTTTAACTAATTTCATAATACTTTTGAAAAATCACTTTTCAATGAAATATTCATACTTAATCCATAACGTACATAATATATGACTCCGTTATTACATAAGTCACCTTTTTATTATCATAAAAATTATGTTTTTACTGATTTTTATTAACTCAATAGGAAAAATTTTGTGTTTTGAGCAATAGATGTCTGCATTTCCTATTATTTATTTATTTTAACAAAATTCTTTGTATTTAGAAGAATTTTTATTTAAATAGGAAATGCAGATGTCGCTGTTAATAAAGATGAAAGTTACAAAAATGGGTACAAAACGAGTAGACACATACTATCAAATATGGAAAAACGACGAATCCCAAAAAAGACGTCGTATGAAATATCATCTTTTAAAGCAAAAAAACGAGGTCTGATTATCGAGCCTACTGATTACAAAATGTGCATTACATTAATAAAAATATGCTGCAAATATTGATTATTTTTTCTTTTGTGCAGTTTTGGTTTCGAAAGGTGCGCTATGTTGCAAAAAGATATAAGCGACTATGAAAACACACCTGGTAAACTTTCATGCTCAGTTTTACAAATAAATATGGCACATATATGCCCTATATACACCGAGGTACCTAATTGGTGCCAAAATGGCGTTTAATTGCCTAACATGCTGGTTATCATATAAATGTTATAATAAATTGTTTGTTCTAAAAATATTATCACTTATTGATTGTTATATCTTTTTTAATAAGGAAATGTTTCATTTATTCCTTTTTTTTTTCATTTTGAAATAAATAAATAACGTGTTGTTATAGCATGCTATATGCATCTGGTAATCAAAACGATTTTTTCGCCTAATTGGCATAAAAAATCTCGCCAAACCCGGTGCTTATATCTCTAGTATATTATCTCAAGTATTTTATTTATGTATACTATAATTGTTTTTACATACCACTTACTTCTTCTGGTATATAGAAATAGGTAAGTGGCTCCTTTATGCAGTATAAATTGTATAAAACTTTAAAAAATAGCCCCGTTGCTCCTTTTTGGATCGAATTAAAAAAAATCAATGTCTAATTCCAGTATTGCTCCCAGGTATGCATACATACTCCATATTTCAAAGTTGTATGCCAACAGGAAACGGATGAAAAATGGGAAAAAATGTCACATATGCACCAGGGTACATAATTGGCGTCAAAATGGCATTATTTTACCTGAGATGGTAACCCGGCTTTATTTATTTATTATTTGTTTATTTACTCATAAAATGTTTATTTACTTTCACTTCCTTCTTTTAATTATATAAAATATTTCTTTTTATAGTTATTAATTATTATTATTATTTTATTTACTGTAAGTTCTTTTTGAAAATAGAAAATAATTTAAAAATATGTATGTAAGCGTTATTTGAAAAGGGAGTTTTCGCCAAATGGGCTTTGAAAAAAATTGCGCCAAATCTGATGCGCTTGTGGTATCCGTGCCGAAAAATTAGTGACCAGAATTGACTTTCATACACAAACAAAATAGAAGTTAAAAGAAAACATTCAATGAAAATAAATATAAAGGGAAAATGATGTCATAAAAGAAATTTTTTATTTAAAAACGTAATTGTTTCTAATTTTCACACGCGAAATATGCAAAACATTCTTTTAGCGATCAAAAAGTTCTGTTAAGAGATTATCACAAAATCTCAAAATCAAAGTTTTATGACATTTTTTAATATAAAAAAATAACAGTTTTATTTTCCTGCATGATTAAATTTAAAATGTTTTATTGCATTCAATATTTCTGAGTGCGAAAATGATTACTATTTACTCCATGTACTGATTCGGTTATCTACGAAAATGTCCAGACAGTGAAAATCACGCTCACCAAATTTCTGTGACGTATGCACATAAATTGTGCTTTTTTATCAGTTTTTTTAATATAACTTTTAAACTATTTGGAATTAATTTTTAAAAGTAGGTGCATTCACCAGATTACCTTCATAGGTACCTATTGGTACAAACAGAATCAAAATCCGACAAGTACTTTTTGAGATTTGCTTGACGAAAGAATTTTTTTGGATTTTAATATCGTTACGTATCTCTGAGTATAAAGACTTCGCTTCGCTCAGACAATTAACATAAGTAACTATTTTTTTTTTTTAATATTAAAATGTACGTATGAGATAGGAGAAAGTTTTGGGATTGGCACATCCAACTAGTTTTTTTATAATTTTGCTTAGAAAAAATAATAAACAGGGCAAAATGATTTCCATATACGAAAGCACTTCAAGACTATCCGTCTGAAACCACCCACATGGTTCGGTCACTATCATGCTTGTCTGTTTTTGTACTTTTCATAAAACTAATCCATCCTACAGAATAAATCAAACCGCATTTTCACATCCTAAAAGAAATCTAGCAATGTTTCTGATTTTCATATTTATTAACTATTTGGAAAATAGTTGTTGTTCTCGGTAGAGAATTGGGAAATCTGAAGTATATCTAAATCTTTTTATTGGTTGAATTCCGCAAATTATTTTATTTTATTCGTTTTCTGATTGGTCCACGTTTAATGTCCAAAAATGGAATACTTCTGTTTTTTATTTTATTTGCTTTCTGATTGACCCGTGCTTAATGTCCAAAAGTGGAATACTTCTGTTGTCACGATGACAAAAATAGTATTAAAAAAACTACAAAAAAAATTAATAACTTAAAAAAAATTGAGATACGGCTTTCAAACAAATTGCATTTAAAAGTGCATTTTTTTTTCTCTACACGACGGTGTAAAAATTGAAAATGTGTGATGTTTAGAAGTTTAAAAAATTGCAGTACCGAAAATTGTAAAACTAAAATTTCATTTAAAATTTGTAAATGATTGGTGCAGAAATATTGATTTTTAATCTATGGCGTACATAATATAGGACTCTGTTACGTAAACCACATTTTGATCATCATAAAAATGATGTTTGTTATTATTATTATTTTTAAAGGTATAGAACTTATTCATAAGTCTAAAATTTTAGTCTTTGAAAATATAATTTTCCAAATAGCCGCTGTAATTTGTTAAATTACGATTTTTTACTATTTGGAAAATAGTTTTTGTCCTCGGTAGAAAATTGGAAAATCTGAAGTATATCTGAATCTTTTATTTATTTGTCATTATTGTTATTATAGACGCGATTAAAATTTCTGGCACCTTACCCTAGAAACATTTTTGATAGGGTTAAATTTGTCATTAAAAAATTTGTATAATTTGAAATTTAATACGTGTAATTCTAGAACCGTAGGGGGGTCTTTTGTTTACCGCTGTACGTTTCATTTGCATTATGTTAAGACGTGAGTGTATACAATATTATGCGATAATATTGCCACACGTTTTCAGTCACATAAATAATGGCGCCCTTCATTGAGTGCCATGAACCAAGATGCGCCCTTGGTTACTGAAAGGTTGGACAGGCCTGCTCTAGGTATATAGAAGAAATGTGTCTAGGGACACCTTTTTTTTTGGGGGGGGGGGGAGGGGTTGACGGGAGAGGTGGAAGGAAAAAGATTTTAAATAAAAAAATAGATTAAAAAATCTTAATAATATTTTAAATAAAATTAATTTTTCAGTCTATGCCCTAAATCTCTAAGAAATGAGTAAAAAAAATCCATTTGTAAAAAGACTTTGTTATGTGTGGTGACGAAAATAAACACCTCCTACTAGGTACGCAAACGTGACGTGGTTAGTACGAAGACAAATGAAAATAATATCCCTTCGGCGTTGTGAACGAAGATCGGATATTATTAATTACTGAAATTAATTCCTTAATATCATACATAAAATTAACATTTTGCAATAACATTAGGATCGCCTTATTTAACGTATGAATTTGTGAAAATTGGGATTGATGAGTCAATAAAATACTTGAGATATTAATCTACAAATTTAAATGTTAACATTCCCTAATCTGCATCTAGAAATTACCTTAAAATACATAAAGGGAGAAAACTGGAATAAAGACAAGAATAGGTACATATATACAAAATTTTATTAAAACATATAAATTGGCATCATGCAAACACTATAAAAATATAATATGCAAGGCAATAACTACTGAAATATGGTTATAGTGAAATATACAAAATATTTTATTTCATTTTTTTTTTGTTGTTGTTTGTTTATTTATTCATTTCCTATTATTCTGCTATCCTCACAGCTCATAATGCTTAAGTTCACGACACAACTTATAGGCAAAGCCCCAAAATTTCATATTTTATAAAATCGAATCCTCCGTTCTCATTATTAGTATTATTTTACTGGTATTATTATTTTATTTGTTTATTCATTTTACTATTAATTAAGTTTGAGCATTAAATTCTGATAATTTTGAGCCCCAAAGATAATAATAATTTTAAAATTTTAAAATAATCAAATTTTAAATAATCAAATTTCAAAAACCAAAATTTTAACACCACATTATATTAATAAAATAAATTGGCCAGTCACATGAACAATGAAATTTTCTCACCTTACAAGTATGTTCCTGTTATTGGTCGTCGTTGGCTTATAGCTGTCCATACAGTTCATCAGTACACTGACACAATTAAATCCAGGTGCTGAGTTCCAAGGCATTTTTTTTTTATTAACACAAATAGTTTGCAACTTTTCAAATTTTGCGCACTTTCCAATCATCAGTTAGACGTATGGTCCCTTTCACACTAATAAGCACTTTCAAATTTCACTGGGAGTTTCAGGCAAAGTTTTTTTTTTTTTTTTTTTTTTTTTTTTTTTTTTTTTTTTTGCAGAAATGAATTCCACTCAGCAATACTTAGAAATCATCCGATGAAAAATAGTCCGCTCAGCAGTACTCAGGTGTTCCCTTTTGAATTGGAAATCAGTCGACGATTCGTTCTCTATGTGCAGAGCATAGCGTCGCTTCTCATCACTTCGTCCGGGAGGCATAAGATCACATCTTCCGACGACACGGATTATTTCGATTTCTTCTTTTCCCTCTCATCTTAGCGGGAAACTCGCAGCAGAGAGAAAAAAAATCTTTTTTTACTTTTACACTTTCAATTCCAAAACTGCACTGACTCATGTGGGGTTTTCTTTTCAGGTCCTGTACGCCCCCTTTGACCCCATTGGGTATTAAATTAGGACTCCAATTGGCTTTGAATATGTTTCACTGTCCATTGGTCAGGTAAAAGAAAACGGGGTTGGATTTTTAGAAATTGTTCCTCCATTATTTCTTGCCGGAGCTACGATTCCGAGCCAACCGCCCAAGTAGACCACACGTGGGAGTCATAAATTTGATTGTAAATCTTTCATTGTTGCTTGTGTACGTTAATGTCACGAATGGCGACTCTAGGTTTTATTGCTTCTCGTAAACATTTGTTCCTTTTGTAACTAATGGTGAGAAAATCCCTTCGTTCATGTGATTTTGCTATTCCCAGGCTTTGACTAAAGGAGAGCTTATAGTATAATAAAACTTCCGAACAAACAACACATATTATTGTTATCATTTCTTGATTACGAAAGCTAAAATAAAAATTTATTTTAATACTTTTATATACATTAATATCATTTCATTTTCTATCTCTTTCTAGATTATTTATTTATTTATTTATTTATTTATTTATTATTATTCTTTCTCTCTCTTTGTTTTTTCTTTTCTTTTCTTTTATTTTATTCTAAGCGATGTCGTGACATTTCTTTACGACAAGCTTATCCCCTCTTACTTTAAGAAAAAAAAATTATTCTATCCAAAAATAAGCTATAATATATATACAGATTTATAATCTAATCACTTAAAATTAAAAGATGTGCTAGAATACCATACCATTATTATAAATATATACATGTAATGACAAATGGACATAGTAATACAAAAATTGAAATAACATACACAAATACATTAAATGTGAGAAAATCATCATTGCAATGTGTTGGCCTTTGAAAACTGCCAAATATAATATGTATATAAACATATTCACCTCCGCGATACCTATATTATTCGCTCGAATTTCCTACTGAGACGCATTCTCACCAGAATTCACTACTGTTCATGCTACTGTTTATGACTTCATTTTCATTCCCGTTTTTATTTTTATCATACATTATTTCACGATCCCATTGTATTATTGTTCTGAAACCTTTTCTATCTTCATTTTCCTTTTTGTATAACATACCGTGTTATGAAAAATTCGTAAATATAATTTTTATATATATGTATATATATTTTGTTTGAATCTAGTTTATTTTTATATTAGGTAATATATTACGACTATTCATGTAATGCCTATTTTTAATATTTATTTGTCTCTGTTATATATATATTTTGTCTATGTATAGTCTCCTAAAAAATATTTTCCATACCATGCAAGTTATCGACCAGCAATAAATACTCACATCCCGGGAAGTACGAAACATATTTCGTATGAGACCATAATATAGCTCCGTTTTTTTTTTTTTTTTTTTTTTTTTTTTTTTTTTTTTTTTTTTTATAACGTTAATTTTGTATGTAATTTGCAAGATTCGAACATTTTTTAGAATTTTCTGTGTTTAATTGTAAAAATTTTTTTAAGTTTGGCTGATATGTTAAATACGGTATATTTAAAAGATTTTGACGGTTTCAGTAGACGCTTAAAACAATTTTAATAAATTCTTGAAGTCTAAAAAATTTTTTTTATTTCGGAATTTTATTTATTTATTTTTTTTATTTTGTTTTATTCTTTTTTTTTACTTTTTTTTTTTTTTTTTTTTTTTTTTTTTTTTCATTATTATTTTTTTTTTTTTTTTTTTTTACACTTATATTTTCTAAGGAATGATTATTTGTTTTCTGTTCTGTTTGCTATATTGGGCGCAAATAATTTAGAAATATGAATTCTAATAGGTCTCAGGTCTGGCCTATGTTTGTTCTTTATGAGGTAGTTATCATTTCTGAAAATTCTCTCAATATAATATGGGCCTGAAAATTTCTGATGTAATGCCTTAGGTTTTCTCAGCATTTTCATGTAGACCTCGTCACCCAATTTTAATTCTTTGTGTTTTAACTTCGAATTCTTATTCAGTTCCAAATCCGCCTTTTCTTGATTCTTCATAACTTCATATCTTATATCGTGCATATGTTTGAGCTTATTCTGTACATATGTACTGTAAGAATCCATATTATGCGCTTCAAAATTCGTGAATGGCGTTTTTATCTCTCTACCGAAAAATAACATGCTTGGAGAAAATTTTGTTATTCTATGTACAGTTGAATTATGCATAAGTACGAAATATGGAAGTTTTATATCCCATTCGTAAGTTTTATTACACATAGAGGCTATGGAAGCTTTTAAATCCCGGTGTATTCGTTCAAGTACAGATTGCGATTCCGGGTGGTACACCGACGAAGGTATTAGTTCAATATTTAAATTTTTCATATAATCTTTGAAATCCTTCGATTTAAAATAAGCTCCGTTGTCTGTAGAGATATATTTCGCTAATCCAAAAGTACTGAAATAACCATTTAATGCGTTGATTATAACCTTAGTATCTGTCGATCTAAGTGGAAATGCTTGTAGGAAGCGAGATGCTGTATCGACAATAGTTAAAACAAATTTATTCCTATTTAGAGATGTAACCAAACTTCCTACTACGTCAATAGTTAATTTATGACCAGGTATGTAATTTTTATCCATCGTTTTCAGTGGAATTTTTATCGTTTTATGCTGTTTAAATGTATTGCATGTTATACATTTCGCACAGAATTGTTTTATCTCTTGATACATTCTATACCAAAAAAATCTTTCTTTTATTATGCCATAGGTTTTTAGAAAAGCGAAGTGTGGGACATGTGCGCTTTTTATAATATCTTCTTTTAAATTCTGTGGCGCAATATATAAATCATCATTATTTGAATTTCGTGATTTTCTTAGAATTAATATTCCTTCTTTATTTAAATTGTATTTTTCATATTTTTTTGCTTTTTTCTGTTGTTGTAAAGCTTGAATAATTTCGTTTAATTTAGGGTCTTTTAATTGTTCTTTTTTTATATTGTCTGCATTCAAATTTTTATTTACCGCAAAAAGATGTTTGTTTAAATCGTCCGCTATAGTTAAGGCATTTGTTTCTCTACTACAGAAATCTGCTGGGTTATGAATACCTTCAATGTGAGATACTTCAAAATCATAATCCTGTAGCTTAAGTAACCATCGTGCTACAATTTCCGGCTGTTTTTCCAAGTGTAAGTGGTATGTTAATGCTTTTGAATCTGTTAGGAGAAAAATTTTTCTTCCTAATAAAATGTTTCTAAAATAAGTTATAGTTTCGTATATTGCCAAAAGCTCTATCTGCATGCTTGGATATCTCTTTTCCGATTCTTTTAATTTTCTGCCCGTAAATTCAATTGGTATCATTTTATCTCCTTGTTTTTGCGCGAGTATACCTGATGTTGCAATTTTTGATCCGTCTGTAATTATATAGAAATCTTTATTAAAATCTGGGGGATGTATGGTAGGTTGTTCCATGATAATTTTTTGTATTTTTTCAAATGATTCCTGTGCTTTGTCATTCCATTTGAATTTTGTATTCGCTTTAGTGAGATCTGTCAGTGGCGCTATAATTTCTGCATAATTGTTTATAGTTGATTTAAAATACGTGCATAATCCAATGAATGCTCGCACTGTTTTCTGAGATGTAGGGACTGCAAAGCTTGTTATTTTTTTTATATTTTTTTCTGAGGGTGCATATCCTTTTTCACTAATTTTGTATCCCAGAAAGTCTATTTCTTGCATGTATAGTTTTATTTTAGCTGGTTCAATTGTGAGATTAAATTTTTCTAATTGTGTTAGTACTTCTTCTAGTAATGTGTGCATTTGTTGTATATTATCAGCAGCAAGTAAAATGTCATCGATAAAGTATTGAATGTTATATTTCTTTTTTAAATCACCTAAAACTATATCGATTAGACGAGCAAATATATTTGTTGAGATTTTAGTTCCGAATGGCATTCGTGTTATTTGAAAATGGTTATCCTCCGTGATAAATGCTAGTTTATGCTTGTCCTGCTCTTGTAATTTGATTTGAAAAAATGCAGAATGTAAATCTAGAACTGTAAATATTTTTTTTTCAGCGATGCTTTGTAAAATACTCTTTGTGTTAGGGACTGGATACGGATCGCTTTCTAATATATCGTTAAGAGCTCTAAAATCTATAGCCATTCTAAGTTTTATTAAGTTTTGATCATTGGTTTTTGACGTAGAATTTTTTTTTACGAAAATTACTGGGAAAGCATAACTTGAGTTCGTAGGCTCTATGATACCTGCATCCAATAAATCTTGAATTTCTTTCTCCGCGAATTTTTTTACATCATGCGCTAATTTGAATGGTTTCGTTTGTATAGGAAAGTCATGCATTAATTTAAAATTCGGTTTTATTACGTCCGTTTCTCCTAGAGTTTTGTATGATTTGCTGAAAGCAGTAGCATGTCTCATTAAAATTTTCAATACTTCTTTTTGTACCTTCGGTGTTAAGTGATCTATTTTAAAATCCTTCTCTGAAAGTTCTTTTTTTCGTAATTCTCTAATTTGTGTGATATTTAAGTTATTTACTTCGTAAATATTATCAGTATTTGGTGTATTTTGTTTTTTTATAAAAAAATCAGTGGTAATTTTTCCCATTTCCTGATCCTTATGAAGTCTCAAATACGTTTTCGATTTATTTTGTACTAATATTGTGAATGAATTATTTTCTGTTTCCTTATTTTCGTGAACTGAATTTTGGATTACTAATTTCCTGTTGTTATATTTAGGTTGGAAAAAAAATTGTTGCTTGTTTCTTAATTTCCCATCAAAAATTAAATTTACTAATTTCGATTCTCTAGGTCTCAAAGTAATGCTTTTCTTTACAAATACTCGTGTATTAATTTTCGGAATGTTATTGTGTTGATAGGATTTGATTTGTTTTGGTATTGTTTGAACGTCATCATTTTGTTGTACGGGCTTAATTTTATTCACCTCCGTAATTTGATTTTCATTGGGGTTTAATTGTATAATTGAATTATTGAGTTTAAAAGTATTATTTTCAAAATCCATGATTATTTTATTACTTTTTAAGAAATCATATCCTAAAATAATTTTGTAATTACGGTCAAATTCATCTTTAGTTACATAAAATGTGCCATTTAAGAAAGTGTTGTTAAATCTAAACTTAAATTTTACACAGTGTTTAAAAGGAATGGATTTGTTTGATAAAGTTGTAATTTTTATAGCGTTAGCTAAATATTTAATCTTTATATCCGTCTCTTTTATTTTTTCAAAGACCCCTGGAGATATTAAACTTATACTCGCCCCACTGTCAATAAGGCTGGGTATAGTTAAATCTTTCTTTATTTTTAAGTCCCATATTGGTAATTCATTGTTTTTTTCCGAGTTACAACTTGCGATCAATTTTTGTGTTATATCTTTTTTTTCTTCCTCATTTTTTTTTATCATTGTCTTTTTTGTTTGCTTTTGTTTCAATAATTTTAATTCCTTGTTTGATTTATTTTTTATATTATAACCCTGTTTTTTCTCAATGTTACGGGACCTACGGGCTTGTATTCCTCTCAATTTTGTAGGCCCGCTTACCGGTTTAAATGACTTTGCCCCCTGTTCCTATTATTATTATTGTGTCTGCCTCGCCTGTCTCTGTTTTCGTTAGGAAAAGTAATTGTGGGCTGATGTTCCCTATTTCCCTCATTATTTTGCGGCAAAGGATTTTGGCTATTTTGCATATTTGCGAAACCCTGATGCTGCCCTGTATATGCAATTTGTGTGTTGTTTCCTTGTGTTGGATCAAAGTTTTGCATTGGAATCATATTTTGCATATTGTAATTTCCAGGATGCATTTGATTCTGTCCTATTTGTGATTGGGTCAAATTTTGCCAATTTGGCATTTGAATTTGCATATCATTAAATCTAGTTTGATTGTAATAAGGTCTTGTAAAATCCAATGTTTGTGGCGCTTGAAAATGTTGTGCATAATTTTGTGGAAATCTTTGAAAGCCTCTATAATTATTATTTTGATAATAATTTTTTTGAAATCGTGGTCGAACATTGTTTTGCGCTCCCCTTGGTTGAAAAAAATTCGCACTTTTTTGATTGAAATAACAATTTTGTGTCTGGTGGTTGGATTTATTACAGATATGACAAAATTTATGTGTTATCTGATTTACTTCGGCGTTGTTATGTTCGCTTTCATTTTTTTGAATTTTTAAATCTTTTATTTGTTCTTTTAATTGGTGTATTTCCGATTTTTGTTCTTGTGACATGCTAAGAAGTGCCTCGAATAATATATTTTTGCTATTTTCAGTTAAATTGTTTACTTCTCCTGCACATTTACTGTTCAAAGCACTTTCGATATTTTTAGCTTTTTTTACTGCTTCATCAAACTTTGTGGGTGGGTATTTTTTTAATTCAAAGGAGATGTCCGGTCTTAGTGCTTCAAGGTATTTAGTCAATTTAATCGTTTCTAATAATTCTTTAGCTCCATTCTTTTGTTCGTGTCCTGACGAGACAAGGTATTTTTGTGCCTCAATGATGAATTGTTTAGTAAATTCTTCAATAGTTTGGTTGGGTGTTTGTTTTGCGTTTATGAATTGCGCCTGAGCGTCAGCAAACGATCTTTCTTTTTTAAATTGTGTTATCGCATTTTCTTTGAATGTGTTATAGTTTTGTGCTTTATGCAATTCAGCTGTGTTTTTTAGAATCTCTCTCGCTTGACCTTTAAATTTTGACTTTGCCAACACCAATTTTAAATCATCAGGAAATTGTGCCGCTGCGGCTAATTCTTCGAACTCTTCGAAAAAATATGATATATTTTGGTCTGGTTTGTCCTCAAAATTTTGTAAAGAGTTCAATAGAGTGTCTATTCCAATTTTAAATGTGTCCCTTTCGGGAGAAGACTGCCTTGCCTTATTTCTACCTGTCATATTTATTTACTTATTTGGAAAATCTCACACAGACTGATGTTTAATACTTTTTTCTTTATTTTTATTTTTTGAACTCTTTCACACCTCAAATTATGATATCATATACTCTCAAGATATGAGTTTTGTAATGAATTATTATAATTTATACTCATTCAAGAATAATATATAATAGAAATTATGAAATAGCCCTAAATATTTTTATAAATACACATAAATATAATGACAAAGTAAATTTTCCGAAATACGGATATATATAGTAACGAAATTCTTTACAATCTTACAAGCTAATGTGTCGTGAACTAAACCAACTCTTCTGTATATTTTTGTTTCATCTTCTCAACTATTATATTTCAATTTCGTAAATTTTTAGATATACACACAATATTTATAAACACAATATGGATAAATAATGTTTGTTAGTAGAAGGAGAAAAAGCTAAGAGAAGATAGGTAATTAAGAATAAAATCATAATACTGGCTATCTTTATTTATATTTAAATGCAGAAAATTTTTAATTTTGAATCCCAAATACAAATTCATACACCTGGTATGAGCACCATTAAACTTTTAGTAGTGTGGTGACGAAAATAAACACCTCCTACTAGGTACGCAAACGTGACGTGGTTAGTACGAAGACAAATGAAAATAATATCCCTTCGGCGTTGTGAACGAAGATCGGATATTATTAATTACTGAAATTAATTCCTTAATATCATATATAAAATTAACATTTTGCAATAACATTAGGATCGCCTTATTTAACGTATGAATTTGTGAAAATTGGGATTGATGAGTCAATAAAATACTTGAGATATTAATCTACAAATTTAAATATTAACATTCCCTAATCTGCATCTAGAAATTACCTTAAAATACATAAAGGGAGAAAACTGGAATAAAGACAAGAATAGGTACATATATACAAAATTTTATTAAAACATATAAATTGGCATCATGCAAACACTATAAAAATATAATATGCAAGGCAATAACTACTGAAATATGGTTATAGTGAAATATACAAAATATTTTATTTCATTTTTTTTTGTTGTTGTTTGTTTATTTATTCATTTCCTATTATTCTGCTATCCTCACAGCTCATAATGCTTAAGTTCACGACACAACTTATAGGCAAAGCCCCAAAATTTCATATTTTATAAAATCGAATCCTCCGTTCTCATTATTAGTATTATTTTACTGGTATTATTATTTTATTTGTTTATTCATTTTACTATTAATTAAGTTTGAGCATTAAATTCTGATAATTTTGAGCCCCAAAGATAATAATAATTTTAAAATTTTAAAATAATCAAATTTTAAATAATCAAATTTCAAAAACCAAAATTTTAACACCACATTATATTAATAAAATAAATTGGCCAGTCACATGAACAATGAAATTTTCTCACCTTACAAGTATGTTCCTGGTATTGGTCGTCGTTGGCTTATAGCTGTCCATACAGTTCATCAGTACACTGACACAATTAAATCCAGGTGCTGAGTTCCAAGGCATTTTTTTTTTTATTAACACAAATAGTTTGCAACTTTTCAAATTTTGCGCACTTTCCAATCATCAGTTAGACGTATGGTCCCTTTCACACTAATAAGCACTTTCAAATTTCACTGGGAGTTTCAGGCAAAGTTTTTTTTTTTTTTTTTTTTTTTTTGCAGAAATGAATTCCACTCAGCAATACTTAGAAATCATCCGATGAAAAATAGTCCGCTCAGCAGTACTCAGGTGTTCCCTTTTGAATTGGAAATCAGTCGACGATTCGTTCTCTATGTGCAGAGCATAGCGTCGCTTCTCATCACTTCGTCCGGGAGGCATAAGATCACATCTTCCGACGACACGGATTATTTCGATTTCTTCTTTTCCCTCTCATCTTAGCGGGAAACTCGCAGCAGAGAGAAAAAAAATCTTTTTTTACTTTTACACTTTCAATTCCAAAACTGCACTGACTCATGTGGGGTTTTCTTTTCAGGTCCTGTACGCCCCCTTTGACCCCATTGGGTATTAAATTAGGACTCCAATTGGCTTTGAATATGTTTCACTGTCCATTGGTCAGGTAAAAGAAAACGGGGTTGGATTTTTAGAAATTGTTCCTCCATTATTTCTTGCCGGAGCTACGATTCCGAGCCAACCGCCCAAGTAGACCACACGTGGGAGTCATAAATTTGATTGTAAATCTTTCATTGTTGCTTGTGTACGTTAATGTCACGAATGGCGACTCTAGGTTTTATTGCTTCTCGTAAACATTTGTTCCTTTTGTAACTAATGGTGAGAAAATCCCTTCGTTCATGTGATTTTGCTATTCCCAGGCTTTGACTAAAGGAGAGCTTATAGTATAATAAAACTTCCGAACAAACAACACATATTATTGTTATCATTTCTTGATTACGAAAGCTAAAATAAAAATTTATTTTAATACTTTTATATACATTAATATCATTTCATTTTCTATCTCTTTCTAGATTATTTATTTATTTATTTATTTATTTATTTATTATTATTCTTTCTCTCTCTTTGTTTTTTCTTTTCTTTTATTTTATTTTATTCTAAGCGATGTCGTGACATTTCTTTACGACATTATGCACGAAATTTCATCCAAAACTTACTCAGTCCAAGCAAAGTATAAGATTTTGAATAAAAAGAAATGTCTAATGGAAAATAAATATTTATTGCTATGATAGAAATCACGCTACATTATATATCAGCATTAAAAAAAATCTTGACTGAATCTGAAAAAAATATTTTGGATAATAGTCATATTTTTCTACGAATTGTAATATGTGCGTTTATATTTTATTCAGAATTAGAATTTTGAGCCCATCGTTTTAAAATTTGACTTTAAATTCCAATATCAGAAAATGCCAGCTTTAACAAGTCTTTGTACAAACCTTATTTTTAAAAGCCGAGGAATGGGGGAGCGTGGGATGCAAAAATATACTGAGCCTTGAGCTTACTTATAACTTTCGAGGGTTTTTTTTTGGGGGGGGGGGGGATCATGAAGGGAAGCTTAGCATAGCCCCAAAGTCCGAAGTGCATTAATAGTCCTATGGGGAAAATACATGCTAAAAACTGCTTTGACTAAAAATATTTTTAAGCTGAATTTTAAAAAAATATTCAAATAAAAAGTACTAAAATTATTTCAGAACATATTAGATTCTAAAAAATTAAATACATTTGATTAAAAAGGAAAAAAAAAACTTGAATTTAAAATACAATTGTAGTAATTCGCAACCAGAAAATCATCCAGATGAATTGAAATTGAAATACTCCAGTGCATACAGCAAGAATTCCTTTCTGTGGGTTAGAGGTCTGCACGGGGCGGGCCTCGGCCCGAGGGCCGATTTTCAATAATTTCATTCGGGCCGGGCCGGAATCGGGCCTTACTTCTGAAGACTCGAGTCGGGCCTAGTCACTAATCTTTTCGGGCCGCGCCTAACTTTTTTTCCGTACGAAGCCGAGACTGATTTCATTCTTCCTAGTTTTACGGACCAAAATAATTAGCTCCTATTAAATCTTCCTATATGAAAATCCTTTTCTCGACTCTTCATAAATAAGTAAAATTTGGCTTTGTCCAAAAATTTTTGCAAAACACGCATACACTTTTAAGCCGTCATTATTCTACAACTAAACATTAGAATTTATTCCTTTTAAAGTATCGTAGATTACTAGGCGTTTTAAAATAGAATTAAACACATAAGAAAAACATGATTATAACAGAATTTTTTTTTAAACGGAAAACTGCAAGTTTCTTTTAAACTGTTCATCCATGCAAAATGAATACAACAATACGCGAGATAAAAATATATTAGATATTTACATCTGTTAAGAAGGGAACGTATTTTTTTATTTTTTTTATTCTTCTAAAGAGATTCCGTATTAGGAAATTTTACTTTTACCATATACTATTTTTTAGATTTTTTTGTCTCCATTACATGGAATATGATTAATAATATTAATGATAACTGAAATATTTACATACAACAAACAAAGGTTCATTAAAAACGCAAATATCGTAGCCTACGGCACTTCTGCATAAATGAAGATTACAAACATTGGAAAAAAAAAAAAAAAAAAAAAAAAAAGACTAATATAAGTTTTTTTGGTTAGAACTCTTCCGTAAGAGTAAAGATCAATGTTCTGTAGAAATTCACTCGAGTCGGGCCGGGTTCGGGCCAAATTTTAAACTTTTTTCTGGACCGGCCGAGTTCGGACCGAAATTTTAACTTTCGGGCCGGGGTCGGGCCTGAAAACTTCGGCCCGTGCAGACCTCTACTATGGGTTTTATAGTGGTTTTTACAATAAAATCAAATATTTCGGTATATACGGGAGTACTTCATTTTATCCAAATAGCATGTATAATTATAAATATCTAATTATATATTTAGAATAATATCTTTATTTAAAAGTAAATATACTTTAATCTGCTGTAATAGTTATGCGATTTGTATCTGTTAGCAGTAGCGTAGCTATGTTTTTTGGCGCCCGGGGCCAGCAAGAAATTTTGCGCCCCCACCCCAATATAGATGTATAACAATTTCTCTCAATTTGGCGCCCCAAGGCCTCGGCGCCCGGGGCGGACGCTTCTCTTCCCCCCCCCCCCTTAGCTACGCCACTGTCTGTTAGTAATCATACGGATGCAGTCATGTGCAAATTTTCATACGTGGAAAAATGATCTATTTTGTACAAAATTTTGTTAGAATAGTATATTTTAGAACTAGTAAATCTGCAGATCAAGAGCCTCAACGTCAGCTTTGCACATCATTTCTTTTTTAAAACACACTTTGGGTAATATTCAACTTCCTGGAAACTGTAATTTAAAATTTTCAAATTACGTATTATAAGAATAAAATAAGAATAGGAAGTTTTCAGCCACAAAAGCGTTAAATTAAAGATTTAGTTATGTTAGGATATTCTGAATTTTTCATGATCTATTATTTTTGTTTTTTTATTATAACATAGCAGATTTCTTGGATCTTCTTTCATAGATGATACAGTGGCGCAGCCAGAATTCGGCTCTGGGGGGGGGGATAGAGTTGCTTCAGGGGTGATTCTGGTAGAAATTTTTTTTGGAAATTGGCGGGGGGGGGGGGATTCCGCGAGTTACCCCCCCCCCCCCCTTTAAGAGGGTTTATCCGCGATCTTCAGACAAAATGGGCGTTTTCCCGCGACCTTCAGACGAAATCAGCGATTTATTTGCGATATTTTATCAAAATCGGCGATTTATTGCGATCTTTCGTCAAAATCGGCGGTTTTCTGCCTTTTTTTTAACGAAATCGGCTTTTCCCGAGACCTCTAGACGAAATCAGCGATTTATCTGCGATATTTTAGCAAAATCGTCGATTTATTGCAATCTTTTGTCGAAATCGGCAGTTTTTCCGCGATCTTTTGACGAAATCGGTGTTTTTCAGTGTGTTTTTTTTTATGAATTCGGCGTTTTTTTTCGACTATCTTTAGACAAAATTTGCAGTTTTACGCGATCTTTTCTTGAAAACGGCGTTTTATCCCCTCGGTCTTTCGACGAAATCGGCATTTTTTCCGTGATCTTTTGATGAAAGCGGCCTTTTTTTTCAATGATCTTTTGACAAAATATTTTAAAGCAATCTTATCGAAAACTGCGGTTTTCCCCCGATTTTTTAACGAAATCGTCATTATATCAGAAATTTTTAGACGAAATCGACGTTTTCCCTGCAGTCTTCAGACGAAATCAGCGTTTTATCTGCGATATTTGGTGAAATTGCCGTTTTCTCCGCGATCCGCACAGGAAAAATTTCTTCGCGTTTTTCGGCGATCTTTTGACAAAGTTCGTTGACAAAAACATTGAAGAAATTGTCGTTTTTTCACAAAATATTAACGAAATGTGTGCTTTTTTGGCGATCCTTTCATGAAATTTGCATTTTTCCGCGATTGTTTTATCCGCGCGTAAAACCGTACAAGTTGGCAACTGTGAGAATCGTCTTCTGAAAGATCTTATCAAAGAATGAAGAACATTTCTCAGTTACATAGCTTTTTAATGATGATATCTACTTGCCTGAATCTAGGAAAAAGAGTTATCGGGAAAAAGTGACAAACTACAAAAGCGGGAAAAAAATGACACGGAAAAAAAGTTACCGGAAAAAAGGGACAAGCTAAAAATGTTACCCGAAAAAAAGTGACAAGAAATTGATTTTGGGGATTTATTGACTAAGTATGAAGGGGGGGGAGGTCGGGGGTCGGCTTTTAGTTTAAGTGAGTGTTTTTTTCATGCTGAATTTACTGCTTTGATTCAATTTTCGGATATACGTTCATACTGAAAAGATGCTTGCCTGATTAGTTTTGGGAATGGACGATTATCCCCTCCCCTCCGCCCTAAATAAGATAAATGTTTTTTAAGCAGAATTATCCAACGTGTTATTTCAAGCAATTTTGGATATAGGTTCTTTCTGACGAGGCTTATATATAGTATTGTGGTGTCGCGCCCTGATTTTCTCTTTACTAAGTTGGTTTATTTGTTAAGTTCATCAATAGCTTATTTTTAATTCCTCAAGTTCTTTATTAGAACCATAGACCAATTATTAAAAAAAAAATAAAACGACATTACAACTACATAGGAGCCTCACTCCAATATTACATTTCGCTTAGCACGTCTAAGCCATCTTACATCAATGTACTTTCTTGTACATTACCAGCACATGTCTCTCTTCCAACTACTTTCCTTCCCTCTCGATGCGCAATAATCCCAGTGTCCCCCTCAGCTCATTGCCACTAGACCAGTGCAATTATTTTCTAGGCATATCCCTTGAGGTCAATAGAACCTGTTCTTAACAGCTTTTGAATGAAGATACTTTCAACTATGAATACTTTTTCAGAATAAGACTTCGCTATCTATCTTCTGCCACAATTAAAGTTGTCAGTACGTCGTCACAGTATATAATGCCTGAAGAATTTTGGGAGTTTAATGGTTAAGTATAGAGGGTGCATGGGGGATAACCTCTCTTAAATTAAATAAATAGCTTTTTACGCAGAATCATCCGATTTGCTTCAATTTTGAATGTTAATTCATTAAGATAAAGGGTATCCATGATTAGTTATGGGGTTCTTTTGCTAATTAAAAAGGGAGGGCCACGATTATTTCCCCCCCTTTAAAATCGATAAATTATTTTTTATGCACAATTATCCGATGCATTTCAAATTTTGGCTATAGGTTCTTTCTCATAAAATGAATCCCTGAATAGTTTTAAGTGTTTGTTTATATATCCTCAATAGCTGTTTGTATTTAAAATTGTGATTTATGTTGCTGCATAGCATTTTTCAGTATTCTATAAATATCGTAACAAGGAAAAAAATATCCTGTTTTTCTTAAAATCGTTTTTTTTTTCCCTTTAATTTAAATCTGTTTTTATTTTTTTAAGCGTTCAAACCCGAAGATCTATCAAGAACTACAGGTTTTTAAACAATTAACTTTCTAATTACTAACATAAGTTAGTAATAAAAAAAAACTATTTTTATTACTACAAATTAATGAATTCACTAGGTCATTCGTTCGTGACATACAATATAGTTTGTACATTAAAGTTTTCTAACATATATTTTTTTATGTTTTATATTATAATTTGTGATGCGTAATATGGGACATAATTAGTAAAAATCCAGTTTTAAATGATAAATATTTGGCGTAAATTAAAATGACAATTACAACAAATGATTTAGTATATTACTTTTTTCACAAATTAAAAAAAATAAATAAATAAACCAGTTTTAAATGCAAAATGAATGGAAATTAATCATTATAAGAAAAAAGGTAAAATGTGTTATAATGTTTTCTGACATAATAGTTTTCAATCATTAAATTACAAAATAAAGAAAAATTGTCTTTATTTGTTATTTGCGTTCAATTGCATTCAACTCGCTTTTTTATGTTACTTGAATATTTTTGCGTCAAACCTTTACCGGGAAATCCCCTGATCAACAAATTTCCTAAGAGACTAGCCGCCCGCGATATCTACCGAACATCCCCCTCTGTCGAATGGGGAAAGCAAGCTTCTTTCCCCGAAAGAGTTTCCTGAAGGGACTGCTGCATCCCTCCCTATTTTAACTACATTCATTAGCTTATACGCCTTACCATAAGGAAACTACATCCAAAATTTGAAGCAAATCGGATAATTCTGCGTAAAAAGCCATTTATGTAACTTAAGTGGGGTTATCCCCAGTTCCCCCCTCTATAATTGGCCATTAAGCCCTTAAAACTATTTAGGGATCCACTTTATGAGAAAAAATCTATATCAAAAATTTGAAATACATCGGATAATTATGCATAAAAAACAATTTATCTAATTTAAGGGGGGATAATCGTCCGTTTTCCTATTTATAAATAAGCAAAAGAACCTCATAACTAATCCGGAATACGCTTGATCATAAAGAAGCTACATCCAAAATTTGAAGCAAATCGGATAATTCTGCATAAAAGCTATTTATTTAATTTAAGGGAAGTTATCCTCGTTTTTGCCTTTATACTTAGCCATTAAACCCTTAAATCTATTCAGGGATTCACCTTATCAGAAAGAACCTATATTTAAAATTTGAAATACGTCGGTTAAAACAACGATTTGCATAAAACTGATTTATTTAATTTGAGGGGGAAATAATTGCTTGCCCCCCCCCCTTTATAATAAGGAAAATAACCCCGTAACTAATCAGAGATACGTTTTATCATAATGAACCCATGTCCAAAATTCGAAGCAAATCGGATAATTCTGCGTGAAAAGCCATTCATTTAATTTAAGAGGGATTATCCCCCGTACACTCTCCCCTTTATACTAACTCATTAAACTCTTAAAACTATTCAGGGATTCACCTTATCAAAAAGAATCTCTATCTAAAATTTGAAATACATCGGATAATTTTGCATAAAAACCGATCTATCTAATTTGTGGGGGGGGGGAGGGGGTTAATTGACCATCCTTCCTTTATAATAAGCAAAAGAACCCTATAACTAATCAGAGATACGCCTTATCATAATGAACCCATGTCCGAAATTCCAAGTGAATCGGATAAATCTGCGTAAAAAACTATTGATTTAATTTGAGAGGTTACGGATGGGGGGGGGGGGGTTATCATATGTCCAAAAACTGAACCAAAACAGTTAATTCAGCACGAAAAAACCATTTAACCTAAATTAAGAGCTTCCCCCTGATCCCTTCTAAATACTTAACCAATGAATCCTGAAAATCATTAATGAATTCCCAAAATCAATAATAATTTTCCAAAATCAATTCTATGTCCCTTTTTTTCCGGTAACATTTTTTTCGCTTTTGTAGTCATGTCACCTTTTTTCCAATAACTGTTTTTCAGGTAACTTTTTTTCCGTTTACCCACTTGCCTATTTAGGGCGTTTTTTAAATAAGAATTAATATTAATTAAAAAAAATGTCTGAAAGTAGCCCCTTTAAAGTAGTAGTAAGTAGAAAGTAGTTAGAAATTTGGCGCCCCCTAAATCTCTGCGCCCTGGGCAACCGCCCTCCCCTCCTCCTTTCGCACGGCGCTGTTAATATCTTTCCAGAAACATAAATATAAACGAATTATATACTTTCCAAACATACCTAAATTTCAAGAATGCTTGAAGGAATTCAAAAGATTTAAAAAAATGATCTCTTATATCCATCTTTTTCATAATTTTCTTCTCTGAAGAGGATTTAATATCCTCCATAGCGAAACGCACAATAAAAAAAAAACCTTAGCACTACAGCAACTAACAACACACTGTTTGTGGAATTAAGTCTATCCTTCAAAGCATGCGAGCATGTGTTTTTGTGTTTTTCCTGGAATTCGAGATCCAGTCCCGTTTCCAAAAAAAGAGCAAGAAACAGATGCAACTAATTAAGACCCCCCCCCCCCCCAGTGGTGCAGTATTGAAAAACCCGAGACGGCATTGGCACCGACAGGAAAAGACCATTCCTTTTAGCCTTCGGCTGATTTCCAATAGTATTAAATGAATGCCGGCCTTTTCCGAAATTGAGTGACCAGTTTTCGATACTGATACTGTTGCTATGTGCTTTCCCTATTTTTCAAAGAAAATACATTGCTGCCGCTTAAACGAATCAAATTTTTAAATAAAATTTGATTCAATAAAGCGGCAGATTTCGAAAACAAAACAAAAAAAAATCTAACTTTAGTTTTTTTTTATGATTCGGTTCATAAAAGTGGAAATTTTTGTATTTTTGTCATGGCTCTGGGGGGGGGGGGTTTAACCCCCAAAACCCCCCCCCTCGCTGCGCCACTGGATGATAACTATTTATACAATGCATTGCAATTCATAAACAAATTTTAAATATTGTTAATATACATAGTAATGCTCTATTAAAGAACTGCTGATTACCAATTTCGACAAATTATATAAAACGCCAAACTACTCAAGTAAAGCCGAACTGCGTAGAAGAAACATCCTTATAACTCCAAAAATAATAATTCTATTAACTAACGATGATTAAATGTGTCGGATTAAGCGTCTCATTTCCAATTAAAATATACCTCTGAATTGAAATTTGAATGAAATACAGGGTCATGAAAAATCGAAGAATGTGGAAAACAGGATTACAAATATCTCGGCAACTAATAATCCGATCAACTTCGTTTTATATGCAAAGTGTGTGTTATTTTATTGCCTTTTACGTCCATTCCTTAAAACAAAAAATTTTGAAAATTTTTATATACGTTTCATCAGAACGCATTTTTCGAGAGTCCGAAAAAAATAGTTCCGGATAATCGAGGTTGCTGATATTAAATAGGCTTCGTCCCATTCTTACATACTAACTACATACAAAATTTCAAGTCTCTATCTCAATTTGTTCGGGAGATAGAGCGTTTACAGACAGACAGACAGACGGCAAAAAAAATTTTCTAAAAATATGTTTTTCGGAATCTCCACTATCTAAAACGTGTAAATCCGTCAAAAAAAATTTTCTATTTTCAAAACAATTGCAAGACTTACCCTATACTACGTATGATGGGTAAGTAAAAAATGGAAATCATTGGATTTGCCATAGAAAAACATTATTGCGCAAATAAAATATTATATATTTTCCGAACGAATGAACCAAATCTTACAAAAAACTATACAGCTTAATCCCAGTGCCTCACTAACATACCCACTTAATTTCAAGCCAATCGAATGCTTTTTACGGAAGTTATTGAGGAACAGGCAGACTGACAGACAGACAGACAAAAAAAATTTCGTGTCTCCAAAGTAAGCCTTCACTGACGTTTCGGCAATTAATTTTATTATACTGTTTTATATAATGTATACTATTAATATATTAATAGTATCGCGACACTTTATTTGTAATACAGTTGTACAAATATTGCTATATCCATTAGAAACGAGTCAGATTCCCTAGTAATCTTAGCTGAATTCATTACAATTATATCACACACTTTTCCTGACAGTTTTAACAGGATGATGCACCTGTTGTCTTTGCTTGTCCTTTGATTTACAAATTAGCATTATTTTTGCCTTCAATTAATCCGCCCCCCCCCCAAAAAAAAAAAAAAATCTTTTATAGTATTGAGTTTGCTTGAATAGCATATAAGTTGAATTATTGATGTCTTTAAAAGAATGCCTTGGGTATTAAGTATTAAATTTTACTTTAAAATTCGAAAGGATGCCTTTAAAACTAAACTTTAAAAAAGAAAGACTAACATTCCAAGATATATCCTTAAAATTCCAAAAAATATGCTTTAAGAATCCAAAAAAGAGTGCTCTTAGAAATCCAAGATGTACTCTTAAGATGCAAAAAGTTCCTTCACGAATCCAAAATTTGCCTTTAGGATTTAAAAAAATTCCTATAAGAATACAAAACAAAGTGCTCTTAAGAACCCAAGATGTTTCCTTAAGATTCTAAAAAGTTCAACAATCCAAAATGTAAGCTTAAGTTTTCCTTCCCTGCTAGCGAAAACACTCGCGAGCTAATACTATTCCTATGGGGAGGTTATTTTCTAATAACTTGTTTGTATCTCGACATTTTTATTTTTATTTTTATTTTACTCTGTTTTTTTTTTTTTTTTTTTTTTCTTTTTGTATTGGATATTTGAGGTTCCTCTCTACACCGTTCCTTTTTTACTTTTTTGATTTTACTTGTAGATATTTTTTAAATTTACACTCTCATTTTTGGAACCGGTTTTCAAAATGAAAGTAACTTTATAAAAAATATCTCCTACCGAAATATAAAAAGTAAAAAAGGGAGCGATGCAGAAAGGGACCTCAGCTATCCAATGCAAAACAATTATTTAAAAATGTCGAAATGCAAAAAAGTTATTAGAATATAACCTTACCATAAGAAGAGCATTATCTCGCGAGTGTCTTCGCTTGCAGAGACAGGAGCCTTGAGATTAAAAAAAGTCCTTCAAGAATTTAAAACATGCCATTACATTTAGTAATCTAGAAAAAAGACCCTTATTATTATTTTTTTAAGTGCCCTTTTCCCAGAAGCAGCACTGTTCTTTTGTAAACCTGGGGGGGGGGGGGGGGGCTCTAATATTAATTGCTTTATATTTCCGGTAAATATTTATAACTCCACGAAATATTATTCATTGACAGTAAGGACTTGAATATTCAAATGCCTGATTTACCACTCCCTAGAGAAGTTTGCTAACACTTGCACCATCCGATAGTTAATGATTTGTCTTCTTTTTTGAAGACGGCGAGGTCTGTACATTGGCTTCTTCTTTTTATGTATTTGCATTCATTTTTATCTTGGACTGAAATTTAAAATTGATTTTATGTAAGATATTTTTTTTTACCTTGTATTATTTCTTTTATTTTCATTCAGTATTAATAACTTATTATCTTTTTCTTTTTTTACTAAAGCATTTTCACTTACCACTTATGAATATTATTAGAAGTTATTACCAGATCCATTATTATAACACATATTAGAAGTTATTACCAGATCATTTAAAATGGGAAAAAATAATTTTGTTGATGAAATTTGAAATTTTGTTATTTTTTCAACCATTTCAAAATCCTTCTTCTTTTTAAAATTATTATAATATGTACTTGAAATATTTATATTTATAAGAGCCTCCTCAATAAATTTTAAGTATCGATTTTTCAAATAGTTGATTAGTTTAAAACAAATAAATAAATAAATAAAACGCACTTATATTTAGACTGTCAGTCATCGGTGACTGACGCGGCCTAAATAGAAAGTTCAGCATCAATCAATGGTGAATGACGTGGCACTCAATCTGTACTCAATCGTAATATCAATCAGACGATGATATTATCAAAGCATCTAAACAAATAAAACACTTAGCTATAACCAGTGCTCTCGCTGACATTTGACCAACGTTAGTAATTGGCTAATTAAAAATAAAAAAAAAACATTCGCCAAATGAAAAAACGATTAGCAAAATATATTCGCCGTGTAGCGCTAAAAAAAATGATCTTTAATCCTTTAATGTGCCCCCTTTTTACTTTCTTCTACCTTCAATAGAAGAAAGTACTGTAATCGAAATTTTTTCGACTTCCGGTTTTCGACGGATTTACACGTTTTAGAGGTCAGAGATTCCAAAAAGCATGTTTTTACAAAATGTCTGTCTGTCCGTGTGTCTATGTGTCTGTGTGTCTGTATGTCTGTATGTCGCCATTCTACCATCAAAAAGTGTATGAAGTTATGCATAGAATTGAACCAAATTTTTTGTGAATGTTTTTGGCTGTGGCAAGCAGGTCCTCCTTCAGTTTTGAAATATTCCACCAGAAGGGGGCGCTGCAATCGCGATTTTTGTGCCATTTTCAATATTGTACCGACCAAAAGTATATGAAGTTATGTATCGAATTGAACCAAATTTTTTGTGTATATGTATGACTATAGATAGTTGGTCCTCCCTGAAGTTGAAAAAAATCCGCCGGAAGGGGGCGCTGCAATCGCAATTTTTGTGCCATTTTCAATATTGTACCGACCAAAAGTATATGAAGTTAAGCATTGAATTGAACCAAATCTTTTGTGTATGTGTATGATTATGGCTAGTTGGTCCTCCTTGAATTTGAAAAAAATCCGCCGGAAGGGGGCGCTGCAATCGCAATTTTTGTGGCATTTTCAATATTGTACCGACCAAAAGCAGGCACGTAGCCAGGGAGGGGGCTAAGGGGGCTGAAGCCCCTCCCGAAAGTTTGAAAATACAAAATTATCTGTATGATAAAAAAATAAGTTTTGTTTGTTTTTATTTTCCATTATATTAAAATCAAAAGACTAGTTAAGAGTTCTTTTAAGTTTTGAGCAAAGTCTGGAGCGAATGAATTTAATTAAACGAGATATAAATATCCTTAGAAATGCTATTTACTTCACCCCATAAACTCAGAATGAAATCATTCAAATATTCTGGCATACTACCCAAGTATTAATTATCAAAATAAATATTGCGATCTGTTTTAGCTTAATTGATGATGAAACTATGGACATTTCAAGCGCAGAACAGCTTGCCATTTGTGTTAGATATGTGAACTATTAAAAATTCACAAAACCCAATAATTCGGAAATTTTTTTTACGTGTTATTCTAATAAATGTCTTCTCTTCCAAAAATTCAAGAAAAGTAATTTTACAACATTGTGATGAATTATGTCTTGGCATGTAGAAATGCGTCGCATAGGCGTATGACAAAGTAGCCAGTAAGTTTGGTCATGTTAGCAGGATTCATTCTAGAATTCTTCAGAATATCTAAAAATTAGATACGTCCTCTGTGAAAGCCATTGGTTAAATCTTGCCGTTTCCAACATCATGCTGATTTCCTTCATTCGAAAGTATCATGGACTTGTTAAAGTAGCGACAAAAGTTTTTAAAAATCACCTGAAGGCAAATTTAAGTCTTCCAAGAAGCAATTGCATCACATAGCCTAGAAAACAAAAGAATATAACTTCTCCGCATTTGTGATACAAATTTTATCGAGAGCCCTGAAAGTAAATTGACTTTTGTTGAGCTACTTAAATACATTTGTATTAGCTCAAAAAATATTTCGAAAAACACATGGAAGATTTCTTCAACAGTTGGGGCTTTTTTGGCAGTCAGGGAGAAGAAGAATTTTCTCATGAGCTTGTCTGTTTGTCAGAAGGTTTTCTGTCTGACAAGTCATAGCGAGTTCTTCAAAAATTTAATATTGGCTGTAACCCATGCTAAAGATACCTAACTGTTTTACATAAATATGCAGAAAAATGAAGTAGAAATCTTTTGTGAGATTTTATTGGACATCAAAACTTCGGAAAGACATCTTCCAAACTGAAATAAAGATCCCAAGACTAACATTTAGACAGGTAACAGGTACAAACCCTCAAATTACATCCACCGACAAGTATTACAATATCACGGTCTTATTTCCCTATGTAGAAAGTCATATTCAAAATTTAAATTATCGATTCATTTCGAATGAGGAAATTCTAAGAGATTCCCAGTTACATCTTCCAGGATGTGCTTCACTGGAAAAAGCAAGCAAATTAGAGAATCCGGTGCAATATTCTCAGGATAAAGTGTCAATGTAGTAAGTGGAAGCTGAAAATGAATTAGGGTGCAAACAAGTAGCTAATGTTGACACCAACAAAGAGGTTTTAAAAGTTAGTACTGTAATGTGATGTATTACGATAAAATCAAACACTTGCTGGCAGTTTTGGTTGAAAGCATAGTAACAACAGTCAGTGCTGAAAGATAATTTTTGGGAAAGAAAATAATTAAATCTTTGACTCGAAGCGTTATGGCCGATGACAGACTGGGTAGTTTTGCCATGATTTTCATTCTTTGGGAAATTAAAGAAAATCTTGCTAAATCAATCAGCATCATGGCTAAGAAGAAATTATGATGATTGCTTCTGTTGCACTAGTAAACACTGTTGAATTCAGGGGGTGGCCCGGGAGGAGGACATTCCCCCTCCACCGGAGCAATGAGATATCTCATCCCAGGAAATTTGTGATTTTGTGTTTTCAATGGTCAAAAAGTACAATCCCCCCCCTCCCGGAGAAAAGTGCCTGAATTCAACTCTGCTAGTAAATTTATTTTACCACGAGTATCATTTATTATTATTATAATCAGAGAATGTGAAATACAAACATAATTTTTAAGATTACATATGACAGTAGCAATTAATTAAAAAAAAATAATAATGCGTGTAATTTATTTCATTTACGGATCAATACTTTCAAGGCCTCGCACTCGTAATGTCAGACTCTCGCACGTTAACATTAATCCTGTGTTATAAATCAATGCATATTATTTGTTTGCATTTCAATACTTTACAACGTTTTTCTTCATAGGATAGGGGAGAGGGGGGGGGGGGGCACGTTTGAACATTTTTTTTTTACATCAGTACATTTCTTATTTGAATTATATGTTTTGTGTTTTAAATATTACATAATAAAAACAGTGCATTTCTTCATCACATGAACCGGAAATACAAAGTTTTCCATATAAATTAAAAAAAAATTGTGAGGATTTAAAAAGCTGAAATATTTCTGTTCAAACTTGTCGCATGTAGGGGTATTTTTGAACAAGTAAGGGGCACCTTTGAACACATGAATAAAATATGAAAATATTGAGAGTTTTCATAAAACGCTGCATATGTTTCAGGAATATAAAGTAATATGAATAAAATTTAATACCTATATTTTATTGAAACTAATAATTTTTCTATTATTTAACGAACTTAAATCCATTAAATTTGAAGTCAAAAATCATTGTTGAAACAACACAGAGTGTCTCTCCAGTTATGTTTGGTTGAGAAAACTTTTTAAAAATATCCTTGTAATACACCAATATGATATCTGATGCTTCTGGAAAGTTGAAATTTTTCTCTCTCTCATTCACACTTTTTATGAAAAAACCCGACTTAAATTCCATTTTATCTAGACGAAAGTACTAGTAATTCCGTAGTTTGGGAAAAAGTAAATGAAAGAGTATAAGCTTTGTTAGACAAAGCTACTAAACCATTCATCATTATTGTGTATCCGGATTTTGCAATTATCAAATAGATGAATGAATCATCAATTTAGGTTTGAAACTTCCAATCGCTGATACATCCATAGATTGTAATATATGTGTGCAGTAAGGAAAGATTGTTAAGAGTATAAGTTCATGTTCTTTGATATTCTTAATTAACCTCTTTTCACATAGAAAAAATTCCAAAAATAGCAACATTTAGGTACACCAATAACTCTTTATTTCATAGTTTTAGATTTTCAATGGTACCCCAGCTTTTTTGTTCAAGGTGCCCCAACACATGGAGTTCAACATTACAACTGTTTACTCATACTCAATTCGGCTGAAGAATTTGAATAAGACAAAACTTATAAACTAAAGATTACAGCTTTATTTAAGTGTCGAACAATAAATCAAAATTTTAAGGATGCAAAATTTTGAGCAAAAATCTTACAAAGTTATTTTCTTAAGTTTAGATTCAAGAGGGAGAATAACATATTTCTTGCTTAGGCAGTATTATGCATACAAATTGGATGAGCTTTGTATACTTATTGCACTGAAGCAGTAATAATGTATTGCCATAGACATTTTTAGAAAATAATTTATTTGAAACAAAATATTTACACTGTCCTCAGTTCAAACGTGCCCCCCTCTCCTCGACTTGAGGAACATCTCAAACATTGTTAGTTTGTGCTTTTTAAGTTTCGCAGAAAATTTTTCCTAAAAACTCTCCGGTCTCCGAATCAGTTTGGAAACTGGAAATGCTCGCAAAAGTTAAAAATTGCGACAGAAATTGAAAAATTTAGATATGAAATAACGATATTTCACATAGTTAACAAGTATCCTATGTAGAAACACACATTAGAATAAGCCTAGATTATTTTAAAAATTTTTAATGAATATTATTCAAATTATTTTTGTAAGAGAAAAAATTCCAAAACTGAGCCCCTCCCGAAAGAAAATCCTGGCTACGGGCCTGACCAAAAGTATATGAAGTTATGCATCGAATTGAACCAAATTGTTTGTTTATGTGTATGACTATGGCTAGTTGGTCCTCCCTGAATTTGAAAAAAATCTGACGTAAGGGGACGCTGCAATCGCCATTTTTGTGCCATTTTCAATATTGTACCGACCAAAAGTATATGAAGTTATGTATCGAATTGAACCAAATTTTTTTTGTATCTGTATGACTATGGCTAGTTGGTCCTCCCTGAATTTCAAAAAAATCCGTCAGAAGGGGGCGCTGCAATTGCGATTTTTGTGCCATTTTCAATATTGTAGTGACCAAAAGTACATGAAGTTATGCATCGAATTGAACGAAATTTTTTGTGTAAGTGTATGGCTATGGCTAGTTGGATCGCCCTGAATCTGAAAAAAATCCGCCGGAAGGGGGCGCTGCAATACCGAATTTTATGTCATTTTTAATATTGCACCACATAAAAGTGTATGCAGTTAGTTCTAGAACTGAACTAAACATTTTGTATATGATTATTTTTTGGTAAGGCAAGTAGATCCTCCCTGAATTTGAAAAAAAAATTCTGCTTATCATTCTATTGTCCATCGGCTCGTGCAGAGACGGAAATTCGTTTTTACTCCGATTAATTGATTGAAGCAGAAATTTAAGATGAAAATCAAAGTTGGTAAGATATTGAATTAAAATTATTAAAGCATTAAAATGAGTAACTATTTTTTTTTAATATTAAAATGTATGTATGAGATAGAAGAAAGTTTTGGGATTGGCACATCCAACTAGTTTCAATATGTTCTAAAATAACCTAAGCAGGGCTCCCAACACATTTTGTCCTCAAAAAAGGGGAAAGGGGACCATTTTTATTTAAAAAAGGGAGTTTGGGGGACCATTTTTGCTTAAAAAGGGAACTTTGGGGGACCATTTTTTGCTTAAAAAGGGGACTTTGGGGGGCCATTTTTTGCTTAAAAAGGGGACATTGGGGGACCATCTTTGTTTAAAAAGGGGACTTTGGGGACCAATTTTATTAAAAATGTAAACCAAATAAGGATAATATGTGTGTAAAAATATAGCACAAATTTTCCTAAATAAGAAAGTAAATTTTTAAAATTACCCCAGAAAATATGTTAGATAATTATCTTTATAAGATTTCATTAAACAATGTACACAATTTTATTCAAGCACATTTAAATATCCTACTGAAAAAGTATATAAAGCATTCAATATTGTGACATTCACCTTGATAATTCTCGTTACAGATAAAAAATAATAGTGATCAGTTAATAAAAAAAGTAAGTGGGTAAGTATTCATTACACTTTCAAAACATTTTAAACTTTAATTAATAAACCTTAAGAATTAATAATTGTTTATAATGATAAAATCCTTACTTAGATGGGGATGATATAAGGCAGTGAGAATGAAGGAGAGAGAGTGAAGATTAGATTATTCATAACCTGGATTTTCCTTTAAGATATTACATTACATATTGTAGATTAAATTTTTTGAGAATTTATTTCAATAGCGTCCCCTGGCGACAGAAAGGGATGAAAAAATGCTAACCGTTGAAATATGTTAAACAGATTTTTTTTCCTTAATTTTTTAGAAAATTTATGGAGTGGTAATGAATGCAATTACACATTAAACCATCTGGTAGTAATGAAGAAATGAGAAGACGGTGGGAAATGGGTGCTTAGGCCAAGAGTTTTAAAAGAATGTGTGAAAAAAATCAATTTTCTGATTCCTCACCCCACACACACATGCACATGGAGAAATGCCCCAAATTGTCTGAGGTAAAAAAAAAAAAAACCCTAGCAAGATGTTGGGCTCGATGAGATAGTACCTCCTTCGGTCAATACTTCAAATGAGATTGAATCTCGCTATAGTTTAATTAGGGATTGAGTTAGAAAATTACTTAAAATACTTAAGTTAGAGCCTGGAGAGGTAAAAAAGAAACTTAGAAATTTAATCCCACTGCCCCCACACACACTTCTTAATTTTTTTTGTGTGTTATAAAAAATATCTAAGATTTTAAAATCGATAACTTGATTACTTTTCTTAATTTCGTTCATTATTTTTTGCGGGGGGGGGGGGGGGTAAATCAATATTTAGATTAGTGCTAACTACTACCACTCATAAATAAAAGGAATCAATAAGCTCATTTTATCTAGCCTATAATAACAAATCAGACATAAAATAATGATAATTAGTAGAGAAACGCTTAGATTTAAGGGTGTATTTCGATTCAAACTGCTTGTTTTCCGATTTATTTTTGAATTCACTTTTGCTCTCAAACGTATCAAACTCGCAGATTCTCTTATTTAAAAACTTTATAAGGTGCAGTGATTGTCGATTCTTTGATAAGTGCACAAAATATTTTTAAAAAAGCAATCAAAAACGCCAATTTGAACCGATTTTTCCGAAGTGGCAGATCTGGGAACGAAGAAAAGGGTCTTCCTGAGAAGTTAATTGCTTATAAATCAAATTCTAATTAATTTAGCGTAAAAAAGGCATCACACGGCACCTTATACGTCTGTTCAATAATCCTCTCAGCAAATTTCATGTTTCTACATTTAAAAATGTGTCTGAAATTGTATCGAAAAATTTCGAGCCGCTAAAGGTGGAAAAGCGTTTTTTCGAATACACCCTTAAAAAACGTGTCATACAAAAGCATTTTTTTTTTTTTTTTTTTTTTTTTTTTTTTTTTTTTAAGCGATATTTGAATAAAATAAAATCTTAATTTTCCGTCCTTGTCGAACTAATCCCGAAACTTTCTTCTACCTCATACATGTCAATACTTCAAAATTCACTATCACAGTCCCAAAACAAGTTAGAAATTGCAGGTGAACGTAGCAAATGAGGTGCGTTCGTACGATAACGAAGTTTTAAAAATATTCAGATCTTACTGATATAGTAGAGGGTACTTCGGATACCAGTATAGTAGTCGAAATCTTTGTGTTTCTGTAAATATGCAGAAAGTAATTTTTATTATACCTCAGAAACGTATATCTTATTCATAAAATGTGAAATAGTTGAATATAATTAAAACACGCCCCAAACAATGTTTCTCCGTATAGCATTATGTAGCGGAATACTTTTGTGTGGCCCTGTAATTTAATAATAAAAATTCTTTGCATCACAGATTGTACAGAATGCATATTTTAGTATATACTAGCTGATCCGCCCGGCGTTGCCCGGGTCCGTATTAACAATATTAAACGAACTTGAAATTTGTGTGATTTTATCATTAACTCGTTACATACAGAAATGCATTGTCTGAAATACGTAGCCACTGACTGTGTGAAAAATCGGTTTTAAAAACAACTAATAATAAGCTCTAAAAATACTCAAAATGAGCAATGAAAAACGCGGGAGGGAATATGTATCCAACGATTGCATGACTTTCGTGTAAAAAAGTTGATATTTACCCGTAAAAATCACTGTTAAGTCACGTAACTAATTATTATTTTCACATACAAATCCCAAGTGAAATATTTTGAATTTCAAACTAATTATATCACTCTTAAATCCGACTATACCATGAATGAAATCGATACACGATGGTAGCTAAAAGGTTGGTATATAGTACTATAATTTCAGAGCTATTTAATAAAAGTAAGTGTTATTTTTAATCAAATCTTGCGTATAGGTTCACTCTGTGTATAAATTCCTAACCTTAAACTTTTATACCGTAACCAGAACCTGTCTGTAACCTAACAGCGACTTAACAGTACCGACCCTACCGTAAATTAAATATAACAGAAATGTAACCTAGCCTAAATGTATTCACTTTATTGTAACATATCCTTATTCTAACCATAACATAAATGCAATTTAACTTTAACCTAAATAATATAATAGAAAAAAAACATTTTAAAAAATTACTATTTCTTCGTAAAATATGCTTCAGCTGTAATTCGTTTCTTTCAATTCGTTTTATTAATACAAAATTCCTTCCTCGTGCTTTTGTTTGAGACATTAAAATTTCAGCGATAAATGGTTTAATATTGCAAACCACGGAGTAAGACACTTCTTACTCCGTGTTGCAAACCTTTTCTCGCTTTACTTCGCCTCCACCTATCTTTTTTTTTCTCCATGGTGTACAGCAGCTGTGATTTAAAAAAAAAATCCTCATTTAAACTGACAGTTTGCCAGTCTATGAATTTTAAAGGTCTGTCCCAGCTTTTTTAATTATTTCTGCGAAAATTTTATGCAACCAATCAACCATAAGAAAATGAAATGGAAAAAAAGCGAAAAAAGGCGATTTTTTATGAGAGTGAGCTTTAGAATTTAATTAATTACTCAGTTAATAAATAGAATTTTGAAATTCTGAGCTTCAGGTGCATCAGGAGAGACATTGGGCTACTCTCAAAAAAATTTTGAGCTTCGTACGTGCTGTAGATTTTGCTAGCCATCGCAGACACAGAGACACACACACAGACAGACAGAGCGTTTTGTTCTTTTATTAGTATAGATTTCATAGATTCATGCCAATTCTAAGGTACCCTGGGGTAATAACGCCAGGCGGGGTAATAACGCCAAGTGCTTATATTTTGAATAATTATGATATAATCAGGTAAATGACACCCATGTGCTCTGCGCAGTAGGGTTTTGAGTCATATAAATCGCAAAAAACAGCTTCAAGTTAATTTGTTTCATTTTTAGGTCTTATTGTTTTAACTAAAACTTTATTAACTAAAATTAACGCTTGATCTAAAATTTGCGAAATAAGGTTTTTGATGTGAAGACTATATTTTTTATCCGGAAATACTTTGTTTATTAAATAAATTTGTAGTGTATTTCATGTACTTTCAAATTGTTGTAGAAGATTTTGGATATCTTCTCGAGATAATTTGTGGTTTAGGATTTACTGCGCAATAAGTATCCCGGGGTAATAACGCCAGGGATTGGCGTTATTACCCCGGTTGATTCCCAACAGTGGCCGAACTATATCCGAAGGGGGTTTATATATTAATATGGGGCAGCATTATCATCATTGTTGAAATGGTAAGATTAAGGGGGGGGGGGGCAATACTTAAAAATAATCTCTCTATTTTATTTTTTATTATATTATTATTTTTTTACTAATGTAAAAAATAATTTTTAACTCTTGTAAATAAAACTATATCAAAATGTTTTCGAGATTCAAATTCGAACATCTTCAAAATCAGGTTTCTATTAAATTTCCAATGGATTGTTCAATTGAGTTCGAAATTTTAACTGTCCGCTTTCTCAGAGTTCGGTTCTTCAAAACTTTATAAATTTAACCTTTAACTGATGTGACAGAAATTGTAACGTATGAATGTGATGCGGTTTGTCAGACCTCAAAATTGAAAGATGAATAAAAGGCGGGAATAACTCATATGATTGTGTTTTTGTACTAAACTTTTTATACAAGAGTATTATACTTAATATTCACCTATTTAGTCTCTGGTGATAGTACTAAAATTCCAAATGAAACAAAATTTCGGTAGTGTTTGCAGTTAAACTGAAAATTACAAGTTGAACTAAAAAATTAAAAGAAAAATAGTGGTCTACGAGACCGGTAACATTAGTTAAAGGTTAATAAACGATCCATGATTAAAAATCATAGAATACTGTTCCTGCGCTAAACTTTTTGTACAGAATTAATTCTAATTAAGTTTAATCTATTCAAATATTTCTAACAATATTACGAGAACTCCAAACGAAAGAGAATTTCAGCTGTAACTATAGTTAAACTGGAAAATACAAGTTAAACGCTATTTTTTTTTTGGGGGGGGGGGGGGAGGGGATACAGTGTTCAGTCAGATTGCTAACAGCAGCTAAAGGTTAATTTTGTTGCTAATATAGAGATAATGATATATAACCATATGAATTATGTATAAAATTGAATAAGAGATCTCTTTGGGATAATATTTTTTAATCAAAAATTTTATTCAGTTTATTAAAAATTTATTAAAGCAGGTTCTTTAAAACGTCGACAATTTAACTGTAGGCTTGGAGAATCCGCATTAGTGTGGAGTTATGGGTTAAAAACTATTTACTAGATTACTATAATAATATTAACCCTTAACTGCTGTGACAAAAATTGTCGCATAACTTACTGTAAGCGGCCCGTCAGACCACTTAATCTAACGATGAATAAAATGTTAAATTAACTTTTAGAATATTATTTTTGTATTGAACCTTATATACAGGACTATTATAAATAAAATTCAGCTATTCAAAAGTCTCTAGATATAGTAATAGGACTCCAAATGAAACAAAATTTTTCCGGTATCTATAGTTAAACTAAAAATTGCAAGTTAAACTCTGAAATTTGAAAAACTCAGCGGTATGTGAGACGCTAACAGCAGTTTAGGTTTAACAAAAATATTTATTACATATAACTCTAGTTATTATAAAACTTCATATGATTAAAATATTACATTATGAATGGTCAAAACCATGCAATGTTTCTTATAATCATATTTAAGCGGGATTTTTTAAGCAAAGAGAGACACAGGGTGTTGTATTCTGTTGAAGCTCCCCCTCACTCCCTTTTCTTTCACTTTCCCAAAAAAATCAATATTTTCTATCGCATAGAATGCATACATGGGAATATAAATACTGATTCAAATAATCCGTGCAATGTTTCTATTAATTCTATTTAAATGGTCATTTTTAAGCAAAACTTAGCTTAGAATCTGATATTCTTTTGCCTCCTCCCCCCGCCACCACCACACCTTTCTTTTTCTTTCAGAGTGACAAAACAATTGTACATTTTCAATAGCTTAGATTGCAATTTGTCAATTTCTAGAGCTGTAGAGTTTGTATTTTTAGAATTGGGTAATCTACATGCCATTATTCCATCTTATTTTATAGTTTTGTTTGCATGGCGTTATTACCCATATAGGTGGGTATTAACGCCAAATAGCATTAGTCAAGAAAAAACGCCATTACATTTTATGAATACATATCTGTTAAATTATTTTATTTTATATAGATAGTCAATGAGTTGCTGTATCAGATCCTATATTTGTTTGAAAAATACAATCTAAAACTAAGCCGTGAAAATTGGCAGAACCTTAACGTGGCGTTATTACCCCAGGGTACCTTATTATGTTCGAATGAGTGTAACATCATAAAAATGCATTTGAATCTTTTTTCCTATTGACCGTAATGTAATGGAATACCTTTGATTGTCCCTGTAAATGATCTATGCATCCGACATTCATAACATTTGAAATGACTCGATAAAATTACGTAATAATTATATGTTTTAAATTTCAAACGATTAAAATGCATTTGAAAAATTTTCCCCATTGACCGTAATGTAACGGAATCCTTTTGATTGTCCCTGTAATTATCTATGCATCCGATTTTCATAGCATTTGAAATGACTCGACAAAATTACGCAATAATTATATGTTTTAAATTTCAAACGATTAAAATGCATTTGAAACTTTTTTCCCTATTGACCGTAATGTAACGGAATCCTTTTGATTGTCCCTATAATTGATCTATCCATCCGATTTTCATAAAATTTGAAATAACTCAACAAAATTATGTTATAATTATGTATTTTAAATTTCAAACGATTCGGTTGCGTAGTTTTTGCGTTGTTATATGCGGACGGACAGACAGACAGACAGACGGACGGACTGAGCGACAATTAAATTGCAACTTATCCCTGTCATGAGAATTCTAAAAATATGAAATTTTTTGCATTAGTTCTTCAAATATGACTATTGACTATCACTAAACTTGTGCAAATCCTGCAAAATGCAGCTTAGGAGCACCATCTATTGAAAGATTAACATCAAAACCTAATCAGTAACAACTTGTGTCAACGTCTAACTGAATCCTAAGTTAGACAAAAATTCGTGCATTAAATACATCTACTGCAGAAATTCTAAGAAAAAATGCATCATAGCAGTGCTACCCGTTAATGAATTTACATCAAAACATGTCAATTCATCTTAAGGACTAACTGAATCTAAAGTTTGATGGAATTCTGTGCATTAATTCTGGATATTGAACTATTGTGGTAATCGCAACAAATGCAGATTAACAGTGCCACTTGTTGAGAATGATTTGTACCAAAATATAAAAAATGTCAATTCATGTCAAGGACTAACTGAATCTGAAGTTTGATAAAAATCTGTGCATTGGTTCTGGAGATTGAGCGATTGCAGAAATCATGAAAAATGCTACATAGAAGTGCCACATGTCGAGCGATTTACACCAAAAACTAATCAACAGCAATTTATAGCGGCGGTCAAAAGTTTTTCGGTCAGCATAAAATTTTTCGTTATTTTGAAAGTATACCCATATAAAGAGGAATCTCAAAGTAATACTCATACATTTAGGAACTTATTTATGGAATAACAAATGAATATCAATATATACAGCTGATAAAATTAATTGCAAAGAAAAACGCATGTTTTCAAAAGTTATCGGCCATCTTGAAAGTTTGGAAAAAAATTGTATTATAACAGAAAATCACTGTGATCAACTAGACTTACAAATAGTATGTTATCATATCTTTAGCAAAATGAACCGAGGTGCAGCGACTTGGCATCGATTCAATGAACAATTGAAAATCATCCACTCATCTTGAAATTAATAAGAAAATTCCAGCAATGCTGAATTGGACTTTTATTAATTTCAACAACATTATTAATTCCAACTTTTATTAATTCCAACAGTAAAATTAGCCAACAATAAAATTAGCTCAATAAAGTTACCTCGTGGGCCCATTTGCCCCAGCTAACCTTATATTGTCGCTATCAATATGTTAAGGTTCATCTCAAAATTAGAAATTGTAAATGTGTGACATCAATTGAAAGTTTTTTCTGACAAGGAAGGTCTCCATACTGGACATACTGAGATTTTTTTTGAAAAAAAATATTAATTAAACTACTCATGTATGTAATAAAGGATCAGTGAAAATTAGCGGCGGAATTGCAGTAGAAAATATGTAAAAAAAAAAAAAAATACTTTCGAAGATTTGGCGCGAAAAGACGAAAGTATCACACGATTTGGCGAGCAGTACTTTTCCCCGCCAAAAGCAAACGATTTTAATGCAACTGAAAACTTTTGGATTTTTAGAATCCGTGTAAATGGTATTTAATGAATTTAAACCTAAGCAATGAGAGAGTTTAATACATTATATACATATATACATTAAATTGCACATATATATATATTATTTGTTTCTGTAGTTGTTTAATTACCTCTGGAAAAAGTATTTTCATATATAAAAAATTCTTATTCAGTAAAATTATTTTCATACATTTAAGCGTATTCAAAAATAAAAGCCAGATGTTTCCACAGCAACAAAATCGAATTGACAATGCTCAACTAAACTTTGAACATGAAACAATTTTAATTAATTTACATTTTAACGACATTAAAAAGAAAAAAAAAACATTTTTTAAAATTGCTTTTCATAGCCAACCGATGATAAATCGCCAAATAACGAAATTTCGATTATTTTTTTATAGACAGGTACGGAGGTTCCGCCGAAATTTTTTTATAAACGTATATATCCTCATGAGACGAACATTCTGTAATTTTTTCAGATTTTTCGGAGTATGCCCGTATGGAGATCTTCTTTGTGAGTGCAGTTTGGTGCAGAATCTCGATGCGCTTCATCAGTACCACATACATTAAAATGCAATGAAAAACGCAAAGAAAAAATTGGTACTACTCTGTTATCCCGTCGACCGATTTCGCCAAATTATGCAAATCACCAAATTAATAGCCAAATTATACATATTGACGTAATTTTTATTTTAAATAACATACAAACAAATAATTAGTAGAATATAAATAAAAATAAAAATAAAAAGTCAAAATAAAAATCACTCAATGACGTTTTAAACACGTGTATCGTATTTAATGTCATTGAATTGACATTCACGATCATCCATTATTGGCATTTGATCTTATAATTTGGCGATAGAATTTTGGTCGACGGGTTAACCCTAGCAGTATCGAAATCACTCCGTTTGCGCATGCATCATACACTTTCTCGAACCTCATCGTTTTAGAGAAATCTAGAACGAGTTATATTATCAAGAATAAATATGTGTGTATGTCAGAAAGAAAAATTTATCATTCTTTTCCGTGAAAAAAAGGAAGAAATATTCATATAAGAATTATAAAACAAAATAACCTAGATATGAACGATTTAATACCTAAAAAATGAATTAAAAAATAAAATAAATTTATATATATATATATATATATATATTTATATATATTTATAAACTGTTATCTGCATCAAGTTTCAAATTTAGACTTTTAGAAAAAGAGACTGATAAAAATAACATACGTGGCAGCTTTTAATGGTCGAGTAATTTAAAAAATAAAATGTAATAAAAATAAAGGTTCTACTTGGTTATCCCATCGACCAATTTTGCCAAATTATACAAATCGCCAAACTGTTAGCCAAATTATATAAATTGATGCATTATTCATTTATTTATTTATTTATTTATTTTATAACGAAAGAACAAATATTTTAATGGACAATAATAAAAATACAAAGTCAAATTAAAAATCACTCGATACCGTAACAAACGCTTGTATCATGTTTAATTTCAAATGAATGTGACATTTGCGATCAACCATTATTGGCCTTTAATCTTAGAGTTTGGCGACAGGAATTTGATCGACGGGGTAACCAAGTAGGACCAAAATAAATATTGTTATTAGAAAAAAAAAAAAAGAAAAAAAGAAAAAAAGAAAGAAAGAAAAGAAAAGAAAAAAATGAGACAAATACTCTACCAAATAGTTTTAAGTAAATTTCTGATAAAAGCAAGCCTAATAGGTTGTAAATTACAAACTTAAAATTCTTTCATTTTATTGAATATGTTAGACTGGCAGTATCATCTATCGCCTTAAAAAATAGGAGTTCACTTAAGGAATCTAGATTTTTCCACAAAAATGGAGTAATTTTGTTGCTATCATTGAATAATGTCATTAAAATAAGAAAAAAATACATACAGGGTGATTCAGCTCGTCGGTGACAAACTTTAAGGATCGATAGAGCACACCTAGACGAACATTTTTGAATAGGGAATGTAGGGTCCCTGACGCGATGGTAAGGCGCTAGGCGCTTTCGAAAATTTGGGTGCCGAAATTCGAAACGTCATAAAAACTAGGGAAATGGTTAGATTTTCTTGCTTGTTGCGTCGAAATGATTCTGTTTGTTTAGACTTTCTTCAGTACCAATTTGATAAGCGTATCTCTTAAAACATGGATAGGGGGCGCTGCAGACTTTGGAGAGCTAGACAACAACTTTAAGCCCGTTATTTTGATAATTTAACACATGCTCGCCAAAGTTTATACACTAACTTAAAGTTTGAACCCAAAAGTAGAGCCCTGCAAAAAGCGTAAGAGCCGGAATAAAATGTCAAAGTACAGGGTGGTCGAAACTCGAAGGCTCCTAAGAGATAAACAAACAGATTTCTTGACTTATGGCATGCATTTTCATGATTCTGTTTGCTGGGGCTCTCTGAAACTCAGTTGAACGGTACAAAAAGAAACATCGATAGGGGGCGCTTTGGGCAAAAAACATAATTCGTTGACATTTCGGACGCTAACTGGAAACGGGGCGCTACGATCAGTTAGTAATAATGAAAACACATTTTCTACCTCTGCTCAACACTTCTGAATAAATTTAGACCAAAAACATCAATGATACTGGAAATTTATTTACAAAAAATAACACTACAGAAGATGCTCGAAATTTCGACCTTGGGCCATGATGCAGGCTTCGCACCTCCGTCGCATTGAGGAGTGTGTGTTTCCAATAATGCCAGGAGTATCTCTGATCTGCCCTGCAGCTGCCACAATGCGCGCCACAAGTTCTTCAGCACTGCTGACAGGTGTATGGTATACCTCGGCCTTCAGGTAACCCCAAAGGAAGAAATCCAAGCAGGTGAGGTCTGGTGATCGGGCAGGCCAGTGAACTGGACCCCCACGCCCGATCCACCGCTGGCCATACCTTGCGTTTAGATGGAGACGCACGTCGTTCGTGTAATGGGCCGGAGCTCCATCGTGCTGGAACCACATCTGGCGACGCGAACCTTCGGGTACGTGCGCCTCCTCCAGAAGCTGCGGCAGCACTTGATCCAGGAAAATCAGGTAATTTCCACCTGTCAGCCGTTCAGGTAACAAATAAGGGCCAATGAGGCAATCCCCCAGAATGCCGGCCCACACATTTACTGAGAAACGCTCCTGGGCTGCTCGGCTTCTGGTTTCATGTGGATTTTCATCACACCACACATGACTGTTGTGGGCGTTCCACATTCCCTCGCGGCTGAAGGTGGACTCGTCCGTAAACAAAATGCTGTTTACAAAACGGGGATCCCTGGATCTCATCGCCAAGTACCATCTTGAGAATTCCACTCGAGGGCCAAAATCCTGCTCTCTGAGCAACTGCACCCGCTGGATGTGGTAGGGGTGCAGATTCCGGGAACGTAAGATGCGCCACGCAGTTGCTTGCGAAATGCCAACATGTCTGGCGATATCTCTCGTGCTAAGACCTGGGTTGTCCTCAACCAGGTTAAGCACAGCCTCTTCGTTGTCGGGGGTGCTCACTGATCGCTCCCGTTCAGGCCTGCCTCCGTCGAAAGATCCCGTTGTGGACAACCTCTGGTGTACTCGAGCGAAGAAGGCATGGCAGGGGATTTGCCTGTTGGGGTAACGCTCGGCGTACAACCGCTGAGCGGCTCGTCCATTACAACCAGCAGCGCCATACGCCAAATGCATGTCAGCCAATTCAGAGTTTGTGTACCGTTCCATCCTACTACCGATCTGCAGACAAGTAACCCGAAGCTTAAGTAGGTACCGCACGTTCAAAAGACGTGTCTGCGCATACAACTACGTCATCTCGCGTTGTCGTCTACGCATTACGTATCTTTTGCATATCGATATGGTACGATATCTTTTGCATAAATCAGCAAAAAGCACCTTATGTAAATTTTATTGCGCGCATTGTGCATGATTGAAACCAGCTATGTTTGTTAAAAAAAACAAACAAACTGCAGTTTTAATAGCTTCTTATGATAAGTAAATTACTCTCTTGTTTTGTTTCTAACTGATCGTAGCGCCCCGTTTCCAGTTAGCGTCCGAAATGTCAACGAATTATGTTTTTTGCCCAAAGCGCCCCCTATCGATGTTTCTTTTCGTACCGTTCAACTGAGTTTCAGAGAGCCCCAGCAAACAGAATCATGAAAATGCATGCCATAAGTCAAGAAATCTGTTTGTCTATCTCTTAGGAGCCTTCGAGTTTCGACCACCCTGTACTTTGACATTTTATTCCGGCTCTTACGCTTTTTGCAGGGCTCTACTTTTGGGTTCAAACTTTAAGTTAGAGTATAAACTTTGGCGAGCATGTGTTAAATTATCAAAATAACGGGCTTAAAGTTGTTGTCTAGCTCTCCAAAGTCTGCAGCGCCCCCTATCCATGTTTTAAGAGATACGCTTATCAAATTGGTACTGAAGAAAGTCTAAACAAACAGAATCATTTCGACGCAACAAGCAAGAAAATCTAACCATTTCCCTAGTTTTTATGACGTTTCGAATTTCGGCACCCAAATTTTCGAAAGCGCCTAGCGCCTTACCATCGCGTCAGGGACCCTACATTCCCTATTCAAAAATGTTCGTCTAGGTGTGCTCTATCGATCCTTAAAGTTTGTCACCGACGAGCTGAATCACCCTGTATATGCATCGAAAATATATTTAAAAATTTCTAATATTTTTTTTTTTTTCATTTACCGATCAATACGGATGATTTCAGTTAATTTCAAATCCAAACGCTCCATATTTTAAGAGAAATAGGTATGAAAAAGTTGTAGAATATAATCAGTTGTTGAATCAATCGTTACATAAAATAGTTTCATGAATTCGTTTCATTGGGATTTTATACATAAAAAGAATTATTTATATAGGGAGACTCTAAACTGTTTTACAAATTAAGAGAGGTGATAGTACCAAGCTAGATGATCAATAATTACGTGGGAACTTAGGATCACATTCTATTCCGTGAGGCAAAAATGAGGAAAGTAGAAATGGATTTTGCGAGATTGTTGAAACAGGTGCTTCCCAGTCAGTGTTGAATTCAGACACTTTCCTCCGGGAGGAACTTCTGTGGCTCCGGGGGGACATTATAGAGTTCCGGGTGGGGGGGGGGGGATTTTACTTTTTGACCATTGAAAACCCCAAATCTCAAATTTCCCTTGGGGGGAGACATTTCATTGTTCCGGAGGGGAAATGCCCCCCCCGGCCACCCCCTGGATTCAACACTGTTCCCAGTTTATTGCAGGCTGTTCCACACTCCATCCAGGGAGACATGTGGCTTATGCATGAAGGAGCTCCACCACATTTTTTCTATCATGTTCCGTAACTTCTTGAATGCCACACACTCTCAAAAAAACTTCCGTCTTTTCACGGAAAAAGTACTGGCAGCACTGCTGCCAGACATTGTCTGTACATTGACGATTTTCCGTTTATTTTTTTCTCCGTCAAAAGAGGAAAAATATCCGTCACTTGAAAAAAGTTTGGAAAAAATCAACGCGGAAGAGGTGGGGATCGAACTGCGTACCCCAGGATTACAAGGCCAACACTAATCCACAGCGCCACGATTGCTCATGAAGATTTTGCTTTAAAATAGAAGCGTTGATTTCATATGGGTGTGGTTTGGTGTATTTCGTTAAAAAGCTTTTAATTTTGCAGTTAATCTCGGAAAGTTTTCATCTTTAATAAAACTGTGGCTGTTTTTTTTTCTTTACGTTTAGTATTAATATAGTATAAAAAATGTGAATTTTAAATATATAACGTAGATTGTCAGAGAAAAAACATGGATGTTTTATTTTTATTCGATAAGATTTTTTTTAATAATATCAATTTTTTTTTTTTTTTTTTGCATTTTATTTTTTAATTAAAATATTTTTTAAATGTCTTCACTTAAAGTATATTTTATATGCGAATATTTATCATAGAAATAACTTAGTATATTGAACTTTATTCAACTTATCCAACTTTGAATAACAGATTGTGAGAATTTTTGAACGGATAAAGAAAGTAATTGTTATTTATTTTTAAATTCGAAAACATTTTTGTCTTTTAAAACTAAGTTAGACATTTTAATCGATAGAATATTTTTGTTTTTCATTTTAAAAATAAACTCGAATTTATTACTAACGGACCCAATGCGCATGCGTGCTAGATATAAACGGAATCGTTTCCTCATTTTTCGACTTTCGGAATGAACTCACAGAACAAATACGTTTTCTGGGAGAACAGAAGTTATTTGTGAAAAAATAACGATAACTTAGTGTATATTGACGAATTTTTCTGACAGTGCATATCCCACACGATGGATCGGACATGGCGGATCTGTGGCTTGGCCTCCTCGCTCACCGGACCTCAAACCACTGGACTTTTTATTTTGGAGACACATTAAATCTTTAGTGTACGAGACGCTTGTGGCCTCAGCTGAAGATTTCGTGGTGAGAATCGTTGTTGCCACGGACAAAATTCAAATCACACTAGTAATCTTCGAGAGGGTGCGCCCGCCAGTCGTTCCTTCGCCAGTGTCAACTGTGCAATGACACGCGTGATCGACATTTTGAGCACTTGCTGTAATTTTTTCCCTAAACAATAAATCTGATTGTGCAACTTTTGGTATCATTCCACGATTTTGTATCATTTATTCGCTTTCCCAACACTGTCCTAAGTTCAGGTTGCAATTCTAATATTCCTCTTTTCCGCCTTTTTGAGTCGAAAGCACCCCAATATTCCTATTTAATTATTGGTCGTCTGGATAGCTATTATCAATTTAGAATTTAGAACTACCCTCTATGTTTAACCGGCTGTATGTGCCGCAAACGTACATTGCATAGTTTTCATTAAGAAAAGTGGAATTTAAAAAGAAGGGTACTACTTGGTTTTGCCGTCGACCAATTTTGCCAAATTATATAAATTGACACATTTTTTATATTAAATAACGGAAGAATAAATAAAATAATAAAGCATAATTAAAAATACAAATAAAAAGTTGAATTAAAAATCACTTGATGACGCAAGAAACTCATGTATCGTAGTTAAGGTCAAATGAATGGGACATTTAGAAGAATCCATTATTGGCATGTAATCTCATAGTTTGGCGATAGTTTTTCGATCAATGGTATAACCAAATAGTACCAAAAGAAGTTTAAAGTCGAATTCCGGTTAATTTTAATATATGAAAGCGAATTTCTTTCAAGAATAAATCGGTTAAAGAATGTACAACAAAATTATTATTAAAATCAGGAATTTAATTAAAATCTGAATTAAATCTTATATTAAGAAATATTAGAACTTTTAATAATTAAAGATGCCAATACAAAACAAGCAATGCAGATTACAAATGAATATCCGGATATTCTCTTAAATAACGTGTAAAAAAATAAAACAATAATTATACAGCAAATGTCCAGCTTGTAGTAAAATAAACTTTGCAAAGTGTGATTTTATATGAGATAGAAAACTTTACAACTTGGTTAAGTTGTGGGCGACTAATTAACTTCTAGGTTTTCTAATATAAGAATGACTAAAGTGGCGAAATTTGAAAATTATTGACTCTGCCCCTAAAACTATGAAAACTAGTGGGGAAAAAAAAAATATGGAAAGAGTTCCATATCCTGTTTTGGTTGGCGCGATTGGCGAAAAAATCGAAATCGGCGGCAAAAAGCCATTTTAGCAACTTATCAGATTTCTCAAGATTGTAAAAAAACATGATTTTTAAATAATTTATAAAAATATATTTATTTAATAAACAGTATATGTGTCACATGTTAAAAAAATATACGATGCTTATATAAATCTTATTATGTATATACATTTTAGATATATTTCTATACATATGTAATTATGTATGGCGATATACATATATAAATACATAATATATACACCTAAAAATATATATATACTTATATATGGGTGATTCTCAAAATAGGGGACAATTTATGTCTTTCGGCATACAAAAAAAATTGAGAGGTTTTATGTCATGTTTTTATGTTTAGATATGTTTGTCTTAATATTATTCATTATTTGCACTCAAGAATTACTCACTTTTTAGTTAAAAACACCTTAAAATAACAAAATAAATGTTCAAAATGTCATTAGCATGGATGTCCACAGCAGCTGTGCCTTGTATATACTAGCTTTGTAAAGAGTTAATATCATGTTTATAAAATAAAACAAATGTTATTCTTTCTTTAAATTAATCAAGGAGAGGATTTATCCAATAAATTTCTTTTTTAAAATAAAATTATAGTATATAAAAAAAGAATTAAAGTTTGTCCTCCATATTCTATTTTCAAAACAAGGTCATACTATAACAAATGGTTAATAATCAAAATTTCATTTTCACATATGACGATAGTTTGAAAATATAAAGTTTCTCCATGGCAACAAGTAGCCATCTTATCCCAGCCTGAAAATAGAAGCATGTATTGTATTTTAAGAATAGAAGTTGAATATCAGGGGCGAACATCAATTGTATGTCATTAGAATGGATAATAATTTTCATGTTTATTTTATAATTAAAATTTTTATTTTACTTATTTGCATAGGACTTTTGTGTTTTAAAAAGCCCCAGAAAGGACTATTGCATTGTGATTATATTATGGCTCATAATCTTATTTAAATTTAAATTTGTCATTAGCATGGACAAATATCAGGGTCATTAGCATGGTTTTTCTGTCCATGCTAAAGACTCCTATGTGCATAAATGTAACCACTGCTTATATTGTATCTTTTACAAAGTTTAATTTTACATATAAATTTAGGTATTACATTTATTATCCCTAAAATATGCATTAAATCTGTCAGAAAGTCACTAAGACAGCTTCTTACATTGTTAGTGTCAGAATGTTGCTCATGTAAACAAAGTTTGCTCTTTGGTAAAGTTTTTATTCTCCTTATATGTATATATGTAAAAATAGAACCATTTGCTGAAAAGGAAGTCTAATAAATATAGGAAAAATTATTTAAACAAGAAGAAAATAAAAATTTCTTAATATATTTATTACATGCAATTTGTTTTGTCATTAGCATGGCTCAAAAATACTAATTTTTTTTTAAAGTTAATTTTTAAATATTTAGCTCTGCTGACTACATGTAATGTATACCTAATACTATATTAACAACACCTATTTTTTTTCAGAAATTTTGCTAACAGTAATTTTTTTAAGATTTCACTTTTGAAATCGTACCCTATTTTGAGAATCACCCATATATATATTTTTTATAATTTTATACATTTCATATATTTATTATGCATGTCAAATTTAAATAAAAGCTATAAATTTTTCCGAAAAAAATATGCTAAATGCAAAAAAATACAAAAAACAAATGGCTAAGTCCATTCCAGTAGTAAAAAAGCAACCCCAAATGCAATCACATCGATACGAAGGGTAACTTTCGTATTCTTTAGTTTTTAGAATTTGGCTAATTTTACTTGAAAAGGCAAAGTCAAAATGTCTGGAATCTCTTTATAGAAGATTGCCAATTTTCGCCAATAACGAATTTGAATTTAAATTTTGGCAAATTAGTCTTACTATTGTCGAAATGCTTTCATTTGTTACTTATTTTTATCGCTAAATCTGACGATATTTTGCTACGTATCAACAAATTTGGCGATAATTTGACATTCACAAACAATGTTGCATATACAGTGTCTCACATAAGTGATGGGACACTTGTGCTTTACAAAAGGAAACTAATCAAATAAATTAAAAAAACATGTACACATTTTTTTGCGGGTGTGTTTCATACTTAAATTTAGTAAAGATTATTACATAACATACATTTTGTCAAAATATTAAGATATTAATTTAATAAAAATACAAATATTTAGAACAGAGCAAAAAATAGCTCACATAAGTGATGGGACACCATTATATATGCAACAAAAATCGTCTGAAATAAGCAATAAAAATATTTTTGGGGGTTTTATTTTTACTTAAAAGCAATTGGCAATAATTTATAAAATCGGTTGCAGTATTTCTCTCCAGTGTGTTTTGGAATTTTTGTGTTTTTTAGCTCTGTGTAGCCATGAATGCTAAACAAAAAGAAACTTCGCCTGAAATTCGAAAATTAGTTATTAATTTGCATATTGAACGTGGAAAATCTATTAGAAAAACTGCTGAAACAGTTAACCTGAGTCGTTCAACAGTTTTCAATATCACTAAACGATGTAAAAAGAATCAAATGATTCAGGATAAAAGAAGACCTGGCCGACCATCAAAGCTATCCAATGGAATAAAGCGAATTATCGTTCGAAATATTAAAAAAAAATCCAAGAAATAGTGCTTCGAAAGTTGCTGCTGATTTACAAGCATTATATGGAATAATTGTTAATCCTGAGGCTATTAGAAGAGTAATTCGATCTGCTGAATATCACGGTACAGTATCCAGGAAAAAATTCTTCGTAAGTGAAAAGAATAGAAAACTCAGACTAGCTTTCGCAAAATCCAACATAAATAAGAATTCTGATTACTGGAATAAAGTTATATTTGCTGATGAGAGTAAATTTAATATATTTGGTTCTGACGGTAGAATCTTGGTGTGGAGAAAACCCAGGGAAGAATTTCGCAAACAGAACTTGGTAACAGTAAAACATGGTGGAGGAGGAGTTATGGTATGGGGGTGTATATCGTCCGCTGGAGTTGGTAATCTTGTTTTTATTGACAGTATAATGGATCAGTACAAGTATATTGATATTTTAAAACAAAATTTGAAATCTTCAGCACGAAAATTTAACCTTCATAACGATTTTAAATTCTACCAGGACAATGACTCCAAGCACACTGCTCTGAACGTTAGACTCTGTCTGCTATATAACTGTCCTGAAATAATAAAAACACCACCACAATCTCCAGACTTAAATCCCATGGAGAATATTTGGCAAGAATCGGAATCAAGAATTCGCAAACACACCATTTCTTCAAAACAACAACTAAAATCGGTGCGTCAAAAAGAATGGGGTAAAATCACTCCAGAAATCACAAAAAATTAGTCGAATCCATCCCAAAAAGATTAAATCATGTTTTAAAAGTAAAAGGAAATCCAACAAAATATTAAAACCTTTTAAAAAGTAAAATTTTTGGATAAATATTTGATGGAAAAGTAAGTGTCCCATCACTTATGTGAGCCATTTTTTGCTCGGTTCTGAACAATTGTATTTTTACTAAATTAATATTTTGACAAAATATATGTTATGTAGTAATTGTTACTAACTTTAAATATGAAACACACCCAAAAAATTTTTGCGCACGTTTGTTTATTTATTTTACTGCTGTTTCTTTTTATAAAGCACAAGTGTCCCATCACTTTTGTGAGACACTGTATATGTGTGTGCGCGCTTGCATGTGTAGACAATTTTACGAAATCCAATGATTATATATATATATATATATATATATATATATATATATAATGTCAGGAGTCAAATCACTGTATTAATATAAGTGTCTTGATTGAATTTACACCTTGTTATTAATGTAAATCTTAAAATATACACATTACTTAAAAGGCGTTAAAAATAGATATTATTTATTTATTATTTATTTTTCTATTGTAGTCAATTATCTTTTTTCGTCCTTTGAAAATGGATGCGAGTGCATTCGAAAGATCCAAGATATAATAAATAAATAATATCTATTTTCAACGCCTTTTAAGAAATTACGTGTATATCTTAAGATTTACATAAAACGCCATGTTATAATACGAAAATTCAGTTTGATGAGTTGCAATAATGTTTATATAAGTATTTATTTTATATTTTCAACATATCTAGGTTCTAATATAGGTTTATTTGTTCCAAGAAAGGAGAAATTTTTACACTTACCTTGTTAACTTTAGAACTCGAAGCGTTTGATGTATTCACAGAAGTCCCTTCTAATTCTCTATTTATTTTAAGTTTGTTTATACTCTATTATATTTCACTGGTTGTGAAAACAACATAGCTATTCAGTTATTTCTATTTTACCTCGTTTCAAAAATAGTTAAAAGTCCTTTTACAATAAGTTATTACTTATTCGATAAAAATAAAAAATATTAAACAAAAACATAATTTGCAGAACAAATTAAAAAAACCAAGATTTATTTCCTACACTCTTTAAGCCCGAGAAGGGACAGATATTAAGATAATTGATTTATTCATTTCGACATTTAATATTAAATTTTGATAACAAATAAGTTAAACCAAGTGAACATGAAAAAATAAAAATGCAATTCAAACAATATGATACTTAACCACCCTAAATCTTAGATTCCGTTCAAATGAAATCGAAATAAATCTGCGACTTTTTCTGAACATTTGTTTTTTTGATTGCCTATTCATTTTGTTTACACTTACCGTAAACATAATACAAAATCTGCAATACAAAGCCGTTGCAAGTTGAGTTTGGAAAAAAATCTTAGATTTATTTCGATTTCATTTGAACGGGATCTAAGATTTAGGGTGGTTAAGTATCATATTGTTTGAATTGCATTTTTATTTTTTCATGTTCACTTGGTTTAACTTATTTGTTATCAAAATTTAATATTAAATGTCGAAATGAATAAATCAATTATCTTAATATCTGTCCCTTCTCGGGCTTAAAGAGTGTAGGAAATAAATCTTGGTTTTTTTTAATTTGTTCTGCAAATTATGTTTTTGTTTAATATCTCAAGTTTTTTAATAACTATTGCATTTAGGTGAACTCATTTCAAAATTAACTGAGGGTACCATCTTCAGGACTTCTTTATGCGGTATCGTAATGTAATCCTGATGTAATTCACCCAGGGCCATAGCTAGAAGTGAACTATGGGGGTGGAGGGCTGGGTGAGCTCAAGAGAATGCCTAAGGGGTTTATATTTTTTTCTGTCTTACGCAGAAAAGATAAATTAGTACATATTCACATCGTAAGCACTATGTTTTTTATCAAGCTATTGTAATAGCTCCATTTTATGCTAAGAAAAGGATATGATGATGAAAAATTTGAGTGCATATCTAGTGCAATATTAAACATAATGCTAGCTTCATATGTGTAAGTAAGATGAGCGAGTGTTGAAACACATACTTTAGTTACAATTTAGTAATTCTGCAAAACTGTGGAAGGACCTCCAAATTAAATTAGATTTTTGAACTAAATTTCCTTTGAATTTTCGGAACAGAAATTCATTTAGTGACATTGGAATCTTTTCCAGGAGGTTCAAACTGTTTTAGGGGGGGGGGGGGGGCGGTAGATCTAAGTCGCCCGTAGCACCTCCTTAGCTATGGCCCTGAATTTTTCAATGATTAATCTAAATTGTTTTATTAGTGCACTAATGCAGGTTGTTGAATTTTCGAAAATATCTTCTAAATTGAATATAATAAATCTTTAATAAAAGCATAAAAGATAATGAATAGCTTTACGAGCAAACAATTGAGCTTTTATTTGAGTTCTTACAAATTCAATATTTTTTCTTCTGCTTTGCTTTGTTTTGTTTGACTCATTACACTTTAGCAGGTTTTTCACTAAGGCAAGCTGTCGATATCTTGAAGGATTAGATTTTTTAGAAGTGCGAACCTTACTATGATTTGAGTATTTTTTTGTGTTCCAGTACTTTAGCTTATGTTTATTAATCTTTGATTTATTTTCCAAATAATATGAAGCGTTACGCTTCTGTAATTGACTTTTACATATTTTTTTATAATATGTTATTCTTTTATTTTTGATAATTTCCCGGTTTCGACGATAATATCGTGAATATTTATTAGATTTATCGTTTAATGGTTCAGAAATAAATACTCTTCGTATCGGGTTAGGATGTTCTTCAGTTGGGCCATTTAAGTCAACAAAATGCCGAGAGCAGACATACCAGTCTCTAGTCACCGTTTTTGTATTGATTCTACCACAAGCAGAGAGCCATTCATTACATTTCCGCAAGTCTTTTTGAGGTTTGGGAAAAGGAAAAAATAAAACCCCCTGCATAAAGTCTTTATAATGGTAGCGTTCACCACTCTTGCAGCCAGAAAATTTGCATTTTTTCACCATGTTTAAGTTACAGTGCTTAGATGTATAGTTCTAGACATTCACTTATAGTCACTACTGTACCAATAAAATGTAATTATTTTTTTTCATTTCATGTATAACTATATATGTACTTACTTTCTGCATTTCTTCATTTACACGCTTCTTAAAAATGATTACAAAAAATACAGACAGTTTATCTAAATAGTTAAAAGCACATAAAAATCGTTTAAAAACAAAACCTTAAAAATTTTGAACTTGAAGCTTCTCTTCAGTAATACAAATAAACAGAAAATCACAGGCGATTAGATAATTCAAATTGCAGTTGACAGCATGTGCCAGAAACAAGCACGGAGTTAAGGCAAGTTAAAATGATATATTCTGGTGGCAGAGAAATAGCTTCACTACACTCATATTCAATAACGCGGGTTAACTCTTGAGTCCATGTTAAATGCTGGACATGAACCTGATACAGAGAAGGACTTCTCACGCAACTGTGACGCTGCACTAAATAGGTCAAATTTTTAACAGTGTTCATATATCATAACTTTCCTTTAGATGCTACTTGATTCATTAACTCTAGAATGACAGTAAGAGATCATTTTGGACTTTGCCATATGAAGATATTTTGGTTCGAACCAGAAATTCAAATGACTTAAATAGTTTAATAACTTAAATAGTTTTAAATAAAAATTCTGGTGTTTAATACATTTTTTAAAAATTGAAATAAAAATTACCGTCTTTCTAGTGCTAATGAATTGATGAATGTCAGAACGCGTCAAAGTGCTTCTATGAGTTAATCCAGAGCAAAGTATTTCCATATGTTAGTACATATTAAAATACTCTCCTTTCAGTCATAAAAACGAAAAATTAAGATGTTATCAAAAACGCAGTATGATTTAATAAATAATCTGCAGTCATCTAATTAATCAATAGCGACATTGGAAATGAGCACTGCTACTTGCACTGTAAACAATTTGACCCTTTTGCTGCATCGTCGCTCCCCCGCTTTTAGAGAATATCTCTCTTTTGACCCATGATAATTCTCCATAATTGGGGAGAAGTAATCGTTTTCTATAAAAGCGGTGGAGTGACGATGCAGCAAATGGTCAATTTTTTAAAAGTGTGTATATTGTTTTCGAATCTGATAACAGGAACTTTTCTGTCTCCATATGAGAGTGACAACATTCTATACTGTTAAAAAATTAAAACTTTTGCTGTATCGTCACTCCATAGATTTATAAAATATATCTATTTTGACCAATGAGAATGATCCATTATACAGTAAATTAATTGTTTTTTTTTATAAAACTAGGGGGGCCCCGCCCCCCTGCTCGCTATGCTCGCCAACCCCCCGCGTAATCGCTTAGCGATTCCAAATTATTGGCTACCCCTGCCTGCTGCGCTCGCCAATACCCCATGGTATGAATAAGCAGTTGCAGACCTTTCAAATGATGTGTCACACGACTGGTGTTGTAAAGAAATTAAAAATGTGCCCCCCTGGGGGGGGCAGAGTGGGAGGCAACACAAAAGACATCCATAAAATGAATAAACAGTTGCAGACCTTTCAAATGATGTGTCACACAATTTTTGTTGTAGAGAAATTACAAAATGGGGCCCCTCTGAGGGCAGAGGAGGGGGGTTACACACAAGATATCCATAATATGAATAAGCAGTTGAAGACCTCTCAAATGATGTGTCACACAATTGGTGTTGTAAAGAAATTAAAAATGTGCCCCCCCCCGGGGGCAGAGTGGGGGATGACACACAACATATCCATAATATGAATAAGCAGTTGCAGACTTTTCAAATGATGTGTCACACAACTGGTGTTGTAAAGAAATTAAAAATGTGACCCCCCCCCTGGGGAGAGCAGAGTGTGGGAGTGACACACAAGACATCCATAATATGAATAAGCAGTTGCAGACCTTTCAGATCTTGTGTAACACGACTGGTGTTGTAAAGAAATTAAAAATGTGTCCCCCTGGGGAGCAGAATGGGGGATAACACACAAGACATCCATTATATGAATAAGCAGTTGCAAACCTCTCAAATGATGTATCAAACAACTGGTGTTGTAAAGAAATTAAAAATTTGGCGAAATATTACAGTTATCGCCAAGTTGGCGTCACTTTTGACAACTAATTTTGGTCGCCAAATTTGGCGATATATCGCCAAGTTGGTGACAAACTTGGCGATTGTTGGCGATGGTAACCTTTCCTCTCTTTATGGTAACCCATACGGCGATGCATAGACGGAGTCCTTTCCTGATTGGTCTATTCGACTCATGGAAGGAGTGGACAACCCGGATTCGTTAGTTCCGGAAATCTTCCACATCAGCATCATTCCAGGAGTCATTCCTTTTAAGGCTAGTTTTTTTTTACTATAGAAGGAAAGGTGGAGTGACGATGCAGTAAAAGTTCCAAATTTTTTACAGTGTATGTTCAGACTGTGATTTGACAGACAAGATTTTCAAAACTACACAAAATGTGGAAATTTTCTATTCCAAAACTTGACGATACTGAACGAGTACTATTATACGAGTTCAAGAAGTTAATTAGATTCACTTTAATGTCAAGCTCATAGAAAACATTTCGCCATTTTCTTTTCTCTAGACTCGTATTAACCTATCAAATATCCCCGCATTTTACCACTTTGATTTCGAGGAATTCTGTCAGAAGAAAATCTTAAAAATTCCCATTTTTAATTCGATAAATGAATCTGAATCTTAAGACAGTGTCGATACACATAAAAATGCACTTTAATTCATTTGTACATTCGGCATACACTGTGCATGCAACACGTTGGCACGATTGGAACAAAATGGCGATTATGTGTCTCATATGCTAACCCGGCTATCATTGTATACTTATTAATAAATTATTTTCTTTTACTTTCTTTTTTAAAATGGGTACTTCTAGGTTATCCCGTCGACCAAAAAATTATCGCCAAACTATAAGATTAAATGCCAATAATGGATGATCGTGAATGTCACATTCAATGACATTAATGCGATTCACGTGTTTAAAATGTCATTAAGTAATTTTTATTTCGACTTTTTATTAATATTTTTATTAATATTCTACTAATTATTTATTTTTTCGTTATTTAAAATAAAAATTATGTCAACATGTATAATTTGGCTATCAGTTTGGCGATTTGTATAATTTGGCGAAATTGGTCGACGGGATAACCTAGAAATACCTTAAATGATATAAATTGTTTTGTTCTATTGAAAACGAAATTTTCACCATCAATTTTCGCAAAAATTGCGCCAACGTGATAAATATTAGACATCTGTGCCAAAGGACAGAGCGTTATGAATATTTCAAATGAGTTTACATTTTATAATTTCATACAAATAATGCATCAAAAGAGTTTTATAAAAATATTAACTTGAGATATAAAAAAAACAGCTACTTTTCAACAGAAACTCTTTGTGATGTTTTAAAAATTAAATCGTGTAAGTTTCTTATCATTTTAACAATCATAGGAATAATAAATTTAATACAAATTAATTCAAAATTAAATTTTATTCAATGATTAATTATTTGTAATGTTACAAGTTGAGGAGCGATTTTAAAAAATCGCCAAATTGGAAATTAAAAAAAATATTTGAATGATTAGGTTGATAGAATTGGCTAATTTATTGCAGTGCCGAAAAGTCTTACGCCAATTAGTCGTTAATTCTGCGGTTTAGCCTTAAAAAAATTGCCAGGAATTGAGTTTGAAGGCCTAGTTCTGCAGATTTACTAATTTCATTACGTACCAAGGGTGATATACTATTATTTTTTAATACTATTATTTTTGGAGACTTTTATTTACCTTAATTTATTTTGATTTTCTTCGAACGTATAAGGCAAAGACATTATAAAAATTGTGGTATAGGTACAAAATTCCGGCACAAATATCGTATACTGGCTTTGGCGCGATTTTTTTCAGATGCCAATGTGTCAGAAACCCCACTTTCAAATACCATTATTTACATGTATATTTTTAAGTTATTTTCTATTATTTTGCAAAACAATAAATAGAAAAAAGCTTAATTTACTAATTTTCTATATTTCTTCAATTAAAAAACGCCTTGATCCATCAATTAATATTAGAAAATATCTCTTTATTACAAAATTCATGCTTCATATTTATTATTTTCTGAAAATGATTCTTTTTCCTGGTACCAAATGTTTAAAAATCTCCGTTTCACTTCCAATATGAAGTCTTAAATATGCCGTTTTTAATTCTTACAAAAAAAATTTCTTTTTAAATCACGTAAAAATTATTAAATGCTACAGGAAATATGTCCATTGATCACTAAGATTTTCCTTTTTTTTTTTTAACCATTTGAAAAATGGTTGTTGTTTTCGGGAGAATGGACCCGATGATGTTATTAACCATTTGAAAAATGGTTGTTGTTTTCGGGAGAATGGACCCGATGATGTTACCACTTTTGAATGATGTTACCACTTTTGAATGATGTGGTCACTTTTGAATTTAAATTAATTTCTTTACTTTTAGAAGAGTTTTTTTTAATTTAAATTAAATTCTTTACTTTTAGAAGAATTTTTATTTGAATAGTAAATTAAAATGGTTAAAATCATTGTAATAAAGGAGAAAACTAACAAATTTAAAAATGGGTAGACGGAAATTAACAGATACGGAAAAAGCCGAAGCCAAAGAAATGAATGAACGTGAATATCGCATTCAATGATATTAAACACAGTCAACATGTATAAGTTGCTTATTAGTTTGGCGATTCGTATCATTTGGCGAAATTGGTCGACGGGATAACTGAGTAATACTGTATTTGGTTTGGCGCAAAAACGTCTTTCAATGCAGAAAATGATAAAATCAAAAGATTATTGAGCCGCTGAAAACCAATTACGTGTTGAAAGGCGATCACGAAAAAGGAAGCAATTTAATGCCGAACCGATTAATTGTAAAACATCATGTCGCCAGGGCGACCAATCCACTAGCCATGGCGTTTTACTATCGGTCGGTTCTAACCAGGAAAATTTGAGTGCCAATAGTGATTCTAACAAGCCGGAAAATGTTATAGCTATTACTCTTGATTTTCCACCACCTAAAAAGAAAACTAAAAAGCAATCGGCTTGGGAAAAACTGGGAAAAAACTTTTTTGATTCGATGTCTGATGGACCCATTCACAGATGCATGTGCTGCGATCGATTTTGGTTTAAAACCTCCATCACCAAAATTCTGCTCTGTAAAATCAAACAATATATGCCAAAGTCTTACAAGTATAACAGTATATGCCAAAGCTGTATTTTAATAATGATTACTTTTGCACCAACAATGTTAAATAGTTTGAAATGTTTCTTTCGTCGCCAACTTTTATGCTTGGCGACAATAGAGTGATATAACTTAAACGAACCGTACCTTCAAATTGCAGCATGTATAAAGTCATTTATAGCAGTGGCACGGATAATACACAATAAAACAACTGGTATTTAGCTTAAAATGATAGATGAATGTATCGAGTGAAACATTTTTCAAATGGTTGGGGTAATTTCTTAAATTACAATTTTTTTTTTTTTTTTTTTTTTTTTTTTTTTTTTAAACTCAATTAGGTGCTTCGAAGAAAATCTGTGGCAGCGCGTACAAAAGGTGGGAAAATGTCTAGTAAATAACTCGTTCAATGTTAAATTCCCTATTAAAATAACATTACGGAGTCGCATTGGAAATAAATATAGCATAGCACTACCGTGCTATGCTATAATTAATAAAAATACAAATAAAAAGTCGAAATAAAAATCACTTAATGACATTTTAAACACGTGAATCGTATTTAATATTATTGAATGTGACATTAACGATCATCCATTATTGGCATTTAATCTTATAGTTTGTCGATAATTTTTTGGTCGACAGGATAACCTAGTAGTACCATAAAAATATTAACTTAAAGTATAAAAAACAGCTATTTTTCAACAGAAACTCTTTGCGATAGTTTAAAAATTAAATAGTGTAGAGTTTTTTCATATTAAAATCATCAAAATAATGAATTTAATACAAGTTAATTCGGTACTTGGTTATCCCTTCAACCAATTCCGCCAAATTATATAAGTCGCCAAACTAATAGCCAAATTATACATATTGGCATTTTTTTATAGCAAAAGTACAAATAAATGGGTAAAACACTAGTAAAAAGTGAAAATAAAATCATTTGATGACATCTCTAAATACGTATAGGTATTTAATGTCATTGAATGTGACATTCACGATCATCCATTACTGTCATTTTATCTTATAGTTTGGCGATAGTTTTTTGATCGACGAGTTAACCAAGTAGTACCGTTGATTTAAAACTGATTTTATCCAATGATTAATTATTTGTAACATTACAAATTTAAGCACGATTTAAAAAAATCACCAAATCGGGAATTGAAAAAATATATTTGTAAACATTGTTTATACTTGTTTACATTGGATTTGAATATTTAGGTTGATAGAATTGGCGAATTTATTGCAGCGCCGAAAAGTCTTATACCAAGTAGTTGATGATTCTGCGGTTTAGCCTTAAAAAAATTGCTATGTTTGAAGACCCAGTTCTGCAGATTTACTAGTTTCATTACATACAGGATGAAATACTATTATTCTCAAATATTATTATTTTTGAAAATTCTTATTCACCTAAATTTATTTTGATTTTCTTCGAACATATAAGACGAAGAAATTTTTAAAAATGTTCTATAAGTACGAAATCCCGGCGGAAATGCCATATATGCACTGGGTTTGGTGCAATTTTTTTATGCCAATGTGTCAAAAAACTCGCTTTTAAATACCAGTTACATATATATACTTAAGTTATTTTGTATTATTTTGCAGAGACAATAGGTAGAAAAAAGTTTAATTTACTTATTTTCTATATTTCTTCTGTTAGAAGCTTCTTGATCAATGTTTGAAAAAGTCTTTTATTTTAAAAATCATGCTTCATTTTGCTTTCTGTTGACGATTCTTGTATTTGTACGAAATGTTTGCAAATCTCTGTTTCATTTCTAATATGACTTCGTAAATATACCATTTTTAATTCTTACAAAAGAAAAAAAATCAATTTTATTTTTTATTTATCACGTGTAAAAATGATTAATTGCTACAGGAAATATGTCCATTGACCTCTGTATATGTTTTTGATTGGAGGGAATTATTTTTTAAACAATTAGATCCTTTGAAGAAAATTTGTGGAAGCGCGTACAAAATGTGGGAAAATGTCTAGTAAATAACTCGTTCAATGTTAAATTCCGTATTAAAATAACATTACGGAGTCACACTGGAAATAAATAAAGCATAGCACTGCCGTGCTATGCTTTAATTCCTAATCTCACAAACTTTTTTTTTTTTTTTTCCAATTCCAAAGATATCGTTTGCGTGTTGCCATAACAACAAGAAAATTAAATTTCAGTAAAAAAATAATAACGAGAAAATTAAACTTCAATAAAAAAAAAATAATAAAAAAAAAATTGTAATTTAAGAAATTACCCCAACCATTTGAAAAATGTTTCACTCGATACATTCATCTATCATTTTAAGCTAAATACCAGTTGTTTTATTGTGTATTATCCGTGCCACTGCTATAAATGACTTTATACATGCTGCAATTTGAAGGTACGGTTCGTTTAAGTTATATCACTCTATTGTCGCCAAGCATAAAAGTTGGCGACGAAAGAAACATTTCAAACTATTTAACATTGTTGGTGCAAAAGTAATCATTATTAAAATACAGCTTTGGCATATACTGTTATACTTGTAAGACTTTGGCATATATTGTTTGATTTTACAGAGCAGAATTTTGGTGATGGAGGTTTTAAACCAAAATCGATCGCAGCACATGCATCTGTGAATGGGTCCATCAGACATCGAATCAAAAAAGTTTTTTCCCAGTTTTTCCCAAGCCGATTGCTTTTTAGTTTTCTTTTTAGGTGGTGGAAAATCAAGAGTAATAGCTATAACATTTTCCGGCTTGTTAGAATCACTATTGGCACTCAAATTTTCCTGGTTAGAACCGACCGATAGTAAAACGCCATGGCTAGTGGATTGGTCGCCCTGGCGACATGATGTTTTACAATTAATCGGTTCGGCATTAAATTGCTTCCTTTTTCGTGATCGCCTTTCAACACGTAATTGGTTTTCAGCGGCTCAATAATCTTTTGATTTTATCATTTTCTGCATTGAAAGACGTTTTTGCGCCAAACCAAATACAGTATTACTCAGTTATCCCGTCGACCAATTTCGCCAAATGATACGAATCGCCAAACTAATAAGCAACTTATACATGTTGACTGTGTTTAATATCATTGAATGCGATATTCACGTTCATTCATTTCTTTGGCTTCGGCTTTTTCCGTATCTGTTAATTTCCGTCTACCCATTTTTAAATTTGTTAGTTTTCTCCTTTATTACAATGATTTTAACCATTTTAATTTACTATTCAAATAAAAATTCTTCTAAAAGTAAAGAATTTAATTTAAATTCAAAAAAAAACTCTTCTAAAAGTAAAGAAATTAATTTAAATTCAAAAGTGACCACATCATTCAAAAGTGGTAACATCATTCAAAAGTGGTAACATCATCGGGTCCATTCTCCCGAAAACAACAACCATTTTTCAAATGGTTAATAAAAAAAAAATTGTAATTTAAGAAATTACCCCAACCATTTGAAAAATGTTTCACTCGATACATTCATCTATCATTTTAAGCTAAATACCAGTTGTTTTATTGTGTATTATCCGTGCCACTGCTATAAATGACTTTATACATGCTGCAATTTGAAGGTACGGTTCGTTTAAGTTATATCACTCTATTGTCGCCAAGCATAAAAGTTGGCGACGAAAGAAACATTTCAAACTATTTAACATTGTTGGTGCAAAAGTAATCATTATTAAAATACAGCTTTGGCATATACTGTTATACTTGTAAGACTTTGGCATATATTGTTTGATTTTACAGAGCAGAATTTTGGTGATGGAGGTTTTAAACCAAAATCGATCGCAGCACATGCATCTGTGAATGGGTCCATCAGACATCGAATCAAAAAAGTTTTTTCCCAGTTTTTCCCAAGCCGATTGCTTTTTAGTTTTCTTTTTAGGTGGTGGAAAATCAAGAGTAATAGCTATAACATTTTCCGGCTTGTTAGAATCACTATTGGCACTCAAATTTTCCTGGTTAGAACCGACCGATAGTAAAACGCCATGGCTAGTGGATTGGTCGCCATGGCTAGTGGATTGGTCGCCCTGGCGACATGATGTTTTACAATTAATCGGTTCAGCATTAAATTGCTTCCTTTTTCGTGATCGCCTTTCAACACGTAATTGGTTTTCAGCGGCTCAATAATCTTTTGATTTTATCATTTTCTGCATTGAAAGACGTTTTTGCGCCAAACCAAATACAGTATTACTCAGTTATCCCGTCGACCAATTTCGCCAAATGATACGAATCGCCAAACTAATAAGCAACTTATACATGTTGACTGTGTTTAATATCATTGAATGCGATATTCACGTTCATTCATTTCTTTGGCTTCGGCTTTTTCCGTATCTGTTAATTTCCGTCTACCCATTTTTAAATTTGTTAGTTTTCTCCTTTATTACAATGATTTTAACCATTTTAATTTACTATTCAAATAAAAATTCTTCTAAAAGTAAAGAATTTAATTTAAATTCAAAAAAAACTCTTCTAAAAGTAAAGAAATTAATTTAAATTCAAAAGTGACCACATCATTCAAAAGTGGTAACATCATTCAAAAGTGGTAACATCATCGGGTCCATTCTCCCGAAAACAACAACCATTTTTCAAATGGTTAAAAAAATAATAAAAAAAAAATTGTAATTTAAGAAATTACCCCAACCATTTGAAAAATGTTTCACTCGATACATTCATCTATCATTTTAAGCTAAATACCAGTTGTTTTATTGTGTATTATCCGTGCCACTGCTATAAATGACTTTATACATGCTGCAATTTGAAGGTACGGTTCGTTTAAGTTATATCACTCTATTGTCGCCAAGCATAAAAGTTGGCGACGAAAGAAACATTTCAAACTATTTAACATTGTTGGTGCAAAAGTAATCATTATTAAAATACAGCTTTGGCATATACTGTTATACTTGTAAGACTTTGGCATATATTGTTTGATTTTACAGAGCAGAATTTTGGTGATGGAGGTTTTAAACCAAAATCGATCGCAGCACATGCATCTGTGAATGGGTCCATCAGACATCGAATCAAAAAAGTTTTTTCCCAGTTTTTCCCAAGCCGATTGCTTTTTAGTTTTCTTTTTAGGTGGTGGAAAATCAAGAGTAATAGCTATAACATTTTCCGGCTTGTTAGAATCACTATTGGCACTCAAATTTTCCTGGTTAGAACCGACCGATAGTAAAACGCCATGGCTAGTGGATTGGTCGCCCTGGCGACATGATGTTTTACAATTAATCGGTTCAGCATTAAATTGCTTCCTTTTTCGTGATCGCCTTTCAACACGTAATTGGTTTTCAGCGGCTCAATAATCTTTTGATTTTATCATTTTCTGCATTGAAAGACGTTTTTGCGCCAAACCAAATACAGTATTACTCAGTTATCCCGTCGACCAATTTCGCCAAATGATACGAATCGCCAAACTAATAAGCAACTTATACATGTTGACTGTGTTTAATATCATTGAATGCGATATTCACGTTCATTCATTTCTTTGGCTTCGGCTTTTTCCGTATCTGTTAATTTCCGTCTACCCATTTTTAAATTTGTTAGTTTTCTCCTTTATTACAATGATTTTAACCATTTTAATTTACTATTCAAATAAAAATTCTTCTAAAAGTAAAGAATTTAATTTAAATTCAAAAAAAACTCTTCTAAAAGTAAAGAAATTAATTTAAATTCAAAAGTGACCACATCATTCAAAAGTGGTAACATCATTCAAAAGTGGTAACATCATCGGGTCCATTCTCCCGAAAACAACAACCATTTTTCAAATGGTTAAAAAAATAATAAAAAAAAAATTGTAATTTAAGAAATTACCCCAACCATTTGAAAAATGTTTCACTCGATACATTCATCTATCATTTTAAGCTAAATACCAGTTGTTTTATTGTGTATTATCCGTGCCACTGCTATAAATGACTTTATACATGCTGCAATTTGAAGGTACGGTTCGTTTAAGTTATATCACTCTATTGTCGCCAAGCATAAAAGTTGGCGACGAAAGAAACATTTCAAACTATTTAACATTGTTGGTGCAAAAGTAATCATTATTAAAATACAGCTTTGGCATATACTGTTATACTTGTAAGACTTTGGCATATATTGTTTGATTTTACAGAGCAGAATTTTGGTGATGGAGGTTTTAAACCAAAATCGATCGCAGCACATGCATCTGTGAATGGGTCCATCAGACATCGAATCAAAAAAGTTTTTTCCCAGTTTTTCCCAAGCCGATTGCTTTTTAGTTTTCTTTTTAGGTGGTGGAAAATCAAGAGTAATAGCTATAACATTTTCCGGCTTGTTAGAATCACTATTGGCACTCAAATTTTCCTGGTTAGAACCGACCGATAGTAAAACGCCATGGCTAGTGGATTGGTCGCCCTGGCGACATGATGTTTTACAGCTCATATTCAAAATATTAGAATAATTACATTTTTTTTAGAAATTGAAAATATCGTTTGGTAATTTAATGTCTTTTAATGAAAATATGCAAACGATATTTTTATTAAGAGCTTATTGTTGATTAAACTTACTTGTTATCTTAAATTTAATATCATTTTTGAAAAGAGTAATTCCAAAAAAAATTATTTTGAAAAGTCAAAATATTAGAATATTTATCCAAGTGGATCAAAATATTAGAATATTTCACATTAATTCTCCTTTAATTATTACCAATTCTTAACTGGTGGCATCATTGATTAAATTCAAACTATTTTATTTAAAATCAGTATTCTTTTTTGCAGTTTGTTTCTTTTTCGTCTTAAAATGGGCCGTGTGAGTGATATTCCTGAATCTACTAAACTTCGTATGGTTGATTTGTTTCGGCACGGTAAAAATCAATGTTTTATAGCGAATTATTTACATTGTTCGCAATCGAGCGTTAGTAAAATACTAACACAATATTCAAAAATTGGAAAATTTCAAAATAATCGCCGAAATGGTGACCGAAAACCAAAAACATCTGCTAGAGATGACAGGAAACTGAAGCGTATAGTTAAGAAAAACCGTTTTAAAAGTGTGCGATTCTTGCACCGAAAATGGAAAGAAGAAGGAGTTGAAGTTTCTACATCAACAACATTAAGACGTCTCCATAAATTTAAATTTGAATCTCGTGTACCGAAAACAAAACCTCTCATGACTGCAAGACAAAAGCGTATAAGATTGAATTGGTGTAAATCAAGACGTTTATGGAGCAATGAAGATTGGAAAAATATATTATTTAGTGATGAAAGTATGTTTTGTGTTTCATATGGGAATCAAGGTATTCGAGTTTGGAGAATGAAGCAAGAAGCATTTGATAAAGAATGCCTAAAACGTTCCGTAAAATTTGCTGCTAGTGTCATGGTTTGGGGTTGTATGAGTGCAGAAGGACCTGGAAAGTTATGCATCGTCTACGAAAAGGTTAACTCTCTGATATATCAAGAAATTTTAGAATATTACATGATTCCATCATCAGAAGATTTATTTGAAGATGATTTCATCTTTCAACAAGATTTAGCGTCCCCGCATACCTCGGTGTCAACTAAGAATTGGTTCCGCCAACGCAACATTAAGGTACTTCCTTGGCCACCAAATTCACCAGATCTTAATCCCATCGAAAACTTATGGTGTATAATGAAGAAAAAACTTCAAGAAAATCCTCCTTCAAGTAAAACTGAGTTAGTGGCACGTATAAAGTCTATTTGGGCTAATATTGATAGAAATGTTTGTAAACATCTTGTATATAGTATGCAAGATCGATTGTACGCTGTTATGAAAGCTAAAGGGGATGCTACAAAATATTAACTACCATTTACTTCATATTCATAAGGTAATATTGTTGCGTAAAATAAAATATTCTAATATTTTGAACCAATCTAAATTTTATTCTAATATTCTGGTGTGTTTAAGGAAGCCGTATACCTAATTTATTGTGCTGTATTTTATATTTTATAAATGTTAAAATCTTATCTAAACATTCGAGATTTAATTTATAAGAAATTTAATTGCATTTACTTAGTATAAAAAATAAATAAATGACAAATAATTTTTTCTTATTACTTTTTCTCAATTATTCTAATATTTTGAATATGAGCTGTACAATTAATCGGTTCGGCATTAAATTGCTTCCTTTTTCGTGATCGCCTTTCAACACGTAATTGGTTTTCAGCGGCTCAATAATCTTTTGATTTTATCATTTTCTGCATTGAAAGACGTTTTTGCGCCAAACCAAATACAGTATTACTCAGTTATCCCGTCGACCAATTTCGCCAAATGATACGAATCGCCAAACTAATAAGCAACTTATACATGTTGACTGTGTTTAATATCATTGAATGCGATATTCACGTTCATTCATTTCTTTGGCTTCGGCTTTTTCCGTATCTGTTAATTTCCGTCTACCCATTTTTAAATTTGTTAGTTTTCTCCTTTATTACAATGATTTTAACCATTTTAATTTACTATTCAAATAAAAATTCTTCTAAAAGTAAAGAATTTAATTTAAATTAAAAAAAAACTCTTCTAAAAGTAAAGAAATTAATTTAAATTCAAAAGTGACCACATCATTCAAAAGTGGTAACATCATTCAAAAGTGGTAACATCATCGGGTCCATTCTCCCGAAAACAACAACCATTTTTCAAATGGTTAATAAGTTTCTACAAATTCATGGAGCCGCTTTTAATTCCTTATTTATTTTGTTTATGCACTGAAATATTTCACTAATTGCAACAATAACAAAGCTACTCAGATATTAAAGCATAGCACGGCAGTGCTATGCTTTATTTATTTCCAGTGTGACCCCGTAATGTTATTTTAATATGGAATTTAACATTGAACGAGTTATTTACTAGACATTTTCCCACATTTTGTACGCGCTTCCACAAATTTTCTTCAAAGGATCTAATTGTTTAAAAAATAATTCCCTCCAATTAAAAAAATATACAGAGGTCAATGGACATATTTCCTGTAGCAATTAATCATTTTTACGTGATAAATAAAAAATAAAATTGATTTTTTTTTCTTTTGTAAGAATTAAAAATGGTACATTTACGACGTCATATTAGAAATGAAACGGAGATTTGCAAAGATTTCGTACAAATACAAGAATCGTCAACAGAAAGCAAAATGAATCATGATTTTTAAAATAAAAGGACATTTTCAAACATTGATCAAGAAGTTTCTAACAGAAGAAATATAGAAAATAAGTAAATTGAATTTTTTTCTACCTATTGTCTCTGCAAAATAATAGAAAATAACTTAAGTATATATATGTAACTGGTATTTGAAAGCGAGTTTTTTGTTACATTGACATTAAAAAAAAAAAAAAGCACCAAACCCAGTGCATATAATGATATTTGCGCCGGGATTTCGTACTTACACCACATTTTTAAAAAATTCTTCGTCTTATATGTTCGAAGAAAATCAAAGTAAATTTAGGTGAATAAAAATTTTCAAAAATTAAACATTTGAGAATAATTGTGTTTAACATCCGTGGTATGTAATGAAACTAGTAAATCTGCAGAACTGGGTCTTCAAAGATATCAATTTTTTAAGGCTAAACCGCATAATCATCAGCTACTTGGCATAAGACTTTTCGGCACTGCAATAAATTCGCCAATTCTATCAACCTAAATATTCAAATCCAATGTAAACAAGTATAAACAATGTTTACAAATATATTTTTTTAATTCCCGATTTGGTGATATTTTTAAATCGTGCCTAAATTTGTAATGTTACAAATAATTAATCATTGGATAAAATCAATTTTAAATCAACGGTACTACTTGGTTATCCCGTCGACCAAAAAACTATCGCCAAACTATAAGATAAAATGCCAGTAATAGATGATCGTGAATGTCACATTCAATGACATTAAATACCTATACGTATTTAGAAATGTCATCAAATGATTTTATTTCCTCTTTTTACTAGTGTTTTACCCATTTATTTGTACTTTTGTTATAAAAAAATGCCAATATGTATAATTTGGCTATTAGTTTGGCTACTTATATAATTTGGCGGAATTGGTTGAAGAGATAACCAAGTTAACTTGTATTAAATTCATTATTCCGATGATTTTAATATGATAAAACACGACACGATTTAATTTTTAAAATATCGCAAAGAGTTTTTGTTGAAAAATAGCTGTTTTTTATACTTTAAGTTAATATTTTTATGGTACTACTAGGTTATTCCGTCGTCCAAAAAATTATCGCCAAACTATAAGATTAAATGCCAATAATGGATGATCGTTAATGTCACATTCAATAACATTAAATACGATTCACGTGTTTAAAATGTCATTAAGTGATTTTTATTTCAACTTTTTATTTGTATTTGTATTAATATTCTATTAATTATTTGGTTTTTCGTTATTTAAAATACAAATTTTATCAACATGCATAATTTGGCTATTAGTTTGGCGATTTGTAGAATTTGGCGAAATTGGTCGACGGGATAATAGAGTAGTACCATTTTTATAAAACTTTTGGTTCACTATCTCTATGAGTTAATAAAATTTAAGCACATTTGGAATATTCATAATGCGTCACCTTTATGCACAGATGTCTAATACTTACCATGTTGGCGCAGTTTTTTTCTGACGCCAATTTGGCGAAAATTTCGTTTTCAAATGCATATCACATATATATTTTTTAATTATTTTCTAATATTTAAGAAAGAAAATAAAGATAAATAAAAAAAAAGTTTATTAATAACTATAAAACAAACGATCTACATAATTTTTTTTAAATAAAAATGATAGAAAATAAACAATTTATTAATAAAATAAACAACGATAGCCAGGTTAGCATGTGAGGCATATAATATCCATTTTGTTCCAATCACGCCAATGTATTGCATATATGACATCTTGACATCTATCCCCAACTTTTCTACGCTGAACCCTGCCCAGAGCTCCGATAGCGGTTTGAAGTTCTGTCGATGTTAAATTTCAATTTGGGGCAGAATTTCAATTCAAACATTGATTTATTTATCAAGAAGCTTCTAAGTGAAGAAATACAGAAAATAAATAAACATGAACATGACGTAATACAAAAAATAAAAAAATAAGTACATTTTATTGATACTATGTCTTGAGGTATTGTTGGAGGAATATTATATTGTCTAGAGGTGAATGTCTAAAATTATACTAGACATTTATGACGTCATATTGGAAATGAAACAGAGATTTTGAAATATTTGGTATCAAGACAGGAAGCATGTACAGAATTCAGATCTAGATGTAAAAAAAAAGTTAACGATTTGGAAATGGACCAATGAAAATCTGTGCAAAACCCAATGGAGAAATGAAAATCCAACGTAGATACCACGGAGATAGATAGAGTTTTTAATTGGGGGTGGTTTTGGAGTCTAGGTATAGTATCATGATCGGTATGATCTGGAAAAATAAATCAGAAATTCCTACGTAGGGGGAAAACGTAATAGTTAGTATTTCATCAAATAAAATTTTGTTCAAAAATCTAATTAAACTTTGAGGCCCTTTCACAGTTTTGCAGAATTGCTAAATTGTAACTAAAGTGCTTCAACACTCGCTCATCCTGCTTGCACATATGAAGCCAACATGATGTTTAATCTTGAATTAGTTATACACTCAAATTTTTCATCACCATATTCTTTTTTAGCGTAAAATGGAGCTATTGCAACAATTTAATAAGAAACATGGAACTTACAATGTGAATATCCACTAATATATTTTTTTGCATCAGAGGAAGAGAGAGAGAAATTATGAGCACCTCAGACGCTCTTGAGCGTACCCCCCCCCCCTCCTCCATAATTCACTTCTAGCTATGTCCCTGGGTAAATTACATCAGTAATTGTGATGCGATACCACATAAAGGAAGTCCTGATGATCATTTTGAAATGAGCTCATCTGAATTCAGTAGTTATTAAAAAACTTGAGATATTAAACAAAAACATAATTTGCAGAACAAATTAAAAAAACAAAATTTATTTCCTGCTCTATTTAAGCCCGAGAAGGGACAGATATTAAGATATTTGATTTATTTATTTTTACATTTAGTATTAAATTTTTGTATCAAATAATTTAAATTATGTGAACATTAAAAAAATAAAAATGAAATTCAAACAATATGATACTTAAAAACCCTAAATCTTAGATTCGCTTCAAACGAAATCGAAATAAATCTTAGACTTTTTTCCAAACTTAACTTGCAAATACTTGTTTTGCAGATTTTGTATAATGTTTACGGTAGGTATAGATAAAAAGAATAGACATATCTAAAAAGCAAATGTTCAGAAAAAGTCTAAGATTTATTTCGATTTAGTTTGAACGGAATCTAAGATTTAGGGTTTTTAAGTATCATATTGTTTGAATTTCATTTTTATTTATTTAATGTTCACATAATTTAAATTATTTGATACAAAAATTTAATACTAAATGTAGAAAAAAATAAATCAAATATCTTAATATTTGTCCCTTCTCGGGCTTAAATAGAGCAGGAAATAAATTTTGTTTTTTTAATTTGTTCTGCAAATTATGTTTTTGTTTAATTTTTATTTTATCTTGTTGCAAAAATAGTTAAGAGTAATTTTACAATAAGTTATTACTTACTCGGTAAAAACAAGTAAAACCAACTTTCACAATTATTTTTCTTTCAATTCTAAAGATATCGTTTGCGTGTTGACATAGCAACAAGTACAATAAATTTCAACTAGCAAAAGCCATGCTTTGTTTGGATTCGCGAAGCATTATTTTATAAAACACATATTTGAAAGTAACAATATTTTTTAAATATTTTTGCATATTTATAAAAAAAAAAAAAAAAAAAAAAAAAAAAAAAAAAAAAAAAAAAAAATTGTAATTTAAGAAATTACCCCAACCATTTGAAAAATGTTTCACTCGATACATTCATCTATCATTTTAAGCTAAATACCAGTTGTTTTATTGTGTATTATCCGTGCCACTGCTATAAATGACTTTATACATGCTGCAATTTGAAGGTACGGTTCGTTTAAGTTATATCACTCTATTGTCGCCAAGCATAAAAGTTGGCGATGAAAGAAACATTTCAAACTATTTAACATTGTTGGTGCAAAAGTAATCATTATTAAAATACAGCTTTGGCATATACTGTTATACTTGTAAGACTTTGGCATATATTGTTTGATTTTACAGAGCAGAATTTTGGTGATGGAGGTTTTAAACCAAAATCGATCGCAGCACATGCATCTGTGAATGGGTCCATCAGACATCGAATCAAAAAAGTTTTTTCCCAGTTTTTCCCAAGCCGATTGCTTTTTAGTTTTCTTTTTAGGTGGTGGAAAATCAAGAGTAATAGCTATAACATTTTCCGGCTTGTTAGAATCACTATTGGCACTCAAATTTTCCTGGTTAGAACCGACCGATAGTAAAACGCCATGGCTAGTGGATTGGTCGCCCTGGCGACATGATGTTTTACAATTAATCGGTTCGGCATTAAATTGCTTCCTTTTTCGTGATCGCCTTTCAACACGTAATTGGTTTTCAGCGGCTCAATAATCTTTTGATTTTATCATTTTCTGCATTGAAAGACGTTTTTGCGCCAAACCAAATACAGTATTACTCAGTTATCCCGTCGACCAATTTCGCCAAATGATACGAATCGCCAAACTAATAAGCAACTTATACATGTTGACTGTGTTTAATATCATTGAATGCGATATTCACGTTCATTCATTTCTTTGGCTTCGGCTTTTTCCGTATCTGTTAATTTCCGTCTACCCATTTTTAAATTTGTTAGTTTTCTCCTTTATTACAATGATTTTAACCATTTTAATTTACTATTCAAATAAAAATTCTTCTAAAAGTAAAGAATTTAATTTAAATTCAAATAAAAATTCTTCTAAAAATAAAGAATTTAATTTAAATTCAAAAGTGGTAACATCATTCAAAAGTGGTAACATCATTCAAAAGTGGTAACATCATTCAAAAGTGGTAACATCATCGGGTCCATTCTCCCGAAAACAACAACCATTTTTCAAATGGTTAAATAAAAATTCTTCTAAAAGTAAAGAATTTAATTTAAATTCAAATAAAAACTCTTCTAAAAGTAAAGAAATTAATTTAAATTCAAAAGTGACCACATCATTCAAAAGTGGTAACATCATTCAAAAGTGGTAACATCATCGGGTCCATTCTCCCGAAAACAACAACCATTTTTCAAATGGTTAAAAAAAAAAAAAAAAAAAAAAAAAAAACGTTATTTTATGTTTTGACGCATTTTAATTTTTAGGTGCGTTCGTAATTATGTAAATACGTAGCACCTGTTGTTGTCGCTCAGTCCGTCCGTCCGTCTGTCTGTCAGTCTGTCCGCATATAACAACTAGCATAATTATAACATAATTTTGTCTAGTCATTTCAAATTTTATGAAAATCGGATGGACAGATCAATTACAGGGACATTCAAAAGGATTCAGTTACATTAAGTCAATAGGGAAAAAAGTTTTAAATGCTTTTTAATCGTTTGAAATTTAAAACATATAATTATTGCGTAATTTAGTCGAGTCATTTCAAATTTTATGAAAATCGGATGGACAGATCAATTACAGGGACATTCAAAAGGATTCCGTTACATTACGGTCAATAGGGAAAAAAGTTTTAAATGCATTTTAATCGTTTGGAATTTAAAACATATAATTATTGCGTAATTTAGTCGAGTCATTTCAAATGTTATGAAAATCGGATGCATAGATCAATTACAGGGACAATCAAAAGGATTCCGTTACATTACGGTCAATGGGGAAAAAGTTTCAAATGCATTTTAATGATGTTACACTCATTCGAACATAATAGAATTGGCATGAATCTATGAAATATATACTAAAATATGCATTCTGTACAATCTGTGATGCAAGGAATTTTTATTAGTAAATTACAGGGCCACACAAAAGTATTCCACTATATAATGCTATACGGGGAAACATGGTTTGGTACGTGTTTAATTATATTCAACTATTTCACATTTTATGAATCCTTACTAATATTATAAATCGGAAAGTGAGTTTGTTTGTTTGTTCCGCTTTCACGCCGTAACTACTGAACCGATTGCTTTGAAATTTTGCAGACGTAAAGTTAGAAGTCCGGATTAAATAATAGGGTAATTTTTATTTATTTTATTCAAATATTTTCCTTAATAATTCAAAATTTAATTATTTTTCATACAAAATCAATAGGCATTTTTCAGATAAAATTTAACCATTTTCCTTTCCTGTTGCCAAGAAAATAAAAAATTGGAATAATAATTTTTCAGCGGCAATGAATTTTTAATAGAAAACTTCCAAGCGAAAAACTATAATAAAATAATTTAAAAGAAAATAAATATGACGTCATGTTTGAAATAAAAATAAAAGGTGTATTTTTCATAATACATTTAACAAGGATATTTGTTTAGTTAATGGGAATTTTTGTGTAAAATATGGTGACATAAATTAAAAGTAAAAAGAATGAAAAATAATTATATTTTTAATAAAATGGTTTACTCATGAAAATGTGACGTCATAGTTGAAATAAAGCAGGTACTTTATAGCAGTCGTTAAAAATACAAGGGGTATGAATATCAGTAGCTAATGGAGCGAGATAAATAATGACGTCATATTTAAAATGAATCAGAAATATTTTTTACTTATACTAATTAATAAGTTATAAGTTACATATAAATGAATATTTTTATTCAAAACTCATAATTATCAATGGAAGAAATTTTTGTGGGGAAAAGGTGGAAAATAAAATCACTGATTAATATATTTTTGGCTCGATTTTTTAACACTTTCAAACAAAGTTGAAAAGTTATTATGCTTTCGGTTTGTCTGTCTGTCTGGTCGCTTTCTAACTTTCGTAAATATACTCCGATTTCCATGAAATTTTTGGACGTTCTTAACGTTTACCTAGCACGAATACCTATTGAAAATAAAGTTTCTACCATGATTAGTTTATTTACAGGGATAGTAAAAAAATTTCCTTATATTACGGCATTATGGGGAAAAATCGTTTTAATTAAATTTAACGATGTTACAGCCTGTAGAACATATTCAAATTTATATGCATTTACAAAGTGCACTAAAATATGCATTTTGTAAAGTATGTAGTGAAAAGGGCACTTACTATTCATTTACAGGGTCAGACAGAAAAATTTCATTGCATAGGAATAAAGGGAGGAACAGTTTCCGACATATTTTAATTATGGTAAACGATTTCATGTATAATCAAATTGATATATGTTGCTGAGGCTTAATGTAAGTTATTTCATGCATAATACGAAGTGCATAGCATTTACAGGGACACACAAAAGATTTCAAATATTATATATTCTATCCGAAGTACTGTACATCATGGATGATGACTGTTGCATGGATGAAATGCATTTTGAATTATGATTTGTGCTTTTAAGTTTCGCTAAATGTATGCATATTAAATGGAGAGTATAAATGGTAATAGTATAAATAGTTAAATTTAGATATACAGGGTTACACAAAAGATCTCGGAAAGGTTACTGAATATGAGCGTAATTTATTTACTTAAAGGTGGTTTTTAAATAAAATATGCATTTTTATTTTGAACTGCATTTAGTAAACTAAGAAATGTTTGTAGCAGGGTTGGAAAAAAAATCATGATTTTTTTTAAAAAATCAAAAAAATCGGATTTATTTGATTTAAATCAGATTTTTTTTTATTTAAATCGGATTTATTTGATTTTTTTAGAATACTATTTTTAATTATTGAGTTTTTATTTTTTTACAATACATGGAGCAGTTTTTTATGATCATATATATTATAAAGCAGAAGTTCTGAAACTTCCAAACGAGTGTTTTCATAAACTACCCGATGGATTTTTTTGCCGGTATCATTCGATAGGAAATATTTTTTCGTAGGTTTATGATTCAAATTTACAGGGATAACTCTGATTTTTCGTAGAAAATTTCGTATTTTTCGGTTATTTTTGACAAAAGGGTGGCCAGTAGCTGTTTTTGGCGTAAATTATAATTGCTAAAAGAATTAAATTGGCTATATGTATTAGAAATATTACAAATATCTTGCAAATAATAGCAGAAAATAACTACTGATAATAATAATAAAGAAAGACCGCTTAAATGAGGCGTAATATTATAAAAATATATTTATCTTGAAAATGAAAAAAATATTTGTAATCCTTCTATAGTAAAAAAAAACTAGCCTTAAAAGGAATGACTCCTGAAATGATGCTGATGTGGAAGATTTCCGGAACTAACGAATCCGGGTTGTCCACTCCTTCCATGAGCCGAATAGACCAATCAGGAAAGGGCTCCGTCTATGCATCGCCGTATGGGTTACCATAAAGAGAGGAAAGGTTACCATCGCCAACAATCGCCAAGTTTGTCGCCAACTTGGCGATATATCGCCAAATTTGGCGATCAAAATTAGTTGTCAAAAGTGATGCCAACTTGGCGATAACTGTAATATTTCGCCAAATTTTTAATTTCTTTACAACACCAGTCGTTTGATACATCATTTGAGAGGTTTGCAACTGCTTATTCATATAATGGATGTCTTGTGTGTTATCCCCCACTCTGCTCCCCAGGGGGGACACATTTTTTATTTCTTTACAACACCAGTCGTGTTACACAAGATTTGAAAGGTCTGCAACTGCTTATTCATATTATGGATGTCTTGTGTGTCACCCCCACACTCTGCTCTCCCCAGGGAGGGGGGGGTCACATTTTTTATTTCTTTACAACACCAGTTGTGTGACCCATCATTTGAAAGGTCTGCAACTGTTTATTCATTTTATGGATGTCTTGTGTGTCACCCCCACTCTGCCCCCCCAGGGGGGCACATTTTCAATTTTTTACAACACCAGTCGTGTGACATATCATTTGAGAGGTCTGCAGCTGCTTATTCATATTATGGATATCTTTTGTGTCGCCTCCTACTCTGCCCCCCAGGGGGGGCACATTTTTAATATATTTACAACACCAGTCGTGTGACACGTCAGTTGAAAGGTCTGCAACTGCTTATTCATACCATGGGGTATTGGCGAGCGCAGCAAGCAGGGGTAGCCAATAATTTGGAATCGCGAAGTGATTACGCGGGGGGTTGGCGAGCATAGCGAGCAGGGGGGCGGCGCCCCCCTAGTGCTTTAAAAATAAATTAACGCGAAATATAACAATTGGTTCAACTTTTGGCGACTTATCCCTGGCGTTAGAATAAAAACATGAATTTCAGAAATTGATTAAATGAATTTTGAATGATAGTTATTTCCCTTTTTATTATTTTATTTCTCTTTTTTATCGAATTTCCGTATAATATAACTTACAGCAGAAAAAAGCAGATCTGATTGTAAAAGACACTGTAAGTTGTGAGTTACTATTCGTTTCTATACCATTTTCATCTTGCTTTTGTCGCCCAAGAATGTGTTTTTAAGACGAAAATGCACTACTGACTTAATGCCTGACTTAGGTTCTTAATGGTCGCAATAATGTTTTTTTTTTTTTTTTTTTTTTTCCAAGTGAAGATAATTTTTAGAGTATATTTTAATATTCAATCGTAAATTACATAGATATGAGTATAACACTTTTATTTCTTTTTGCAAATGTTTTTATTGTTAATTTAATTTTTCTTGCGCCATTTCGTCAATTTCACTTACAGGAAAAATTTCAGTTTTAAAATTTAAAAACTGAAGAAGGAAAGATTACCCATCGATTAAAAATCTACCGCCAAATTCCAAGATTAAATGTCAATAATGGATGATCGTAAATATCACATTCACTTGACATTAAGCATAATATAAATATTAATTATGTCATCAAGTGATTTTTAATTCGACATTTTATTTCTACTTTTATATATGCTCTGCTAATTTGTTTTTCGTTATTTAAATGAAAAAAATATGTTTATCTATATAATCTGTCTAATAGTTTGGCGATTTGTATAATTTGGCGAAATTGGTCGACGATATAAGTAAGTAGTTTTTTTTTTAAATATTTTTAAAATCTAATTCTTCCATTATGTGTCTTACAGGACAAAAAAGCAGAATTGTTTTTGAAAATGGTTTTATCTGTTAATTATATGTTGTTTGTTTATTTGGGTGTTTGAATTTACTTTTGTCATCAAACAATGCGATTTTATACCAAGAAGGCATAAGCCGGAGCGATGTTCGCAATTAGTACTATATTCTCTCCCTCTCTTTTAAAATCGTGAGAGCATTTTTAGAATATTTTTTTATGTTTTATTGTAAATATATAAATAGCAGTTATAGCAAATAAAAAATGCGTATAATGTTTAAATTTTAGTATAAATGTCTTCCTCATCCAAACTGTAAAATAATTTAATTGCAACTTTTTAAAGTTTTGGCGCAGATGTCATAGACGCACCAGATTCGCACGATTGCAACAAAATGGCGATTTTATGCCTCACTTGGTAAACCAACTATGGTTGTTTATTTATTAATAAACTATTTATTAACTTTCATTTTGTTTTTTAAAATAATATAAATCATTTTGTTCTATAGCTATTAATTAAACTTTTTTATTTATTATTTTTTATTCAAATAATACAAAATAATTAAAAAATATTTATGAAATTGGCAATTAAAAACAAAGTTCTCCAAATTGGCGCCAGAAAAAAATTGCGCCAATGTGATGCATACATGGCATCTGTGTCAAAGTTTTTTCCCTATACATAAGTAGGGAAAATGCAGTATAAATACCGATTAAAGTTTTTTTCCAAATATGGAAATTTTGTCACAGATTTGGTCATATACTCATCAAGGTATCTCACTGGCGCCAAAATGGCATTATTTGCCTCATATGGAAACCCAGCTATAGTTGTTTATCTGATGATAAATTGCTTATTTACTTTCAGTTTCTTTTTTAAAATGATATTTGTTGTTTTGTTCTACAGTTACTTTTTATTTATTGTTAATTGCTGTTTAAAATGATAGAAAATAATAAAATATATATAAATTTCTTTGGTATTCTAAAACGAGGATTTTGCCACATTGTAGTTGCCAGAAAATCGTGCTAAATCTATTGCGTATATGATGTCTGTGTAGGAATCTTTTGTGAAATATGAAAAGTGTAAATTGGCTATTATTTGATTATCAGGTCAACCAATTTCGCCAAATCATTCGCCAAATCATACAAATTTACATAATTTTATCTTAAATAACTAAAGAGAAAATGCTTAAATACGAAAGAGCAAATAATTTTGTTTTCATTTTTCAGGAGGAATTTTTGTAATAATAAAGTAATTGTTGTAGTGAGAATTTTAATGTGTGTGTGTGTTTTTTTTTTTTTTTTTTTTTTTTTTTCTTTTATCGTTGGCAACTTGCTGTAACGAAAAATGTTTATTTTTTTCCTGCCATTGTTTTGCAAGAGCTGGTTTTGTCAAAGCCATGTTAAGATGGTATTCAAATTTTTGAACCCTTCCCAATTACCACCCCCTCTGACCGATTTTGCTCATTTGCAATTCCCACTGAGATAATAACCATCTCATTGTACTTGACGAGTTTGAAGATGGTTCTTGCATAACTGCGCCTTTTATCACGCAGACAAAATTTAATAAAAATATATAAACTTTTTAGGTGGGAATAGCTTTGGGTTCCTGGCTTCACATAATGAAAAGTTGGGAAGAAATTTTACAGAAGTTGTACCATGGTAACGACTGTAATAATTAATATTTCTTCAGATAAGGGAAAATTTTAAATCCTGTTGCCACAATGGCCTCATTTCGATTCCAAATGTGCACTGTTAGTAATAAACTAAAATAGTTACTTCTAAACAGCTGTTTTTTGTGCAACGTTTAAGATAATTTAATATCACAATGGTGTCTGAATCGTTTTCAGCAATGAGCAAGGTGCTTCTGGAGGTCCAAATTATTTAAAATACAAATTTAAATTCACCAGTTCGTTTCATCCATGGTTGATTTTGAAATATTGACCAGCGCAGCGGGCATAGCCTGCTAGTGCTGTATAAGTAACGATTATTGTTTTTTCCAAACATGTTTGGCACAGATATTATATACACACTGAGGTATCTGACTATCGCCAAAACGGTGTTATTTTGCCTGATATGGTAACCCAGCAATAATTGTTTCTGTATTAATAAATTGTTTATTTACTTTCAATTTATTTTTAGAAATTCTATAAATTGTTTTGTGCTATAGTAACTTTATTTATTTATTATTATTTTCGTTTTAAAATTATGAAAATAATTTTTAAAAATGCACATTTCTCCGCTATTCTAAAACGAGGATTTGGCCGCATTGGTATTGGAAGGAAATCTTGCAAATCCGGGTTTGTGCCGGAGTTTTTTGTGAAATGTGATATTTTCAAATGTAAATTGAGTGCTACTTGATTAACACGTCGGCCAGTTTCGCCAAACTATTCACATTTACATAAATTCATTTTAAATAACGAAAGAACAATAAACATAAATAAAAAATACAAATTAAAAGTCGAATTAAAAAGCACTCATGACGTAAAAAAATATGTGTATCACGTGTAATATCAATTGCTATCATACTTACGATCATCGATTTTTGAGATTTATTCCTATAATCTGCTATTAATTTTTTTCTCGACAGAATAATCAAGTAGTACCTACATTGTACAAACTCCAGTTAATATTACAAAAATAGAGCTAAATAACTAAATTTAGGTGCAAATGCACACACCCATGTTGTAAGAAAGAGGCACAAATGTCATATATGCACCACGTTGGGGTGATACATTTCTGGCGCCACTTTAACGGAAACTTCGTTTTCAAATGACAGATACATTTCTATTTTCTATTTTACTTTTCTATGTATAGAGCATACCATTTTGTATCATTTTAAAATGCAAATGAAAGTAAATAAATAGTTCATTAATAAATTAAAAATAGAGCTGGATTACCATAAGAGGCATAAAATGTTCATTTTGTTTCAATCACGCCAACGTGATGCGTATATGACGACATCTGTATCAAAAAATGAATTTCACACATTCAAAAAACATTCACTTTATTTTTCTAAGGAAAACTTTATTTAACTTTATTTATTCTACTGCATTCCAAAAACGGAACACTGTAATAGATTTGTCAAGAGCAGATGTACGTTGCGAAATATAATATAATATTGATAGAGGATGTATTAAGGTTTCTACAGATACCCATATCCTCAAGTTGGGAGGTTTAGAGTTCAAAAACTATCAAATGAAAATGAATCACTTGAAAATTGTTTAAATTCAATGGTCATAATGCTCGCTATTTTAGAAGTATGGTGAATAAACAATATTTAAATTGCTCTTTTCATAATTGCCTCATTTATCTATCAAACTCTACAATAAATGGTCAACTGAAATATATTTTTTTTTAAGTCCGAATTTTATCGAATGCATAAGCTGATACAACAACATAATATTTTATTATTATTTTAATATATTTTGGCGTCAACGGGCATTGATTCCATTGTTGTTGTTTTTATTTTTGGCTCAGTTTTGTTTTTTCTAGCTTGCTGAGTTTTGCACTGATGAAGAATCTCGACAGTAGATTCAAAACAGCTGTTTGCTAACTTTTAATGCATTTTTGGTGCATTTATAATCGTTGATTTTCTATCTTTAAATACAATGGCTTTTGTATGATTTTCAGAAATGTGAAAGAGCATTCGAGGTGAAGTTGCTTTATAAAACACAATCATATTCAATATTTTGTTTGAATCATGTTTTGTTTTGAAAAATAGACCAGCGCAGCGGGCTTAGCCTGCTAGTAAGATATACGTTGCTGAGGTGTAATAAAAATTACGTCCTGTATATTTACAGAAACGTAAAGATTTCGACTACTGTACTGTATCCGGAGTACGCTCTACTATATCAGCAAGATCTGAATATTTTTAAAACTTCCTTATCGTACGAACGCACCTCATTTGCTACGTTCACGTGCAATTTCCAACTTGTTTATTTATGATGTAAGACTGGCATAATAAAATATTTTCAAAGCAAACTTTTACAAAATAGTTTTAAATTTTCAACTAAAAGCTTTTTTAAAGATATTTTTACAATTTCCCGTAGCTACTGGTGTTTTTTAAAATTGCTTGAAATATGCATGTTTCCAATCTTTGTAATTAACATCCAATAACCTTTGATGGTTATTTTAGAATAATATATTTGAAGGGAGCTTGAAGAAAGTTTCTTCTTCAAAGTCCTATTTTCTGGAAAAACATTTGAAATCTGCTCTCGTTGATACTACGAATTTTTAACTGTAAAACTTTTTATTCTAATTTCTCCGTTTTTATACATGTTAGCGTATGAGAATTTTTGATATTGTAGAATTTTTCGTAATATATTTGAAGGGAGCTTGAAGAAAGTTACTTCTTCAAAATCCTATTTTCTGGAAAAACATTTGAAATCTGCTCTCGTTGATACAACGAATTTTTAACTGTAAAACTTTTTATTCTAATTTCTCCGTTTTTATACATGTTAGCGTATGAGAATTTTTGATATTGTAGAATTTTTCGTAAGGAAAATTTCAATTGAATGCTTAATTTTGAAGGATTTTAACTCCCGACAACGTTACGTACATTTTTAAGCCAACTGGTGTCGATATATTCTCAATATTTATAACTGCTTCAACTAATGTTAAACATTGGGATTTATGAATTATAACAGCAAAAGCTAACTGCAGAAGAAATTCTTTCCTTGAGCAATTTACAGTGCCTCACATAAGTGATGGGACACTTGTGCTTTACAAAAGGAAACTAATCAAATAAATTAAAAAAACATGTACACATTTTTTGTGGGTGTGTTTCATACTTAAATTTAGTAAAGATTATTACATAACATACATTTTGTCAAAATATTAAAATATTAATTTAATAAAAATACAAATGTTTAGAACGGAGCAAAAAATAGCTCACATAAGTGATGGGACACCATTATATATGCAACAAAAATCGTCTGAAATAAGCAATAAAAATATTTTTGGGGGTTTTATTTTTACTTAAAAGCAATTGACAATAATTTATAAAATCGTCTGCAGTATTTCTCTCCAGTTTGTTTTGGAATTTTTGTGTTTTTTAGCTCTGTGTAGCCATGAATGTTAAACGAAAAGAAACTTCGCCTGAAATTCGAAAATTAGTTATTAATTTGCATACTGAACGTGGAAAATCTATTAGAAAAACTGCTGAAACAGTTAACTTGAGTCGTTCAACAGTTTTCAATATCATTAAACGATATAAAAAGAATCATATGATTCAGGATAAAAGAAGACCTGGCCGACCATCAAAGCTATCCAATGGAATAAAGCGAATTATCGCTCGAAATATTAAAAAAAATCCAAGAAATAGTGCTTCAAAAGTTGCTGCTGATTTACAAGAATTATATGGAATAATTGTTAATCCTGAGACTATTAGAAAGCTGGATATCACGGTAGAGTAGCCAGGAAGAAATTCTTTGTAAGTGAAGAGAATAGAAAACTCAGACTAGCTTTCGCAAAATCTAACATAAATAAGAATTCTGATTGCTGGAATAAAGTTATATTTGCTGATGAGAGTAATTTTAATATATTTGGTTCTGACGGTAGAATCTTGGTGTGGAGAAAACCCAGGGAAGAATTTCGCAAACAGAACTTGGTACCAACAGTAAAACATGGTGGAGAAGGAGTTATGGTATGGGGGTGTATGTCGTCCGCTGGAGTTGGTAATCTTGTTTTTATTGACAGTATAATGGATCAGTACAAGTATATTGATATTTTAAAGCAAAATTTGAAATCTTCAGCACGAAAATTGAACCTTCATAACGATTTTAAATTCTACCAGGACAATGACCCCAAGCACACTGCTCTGAACGTTAGACTCTGGCTGCTATATAACTGTCCTGAAATAATAAAAACACCACCACATCCAGACTTAAATCCCATAGAGAATATTTGGCAAGAATTGGAATCAAGAATTCGCAAACACACCATTTCTTCAAAACAACAACTAAAATCGGTGCTTCAAGAAGAATGGGGTAAAATCACTCCAGAAATCGCAAAAAAATTAGACGAATCCATCTCAAAAAGATTAAATCATGTTTTAAAAGTAAAAGGAAATCCAACAAAATATTAAAACCTTTTAAAAAGTAAAATTTTTGATAAATATTTGATGGAAAAGTAAGTGTTCCATCACTTATGTGAGCCATTTTTTGCTCCGTTCTGAACAATTGTATTTTTACTAAATTAATATTTTAATATTTTGACAAAATGTATGTTATGTAATAATTGTTGCTAACTTTAAATATGAAACACACCCAAAAAATTTTTGCACTTGTTTGTTTATTTATTTTATTGCAGTTTCTTTTTATAAAGCACAAGTGTCCCATCACTTTTGTGAGACACTGTATACAATTACGAATACACCTAAAATTATTCATACATTAGTATAATAGTATGCAGTATTTCAGATAAAGTATAGTAACCGAAATCTTTTGTGTGTCCCTGTAAATACTATCTGTTTTCTATTATAAAGAAAATAACTTGTAGTAATCCTCAGCAACATTTATCAATTTCATAAAATGTTAAATAGTTCAAACAATAAAAACGCGCACCAAACAATGTTCTCCCTATATAATTCCCTATATACTGGGATACTTTCGTATGACTCTGTAAATCAATAACAAATATTTTTTGCCCCACAGATTGTACAGAACATAGTACATACTTCTTAGATGGATATCGATTTCATTATGTTCGAAAGAGTGTATCACCGTTAAAATACATTTGAAACTTTTTTTCCCATTAATTGTAAATGTATCGGAATCCTTTTGATTGTCTCTGTACACTCAGAAAAAAGTTTTGTTGAAACAGCAAACATTTGTTTGGTGCAACAAACCTCTTCTTTTAAATGTGGGTCAAAGGAAATTTTGTTTGAATAAACAAATAAAGAATACTGCCCAGTTAAACTGATGGCATTGAGCTCACAGGCTACAAATACCAATTGTACATTAAAGCCTTATATATTTTCAAGGGTTAATTCCGTTCGAAAAAAAAGTAAGGGGAAACAGCTCTTTCCTCTTTTTTTATACTTAATCATTGAATCTCCTATACTATCAAAGACATGCTTTATCATATAAAAAATCTATATCCAAAATTCAGAGCAAATGAGATAATTCTTAATAAAAACCCATTTAGCATTTATATAATTTAAAAGGAGTTATCGCCCTCTTTTATATTTAACCATTAAACTTCCAAAACTATTCAGAAATTTGAACGAAATTTGAACGAAATCTGAAAATTCTGCTTGAAAAACCCATTTATATAAATTAAGGGGGGGGCATTAGAACCCCTGTTCCCCCTATTTATACTTATTCAATGAACACCTATACTCTGTTCCACCTTAACTTGGCAGCACTGTGAAAGGTAGAAACAGTAAAATTCCGCCCTGAAAAGTAGTTCTCCGACATTTTTAAATTTTATGATGAAAATGCGTAGAAATTTATATGGTAATGTTTATAAATTAATAAATTCGAGATTTTGTAACATATATTTAAAGTAATTTATCTGTTAAAAGCATTTAATTCAAAAGTAATTTCTATTTTAAGCGTACGTATAAAGAAAAAATCTTGGCATAAAAAATTCTCCTTTGGCGAGGAACCGATCTTCAAGGTTAAATATCTGGAGCACTTTTTAAGCGTCTGTCAACTCCATTCTCTGTCACTCGTCGCATTCTTATTGTTTTTATAAAAAGTTCTGAAGCACAAAACTGTATATTAATATTATGTTACTACTTGGAGAATCAATTGTTTAATAATTATTAAGATGCTACTCTTTTCCCAGGGAGGGATTTCTGCGGCTTCGGAGGGGAGGGAGGATATTTTAAACTACCGGGGAGAAATTGCAATTTTTGACCATTGCAAATTCTCCATAAATAAATTCTTAATATCAATATCACCCATAACATCAATTTTTTCGCGGGGGGGGGGGGGTCATCGTTTCGGAAAGTAATGTCTCCCATGCCACCTCAGGGCTGTAGCTAAGGGGCTTAGCCCTCCTAAAATATTTTGAGCCCCCCTCTTGAAAAAAATTCCAAGCTAACTCAATGAATTTCTGTTCCAAAAATTCAAAGGAAATTCTGTTCCAAAATCTAATTTAGTTTTTAGGCCCTTTCACAGTTTTTCAGAATTACTAAATTGTACCTAAAATAGGTGTTATAACATTCGATCATCCTATTTGTATGTATGAAATTAACATAATATTTAATTTTTGACAAGTTATACAACTCAAATTTTTCATCATCCATTTCTTTTCTTAGCATAAAATGAAGTTATGACAACAATTTAATAAGAAACATACTATCTATAATGTGAATATGCACTAATTTATCTTTCTGCTTCAGAGAGAGAGAAACTAAAAATATGACCCCCCCCCCCCCCCCCCCCCGCTATTGTTCACTTCTGTCGGCTCTGCGCCACCTCCTGAATTCGACACTGGAGGACGAGCTTCACAAAGACCCTTTTTACTTTTTCAATTTTGTCTTAGGATTTTTTTTTTTTTTTCTACGATGATTTTTTTTTCGAAACGAAGTCTGAAAATTAAAAAATCCCCCCCCCCCCACCTCCGAAAAAAAAAAAACCTCTGAAAATCTAAAAATGAAAAAAGTTCTTTGTAAAGCTTGAACTCAACTGTCCAATGCAAGAAAAAAAACAATAAGATATTGAAATGCAAACGAGATATTTTTAAAAAAATCGTTCATAGGTTTAAATTGTTTTTGAAGTAGCTCCTTAATTTTAAAAAATGTTAGCAATTTAGTGTTAAATGTAGTTTTTAATTAAATATTTTAATAAATGTAAATATATGTTATATTTAATATAATTTTCCATAATTATTATAAAATTTTTATATGCATAATGTTATTGATATTATTAATTAATGAAATTACTAATTTGCAGTTTATATAATTTTTGAAATTTCTAACTAATAATTATAATTTTAGAGTTAAAACGTAAAAATATATTTTATATTAGTAATTAGAGATGTAATTGTTTACGAAATAAGCTTTTTATCAGAAATTGTGTATTTTAAAGCAGAAACGGGGGAGATAATTAAAAAAAATATAAAATAATTTACATTTTTAAAAATCATGACGTTTTTACACCCAAATATCTATAATTTTATATACATTAAAGATGAGAGGTGCAGTCTAGTAGCGTGGTACCTGGCTTTTTCCAGATTTCTGCCAGTGGTTGGGTATAAATAATAAATTTTCTATTTTAAATAGATTTTCGAAGAATTTGGCTTTAATCTTTTAATTAAATAAAATTAATGCTTTCCTCTTTTCAAAAAAATTCGCACAGAATTTTTTTTTATTTTTTTTTATGTGATTTATAGAAGTTTTTGCTTTTTGAGGCTTTTTTAACATTTGTAAGAGGTATTAGGTTTTAAATTTTAAACTTAGATGTATAAATTTTTTCCTCTCTCCTCTGCGATTTAAAGAAAAAAACACACCGAAACGAAAAAATTAGCACAGAAAATTCTTTTTAAAAAATGTGACATTCATGCATGGAATTCAGTTTCAAATTTTTAGTTTATTCCAGTAAAAGTTTCATTTTTTTTCAACAAAGTTTCAAAGTTTTGGAGCTTAAATTGTATAAATTTTGACCTAGTGATTTTAAAAAATCACTTCGAAGCGAAAAATATTTCTCTGAAAATTCATCAAAAAATTTGACATTCATGCATGGAATTCATTTTCAAAATTTTTAGCTTACTTCGAAAAAAAAATATTTTCAATAAAGTTTTTCCGGAATTTCGGTAATTTTTTTTTAACTTTTCGAGATTTTAAAATATTTTTTCACATTTTTTGGGCCGGACAATGTTAGACGGATCAACAATATAATGTGAAATAGTATTGAAATAAATTTAAAAAAATGGTAAAACTAAGAAAAGAATAATAATACTATTCGTTATTTTAATAAATGATTATGTAATAAAATCATTTTCATAAGAACTTCAAAACATTCCGATTTTTGCACATTCATTATATATTTTTCCGCCAAAATGGCGATTTCCCTTATTTATTAGCAGTCCTGAACTGTTCGAGCAAACCCTAGTTTCTATGGCAACGGCTGCAATTCGGCTCTTGTAGTATATTCAGTGCTGCCAAGTTAAGGTGAAACGAAGTATAATAACAGTCACGGAATCGCCTCATCAGAATGATCCTAATCTAAATTTTGAACGAAAACTGTTAATTCTGCATGAAAATCCCGTTTCTATCCATTAAGGGGAGGGGCATGAGCCCCCGTTCCCCCACTTATACATATCGAATGAACTCCAAAAACTAATCAGGGAAGCGCCTTGACAGGATATACTTACATACAAAATTTCAAGTGGATCGGATATTTTTATCACGAGTTATCGCGTTACGCACGAACATACAGAACGGACGGGCACATAAGCTCTCAGGCTATGATAGCCTGTAAGCTAAAAAAAATATTGTTGATTTTTTTTTTTTTTTTTTTTTTTTTTTCAATTTTTCGTCCACAATTTTCATTTGAAATGCATTATAACGTAATTTTAGCGCCATTAATTCGTCTCAATTTGAAAAGTTTTATTATCCAAAAATTATGTTAATCAATTATAGCTATAAGTCAAATAAACAAAATTACGTGAGAGAGTTATGGCTACTGCACATCAATTTAAATTCCCCCCCCCCCCCAAAAAAAAAGAAAAATGTAGGAAATATAAATAAAAAATACAAAGCTTTATTAAGACTCAAATAAAATTGATGAAATTTGTTAAAATTTTCTCTAAGCAACAAAACCGATTTTTTATTTTACCAAAAAAATACGCTTAAAACAATCAAAATGTACTCAACAAAACACGTTTTATAGTTTTAATCGATTCCTTTTTCTGCATGTAATTCAACTATGCATCCGATTTTCATAAAATTTGAAATGACTTGACAAGATTATGCAATAATTATATCTTTTTAATTTCAAACGATTCGGTTGGGTAATTTTTGCCTTGTTATATGCGGGCAGACGGACGGATTGAATGACAACTATAGGAGGTGCTATGTATTTACATAATTACGAACACACCTAATGAATACTTTCCATAACGTAGTAAATCTACAGATCAGGACAAACAGACTGACAAGCAAATCGTTTCGACAACTGTTAAATTTCAAGATAATCGACTCTAAAGAATTAAACAATTTTTAGAAGATGATAGAAAAAAACTCCAATTTAGTATTGTTACACTGACACAATTAAGAAAATTCAGAAGTTGATTCAATAGTACACTATCTACCAAAAAGTATTTGTACACTTTCAGTTTTTGACATTTTGTGAAATATTTAAAAATATACTGGTCGGATTCTTCTGGAACTTCAGAAATATAAAGATTATGTTTCACTTTATATTTATTTACATTCATTTGTTAAGCGGGTAATTAGGGGGCCGGCAAAAAAACAAAGAATAATAGAAATATTTGGGATCGCCCTGTACATGAAAATGCACGAAACGACTTATCGCTTTAGAATACAAATATATGAATACAGTAGAATATGTACACTAATTTTTGTGAGAATAGCATGTATATTTATGACGATAGAGCGATTTTTTTGAAAAATTCAAAAAATTCTGCTATGTTTTTTGTTTATATCATGCTGGGTTTTTGACCAAATTTAACGCAAATTTCAGAAAAATTGGCAAAATGCAGTAGAGAAAATGTAGCGCAATTGGAATATAAATATATTAAATATTTTATGAAATATGAGTAGTTGTATAAAATAATTTTTATCTGCGCATGCGCGAACTAGAAAAACATTTTTTTTGCATCATTTAATAGTCAATTCTATGGAGTGACTTATAAAAAAAATCCAATCAAATATCGTGAAAATTCAAAAAGATATCATTATTTTAGTGAGATGTTTTTACTCTGCTCTCTAAAAACGGCTGAATCTTAAGGGATTCTCCACAAATTGACATTTTTTAATAACTGACTTTAAAAAAAAAACTAGTATTGAATTAATACAATATCTAATACAATATTGCTGCTAATAAGTACTTGGCAATTGTGATAGAAAAGAAAAAGAGCTTTATTCGCATTCAGGGCCAAAACTAAGAGAGGGGGGGGGGAGAAGGGCACGTGCTCCGGGTGCTAGGATGAAAGTGTTCCAAATGTATCTTTCGTTTGGCGATTTTTTTCATGGCTATGTTTAGCATAATATTGTTAAAATTATTATATCTGGGCTATGCTAAAGCATAAAAAAAATCTAATGATGATGGCTTAAGGTCCCTGCCCCTACCCGCGAAGATGCTCACGAGCTAATGCTATTCCTATGGGGATGCATTTTTCTAACTCTTTTGCATTTGGACATTTTTAAATAATGTGTTTTGCATTGGATAGCGGAAGTCCTTTTCAAGATCGCACCGTGATTACTTTTTCAATTTTGGCGTACATATTTTTATAATGTTTCTTTCACTTCCAAAAGCGGTTCTGAAAGTGAAACTAACTTTATAAAAAATATCTATGACTCAAATCGAAAAAGTAGTCAAGGAGCGATTTTAAAAGGGACTTCCGCTATCCAATGGAAAAAAAAAAAATGAAAATTTTAAAATGCGAAAGAGTTATTAGAAAAATGCCTCCCCACAGGAATAGCATTAGCTCAGCAGTGTCTTCGCGGGCAGGGACAAGGGCCTTAAAGATCCTGTTGAAAGTAGAATTTTTTTGATTCGGTTTAAAGTATCAAATTGGAGTATTTTAATAAAGCAGAATACGTTATTTTATATTACATATTTTAAGTTTTAAAATAAGTCGGCTATTAATAAATTGGAGAAATTTTCTTTGTAAATATGCTTTGCGAAGGAGGGGGAAAGGGGTACCTTCAAAATTCATGTTTGCCTAGGGAAAAAAAGACTGGTTTTGGCCCTGTTCACATTTAATAATTTGTAGATCCTCCTCGAGAGGCAATTACAGCTGCGACTCTCCTGGGCATGCTCTCAACTAGTCCTTGTATTAAATTTAATGGTATTTTATTCCACTCTGCACAAGGCAGGTAAGCTCTTTTACTGATTTTGGGCGTGTGTCACCCGCCTTAATTCGACGATCCAACTCGTCCCAGAGGTTCTCTATTGGGTTCAGGTCTGGGCTCTGGGCAGGCCACTCGAGTCGATTCACTGCATTATCAGCATACCAATCCATGCTGGACCTTGCTACATGGCAGCTTGCGTTGTCATCCTGGAAATAACATGGGTCCAATCCATAGTATTGCCACAACGTAGGAAGTACACTGTTGTCCAGTATATTACAGTAGGCATCGGCATTGAGCTTACCATGAATTGGGACCAAGGGTCCTAGTCCGAACCAGTAAAAACAACCCCAGAACATAATTCCCCCTCCGCCAAATTTAACTGTGGGCACAATACATTCTGGTAGGAGACGTTCTCCAGGCAGACGCCAGACCCAGACCCTACCATCAGAACGGTAGAGGGTGAACCTTGATTCATCACTCCAGAGAACCTGTTTCCATTGCTGTACAGTCCATTGCTGGCGTGTTTTGCACCAACTTAACCGAGCTGCGCGGTTGGACTTGGTGATTAAAGGCTTATGGGCGGCAGCACGGCCATAAAAATTAAGCAGATGAGCTTCCTTACGGATGGTATTCATGGAAACAACACATCCTGAAGCTTGTTGAAATTCTTGGTGTATGTGTAACATTGGTTGGTTGCGGTTCTTCCGAATTTCTCTAGACAGAACCCGTCGGTCTCTATCTCCCAGTTTCGTCGGTCTGCCTACTCTGGCCACATTCTGACAATCACCATTCAGCTTCCATTTTCTAATCACATAAGCCACAGTCGTTATGGGGTAATTAAGCTCGCTAGATATGTCGATTAAAGATCGGCCATTTCGGTGGTACCCGATGATCACACCTTTCTCAAAATCAGACAGCTCTGTTCTTCTTGGCATCATGCATGCGATTGATGTCAGTGTTGTTTTCGACACCCCATTTAACAGTGGAGAACTTGATGTATTTCAGGATCGCAGATATCGGCATTTGCATAAGAGCCATTATCAATTATGTATCAATGTGTAGATTTGACACAAATGCTTCGATTTTTTATAATTATTTTTATCCTGAAATAGGTTCGTTCTGGTAATTATCTAAGAAAAGAAGTAAATCACCAGTAAAAAACGTAAATGGAGATTTGGCAATTTGCGTAAAATCTGACGTCATTCAACTGCTTTCAGAGACTAATTGAAAATCAGTTCACTCCTATCCACAATAACTTTCTGAATTTCCACGAAATTCGATCGGATTTTTTTATGGGTAGCTCCATAGAGTTGAATATTAAATTATGTAAAATGATAAATTTTATCGTTCACGCATACGCTGATTAAAAAATATTTCATACAAATACTCATATTTTAGAAAACTTTTAATATATTTATATTTCAATAGCACCTTATTCTTTCTACTACATTTTGCGAATTTTTCTGAATGTGGCTTTATATTTGGTTGAAAATATTGCTTGACATAGAACATTTTAGAAAATATTTAATATATTTATATTTCAATGAATTTTGGTGAACTCCCCCCCCCTCCCTTTTCTTCTTTGCAAAGCATCTGCAAAAGTATTTGCAAAGAAAAATTTTCTAATTTATTAATAGCCGACTTATTTTAAAACTTAAAATATGTAATATTGATTAAAGTAGTCTGCTTTGTTTTAAAAAAATGATACCTTAAAATCGTGAAACCGAATCAAAACGAAAAAAAAATCTGCTTTATGCGGGATCTTTATGCCATCATCATTAGATTCTTCTATGCTTTGGTATAGGAGAAATGCTTTGAATGGGACGATTTTGACAATATCATGCTAAACATAGACATGGGAAAAATCGCCAAACAAAATGTACATTTGGGACACTTTCATCCTAGCGCCCGGGGCACATGCCCTTTTCCCCCAACCCTCTCTTAGTTTTGGCCCTGAATGCGAATAAAGCTCTTTTTCTTTTCTATCACAATTGTCAAGTACTTATTAGCAGCAATATTGTATTAGATATTGTATTAATTCAATACTAGTTTTTTTTAAAGTCAGTTATTAAAAAGTGTCAATTTGTGGAGAATCCCTTAAGATTCAGCCGTTTTTAGAGAGCAGAGTAAAAACATCTCACTAAAATAATGATATCTTTTTGAATTTTCACGATATTTGATTGGATTTTTTTTTATAAGTCACTCCATAGAATTGACTATTAAATGATGTAAAAAAATGTTTTTCTAGTTCGCGCATGCGCAGATAAAAATTATTTTATACAACTACTCATATTTCATAAAATATTTAATATATTTATATTCCAATTGCGCTACATTTTTTCTACTGCATTTTGCCAATTTTTCTGAAATTTGCGTTAAATTTGGTCAAAAACCCAGCATGATATAAACAAAAAACATACCAGAATTTTTTGAATTTTTCAAAAAAATCGCTCTATCGCCATAAATATACATGCTATTCTCACAAAAATTAGTGTACATATTCTACTGTATTCATATATTTGTATTCTAAAGCGATAAGTCGTTTCGTGCATTTTCATGTACAGGGCGATCCCAAATATTTCTATTATTCTTTGTTTTTTTGCCGGCCCCCTAATTACCCGCTTAACAAATGAATGTAAATAAATATAAAGTGAAACATAATCTTTATATTTCTGAATTTCCAGAAGAATCCGACCAGTATATTTTTAAATATTTGACAAAATGTCAAAAACTGAAAGTGTACAAATACTTTTTGGTAGATAGTGTATACACACATTACAAAAAGTAACTTTGAAAACAAACAGCAATAGTAAGCAAAAAATATGAAAGAAAGTGAATAATTATATATTTTAAATTTGAAACGATTAAAATGCATTTGAAATTTTCCCCTCATTGATCGTAATGTAACGGAATACTTTTGATTATCCCTGTAATTGATCTATGCATCCGATTTTCATAAAATTTGAAATGACTCGACAAAATTATGTGATAATTATATATTTCAAATTTAAAACGATTCGGTTGAGTAGTTTTTGCGTTGTTATATGCGGACGGACGGACAGACGGACGGACTGAACGACAACTATGGGTGCTATGTATTTACATAATTACGAACCTACCTAAAAATCGGATTGTTTCAATAGCATTTTTATAGTTATTAATTCGTTTGTTAGATTTCTTCTTAAAGAGTGAAATTCTCGCAATATGTATTCATTTCTAAAAAAGAAAAAGAAAGAAAAAAAAGCTAATAAAATAGGCTTTAAAAAAATTACTAACCGACTTTAAAAAAACAATCAAGCTTGGCGACAACTTGGCACTAACGCATATGAGTGCATAGTTTTAACCCTTAAGCGGTAACCATGGGACACTAGTGCCTCGGTCAAATTTTAAATCCTTGCTAGCTTAGAGGAGAGAGTGGGGAGCGGGACTAAACTACCCTGAAAAAAATAGTACACTAGTAGGCTATTAGCTCCCGAAACGCCGATGTTTTAGTGCGTTCACAGCCGACGTAAGAACCAGTCAAAATTTCGAAAAGAAACCTGGTGACCCAGGGTTACCATTTACGTTGACGAAAAGTGTAAGGTAAGAAAAAATTTGTTTGGTTAGGAATTGATGTTTTTTTTTTTCATAAAAAATTCATACATGTGCATTTTGTGACACAAAGAAGGACAAAAACCTTTATTTGCTGCAGCAAGTGTGACAGACCTGTGTGCGAGGAAGACAGACATCAAATCTGTTTCGATTGTTTATAAATGATGATATCAGTGTTGCTGTAATTTTTCATTATTATATTTTTTATTTAATTAAATAAAGTTTGATAGTTAACATAATTTTCATAAATAAAATTGATTAAAAACTAATAAAATTTCTATTTCATTGTAAATTGTACCTATTTATAAGTTTAAAAAACGTCATTTTTATGCTCAAAACTTAAGCATTTTTTTAATTTATACCGGCTATTTTTATTTTGTTTGTGAAAGTACCATTCTTGATCTTCAATTTCCCGTTTGAAACAGCAAAAAATGTCAATTCTATCCAAAGTTATGATTTTTTAAAGAAAATGTGCATTTTTCACATTTTTATTTATTTATTTAAACATATTGTTTAAACAAATTAATAAATCAGCAATATTGTGACTGATTCTTGTTCAAGGGTAGTTGATGTAATATCATAAATTTTTTTAGAATTTTTAAAGCACTTTAAACCACTTTTTACAGCGCTAAGCACGAGTGACCCATGATTACCGTTTAAAGGTGCCGAAAAACACGTTACCGTTTAAGGGTTAACTAGCAGGGGAGACCGAGCTTAGCTCGGTCAAAATTAACTTTGTGTTCAACTCGATATAGTATTTTCACTGTATCATTAACTCTGTATTATTACTGTAAAACATGTTTATAATAGTATTATTTAGAAAAACAATCAATAAGAAAACTATGTTTTTATGCGCATATTTATAAATTTTATTTTATTTTAAATTTTACAACGAAAGGACATCGATCTAAATCACTTTATTAGCTCGACTCTGATTGGTTTAACCATGCATCTCGAATCCTCTTAAGAATGTATAAAAAAATTCTTTACATTCTGAAAGACAATATTTTTTGCTAGATATAGCCAAATTTGGAGGCATTCTTTCATTTGGCTCCAAATACGTGTTTTGGTTTTCGTAATTTTTATAGTCGATTTTTTGGCCATATGTCGCCAATATTTTGTCAAATATCACCAAGTTATTGGCTTTTGCCATATTCTCGTGACCCTGACCCGTATTACCCAAAATGAGCCACTAATCAAATTTGATCAAGCATGTGACATAGCTCAATCGTCTTCAGGTAATCAAAAACAGTAGAATATAAAATTGAATCAAAATCGTTTAAGCCATTTTTTAGGTAAAATTAGCTTGGCAGAATTCCGCAATGAAGCGAAATGACCCACTAATATAATTTTGTTTAACATGCGACTCAGCCCAATAGTCTTCTCGTGACAAAAAACATTTTGTTTCAAAATTTAGGTAAAATTGATTGAGTCGTTGTTATATATAATTAGAATGACCCTAGCTCATTAAGACCCAAAATGACCCACTAATAGAATTTTCGCGAGCATGTGTCCAAGCCAAATGGTTTTCTCTTGCTCAAAAACGATATAATACAAAGTATAGTCGAAATGGTGAGAACCATTTTCTATATAAAATTAGCATGACCCATCATGACCAACAAATGACCCTTATAATCGAAATCTCTCGAACGTGTGGCCTAGCTCTTTAGTTTTAGCATGCCGGAAAACATTAGATACAAAATTTAGATAAAATCGATTGAGCCGTTTTTTAGATATAGTTAGTTTGACCCTGACCCCTTATAATCCAAAATGACCCATTAATCGAATTTTCTCAAAAATCTGTCCTAACCCAATGATTTTCTTGTGACCGAAAACGATAAAATACAAAATTTAATCAAAATTGCGCGAAACGTTGTCTAGATAAAATTAGAATGACCCAAAAGTGGTCCACTAATCGAAATTTCTCGAACATGTGACCTACTCCAATGATTTTCTCATGCCAAAAATATGTTGTATACAAAATTTCGTTAAAATCGACCCACCCATTCTTTAGATATAGCTTGATCTTGACCCATTAAGACTTACAAATGACTCTTATAATCGAAAGCTCTCGAATATGTGACTTAGTCCATTAGTTTTCTCGTTTCTAAAAATTGTTACGTACAGAATTTCGTTAAAATTGATCCTGCCGTTCTTTAATTACACATAGCTTGACCCAGACCCTTTATGATCCAAAATGACCCATTAATCGAAATTTTTCGAACATGTAACCTAGTCCAATGATTTTATCATGCCAAAAAAAATGTTGCATACAAAATTTCATTAAAATCGATCCACCTGTTCTTTAGATATAGTTTGACCATGACCCATTATGACCCATCATGACCCACAAATGACCCTCATAGTCGAAATCTCTCAAACATGTGATTTAACCCATTAGTTTTCTCATGTCAAAAAACTGTCACATACAAAATTTCGTTATAATCCATCACGCCGTTCTTTAAATATAAATAGCTTGACCCACACTCTTAATGACCCAAAATGACCCATTAATCGAAATTTTTCGAACATTAACCTAGTCCAATGATTTTATCGTGCCAAAAAAATGTTGCTTACAAAATTTCGTTAAAATCGATCCACCTGTTCTTTAGATATAGGTTGACCATGACCCATTATGACCCATCATGACCCACAAATGACCCTCATAGTCGAAATCTCTCAAACATGTGATTTAGCCCATTAGTTTTCTCATGTCAGAAAACTGTTGCATACAAAATTTCGTTATAATCCATCACGCCGTTCTTTAAATATAAACAGCTTGACCCAGACTCTTAATGACCCAATATGACCCATTGAAATTTTTTCTCGAACATGTAACCTAGCCCAATGTTTTTCTCGTGCCCGAAAACCATAGAGTGCAATTTTTAGTCAAAATTGCGTGAGAAAATCTCTAGATAAAAATAGCATGACCCACAATGACCCCAAAAATGACCCACTAACCGAATTTTCTCGAACATGTTACCTAACCCAATGGTCTTCTTGTAATCCAAAACGATACAATATAAAATTTGGTCAAAATCCTTAGAGCCGTTTTTTAAATAAAAATGGCTTGACCCATAATGACCCAAAATTGACCCTCTAATCGAAATTTTTCGAACATGTGACCCAGCCCAATAGTTTTGTTGTGCCAAAAAACGATTGGATAGAAAATTTCTTTAAAATCGATTCAGCCGTTCTCTAGATATAAATAGCTTGATCTTGACCCATTATGACCCAAAACGACCCAATAATCGAATTTTCTCGAACATGTGACCTAGCCCAATGGTCTTCTCGTGCCCGAAAATGTTAAAATCCAAACTTTTGCGAAAATCGTTAGAGCCGTTTTTGAGATAAAATTTACCCCCCCCCCCCCCCACACACACACACACAATTTTTGCTCGCATTATAGTATAAGACTAGCAGGGGAGACCGAGCTTAGCTCGGGCAAAATTAACTTTGTGTTCAACTCGATATAGTATTTTCACTGTATCATTAACTCTGTATTATTACTGTAAAACATGTTTATAATAGTATTATTTAGAAAAACAATCAATAAGAAAACTATGTTTTTATGCGCATGTTTATAAATTTTACTTTATTTTAAAATTTACAACGAAAGGACATCGATCTAAATCACTTTTTTAGCTCGACTTTGATTGGTTTAACCATGCATCTCGAATCCTCTTAAGAATGCAGAGCTGCCAAGTCTCCGGCTTTTTGCACACCAGTATTATTTTAGAGAAAATCATCTGTTTTTAAATCGTCTTAATGTTCCAATTACTTAAAACATCATTTTCTGTATAATAATACTGGTATCCAAAAAGCCGGAGACTTGGCAGATCTGAGAATGTATAAAAAAATTCTTTACATTCTGAAAGACAATATTTTTTGCTAGATATAGCCAAATTTGGAGGCATTCTTTCATTTGGCTCCAAATATGTGTTTTGGTTTTCGTAATTTTTATAGTCGATTTTTTGGCCATATGTCGCCAATATTTTCTCAAATATCACTAAGTTATTGGCTTTTGCTATATTCTCGTGACCAGTATTACCCAAAATGAGCCACTAATCAAATTTGATCAAGCATGTGACATAGCTCAATCGTAGGTAAAATTATCTTGGTAGGTAAAACTATCTTTTTAGGTAAAATTATCTTGGCAGCATTCAGCAATAAAGCGAAATGACCCACTAATATAATTTTGTTTAACATGCGACTCAGCTCAGTAGTCTTCTCTTTAAAAAAAAACGTTTTGTTTCAAAATTTAGGTAAAATTGATTGAGTCGTTGTTATATATAATTAGAATAACCCTAGCTCATTAAGACCCAAAATGACCCACAAATCGAATTTTCGCGAGCATGTGTCCAAGCCAAATGGTTTGCTCTTGCTCAAAAACGATATAATACAAAGTATAGTCAAAATGGTGGGTACTATTTTCTATATAAAATTAGCATGACCCATCATGACCAACAAATGACCCTTATAATCGAATTCTCTCGAACGTGTGGCCTTGCTCATTAGTTTTAGCATGCCGAAAAATATTAGACACAAAATTTAGATAAAATCGATTGAGCCGCTTTTTAGATATAGTTAGTTTGACCCTGACTCCTTATGATCCAAAATGACCCATTGATCGAATTTTCTCAAAAATCTGTCATAACCCAATGATTTTCTTGTGCCCGAAAACGATAAAATATAAAATTTAGTCAAAATTGTACGAAACGTTGTCTAGATATAATTATAATGACCCAAAAGTGGCCCACTAATCGAAATTTCTCGAACATGTGACCTACCCCAATGATTTTCTCATGCCAAAAATATGTTGTATACAAAATTTCGTTAAAATTCACCCAACCATTCTTTAGATATAGCTTGACCTTGACCCATTAAGACCCACAAATGACCCTTATAATCGAAAGCTCTCGAATATGTGACTTAGTCCATTAGTTTTCTCGTTTCTAAAAATTGTTATATACAGAATTTCGTTAAAATTGATCCTGCCGTTCTTTAATTATATATAGCTTGACCCAGAACCTTTATGATCCAAAATGACCCTTTAATCGAAATTTTTCGAACATGTAACCTAGTCCAATGATTTTATCGTGCCAAAAAAATGTTGCAACAAAATTTCATTAAAATCGATCCACCTGTTCTTTAGATATAGCTTGACCATGACCCATTATGACCCATCATGACCCAGAAATGACCCTCATAGTCGAAATCTCTCAAACATGTGATTTAGCCCATTAGTTTTCTCATGTGAAAACACTGTTACATACAAAATTTCGTTATAATCCATCACGCCGTTCTTTAAATATAAATAGCTTGACCCAGACTCTTAATGAACCAAAATGACCCATTAATCGAAATTTTTCGAACATGTAACCTAGTCCAATGATTTTATCGTCCCAAAAAAATGTTGCATACAAAATTTCGTTAAAATCGATCCACCTCTTATTTAGATATAGCTTGACCATGACCCATTATGACTCATCATGACCCACAAATGACCCTCATAGTCGAAATCTCTCAAACATGTGATTTAGCCCATTAGTTTTCTCATGTCAAAAAACTGCTACATACAAAATTTCGTTATAATTCATCACGCCGTTCTTTAAATATAAATACCTTGACCCAGATCCTTAATGACCCAATATGATCCATTAAAATTTTTTTTCGAACATGTAACCTAGCCCAATGTTTTTCTCGTGCTCGAAAACCACAGAATGCAATTTTTAGTCAAAATTGCGTGAGAAAATCTCTAGATAAAAATAGCATGACCCACAGACCCCCAAAATGACCCACTAACCGAATTTTCTCGAACATTTTACCTAATCCAATGGTCTTCTTGTAATCTAAAACGATAAAACATAAAATTTGGTCAAAATCGTTAGAGCCGTTTTTTAAATAAAAATGGCTTGACCCACTGTGATCCAAAAATGACCCACTAATCAAAATTTTTCGAACATGTGACCCAGCTCAATTGTTTTCTCGTGCCAAAAAACGATTGGATACAAAATTTCCTTAAAATCGATCCAGCCGTTCTCTAGATATAAATAGCTTGATCCTGACCCATTATGACCCAAAATGACCCAATAATCGAATTTTCTCGAACATGTGACCTAGCCCAATGGTCTTCTCGTGCCCGAAAATGGTAAAATCCAAATATTTGCGAAAATCGTTAGAGCCGTTTTTGAGATAAAATTTACCCACACAGACACACACACACACACAATTTTTGCTCGCATTATAGTATAAGATATGTTTATGATTTGAAAACGGTTGCAACAATAAAAGATGATTTGGCACAAATCATTATTTTTTTTTTATTTATTTTTTATCAAATCCCCATTTTTTTTTATTTAAAAAAATTCTAATCATCAGAATTTAATGAAATTAAAATGGGACCACATGGGTATCTTATACTTTCAAACAAAAAAGAATTATCAAAATCGGTTCATATTTAAAGAATTAATGACTGAACAAGAAATACATACAGGTCGAAATCATAACCTCCTCCTTCAAGTCGGTTAAAAATAAATGCACAACTAAATGTGCATATTGCAGCAATGAAATTATGCATTTTTAACTTAACTGACTGAAATTATATATGGCCAAAAAAAGATGTATGTATTGCATGATGCTTTTAGATATGAAACAAACTAAATACTTTCCGTGCTCTGCAGCAATTTATTAAGGAAGTTTAACTTTACAAAAACTTTTTATAAACAAAATATTTAATCTCAAGATAACGCCATTGAAGAATAAAGAAATTATTAGATAATGTTGGAAAATAACACCAATCTAACATTGTAAAATCCACTGATAGAATACAAAAAATTAGTGTGAAAAAACTAACACGCGAAATGTACCGGGTGTCCTGAAAAGGACTGAACGATTTTAAAAATCAATAACTTGCAAACTTTTACAGATATTTAAAAAATTCTTGCACGAGAATCATCTCAAAGGTCAAAAGTTTTTTTCCTGCGATTCTAGATTTTAGTTCGAATTACAAACAATAGATGGCGCTGAGAGCGCTAGGTGCGTAGAGCACCTGGACCTTGTTTGTAAGAGTAGCGTCATGAGATCAAGTACGCATGCTCAGTGGAAGAAAAGTGGAGGATGGAAGAAAACGCGTGCAACCCTGAATTTTATGCTTGGCGCTTCCTCGCCCTTTGGTTATTTTTATCATTGCTATTATTATTATTTTAATGCGCGTTCTTGCGAATCGGAAATAGATAAACAAAACAAATTTTCTTCTTTTTTAGAACGAGTCTGGACTTTACATTGGACTTTACAATATAGTATATTTTGTTTATTTCCGTTTTTGTCCCTATTATGAAAAAAGTTGCACTATGAAATTCATAGCTCATTTAATATCTATTTTAAATTTATTACTTAGAATTTAACAATAAATATTTATCTATTTAATTTATATTTTCTAAAAGTATAGTGAATAACTTGAAACCATTTATAACATAAAATAATATTTATATATATTATATTGCATTATTTAGGACAATCAATTTCACTTTAATCTTAAAAATTAAATTTTTATATATTTTGAAAGAGGAAAACATGATTTTATAACTTATTTCTCAAAACATTTTAGTATGTTACAATTCCACTTTTTTGCCTTTATAATTTTATTAATTAATTATTATTTATTATTATTATTATTATTAGAATAATAAAAAAAAAGATTTTTAAAAGTATTAATGTTTTCAAAACATAAATATTCCATAATGATCAATGAACTCTTCTTGATCTTAGTTTTCAAAAAAATTATCTGCTAATAATCTCATTGAAAGTTGTAAGAATATACAGGAAATATATTAAGGACAGAAATCAAATGACAGCTCATTTGACCTTGTCTGTTTATTTTGTTATTATTATTATTTTGTTTGTTTGTTTGTTATTTGATTTATCCAATCAGGAATAATTTATAATTTATTGTTACAGCAGCTTTTAAGAAAACTTTTAATGGATTAAAATATACGTGTATATTATATACATACACTAATTTTTTGAATTAAAGCGCTTCATAGTTTGATACAGTTCAATGTTATTATTGTTATTAAAACATAAAAATAGAAACTATCGATCGTGCAGTAGATGGTTAATTTTATAAAAATGAACCTGTAGTAAGTTCTAGTAGTTAGATATTTTTATGCTATTAAATTACGACATGAAAATATTTTAAACGTAATTTTATTCGATGTTATTACTAAATTAAAATCTCGGGGTTTTTTTATTATTAAAATATAGTTATTAATAATATATTATAAATAAATAAATTAATTAAATATTAAAACGTAGTTATTTGGAAAGAATTGGTAAAAAAAGAATAACTAATTTTTTAAAAAAAATCTGAAATAAGTTTATTTTGTAGCAAAATATAGTGATCCAATACTTTAAAACCTTAAATGTGCACACATAGAACATACCATAAAATATAAAATTTTTGCTGAAAATTTTTAATTTAATTATTTTTCCTATTTTTCTCATTATGAGACCTATATATAGATTTGAAAATAATAATAATAAAATAAATAAAAAAAAATCATAAAAATAGAAAAAATCGTACAGTGAAAGGTTAATTTCATAAAAATGAATACTGTAATAAGTTATCTCTAGTTATTAGATATTTTTATATTATTAAATTATTTAAAAAAAAAATAAAAAATCATAAAAATAGAAAAAATTGTACCGGTGACAGGTTAATTTCATAAAAATGAATGCTGAAATAAGTTATCTCTAGTTATTAGATGTTTTTATATTATTAAATTACGATTTAAAAATATTTAAAATGTAATTTTATTCGATGTTATTAAATTAAAATTTATGTTTCTTTTTAATTATCAAAATATACCTCTTGGATGATATTTAATATTAAAACTTAATTTCATTTTAAAAAAATCTAAAGAAATACAATATTTTATTAACTGATAATAAATTATTAATAAATTAATTAATTAAATTAAATATTGAAACTTAGTTTTTTTCTTTTTCTTATTTTTTTCTTATTTATTTTATTTATTTATTTATTTTTTTATTTATTTTTTTTTTGAAAGAATTAATTAAAAAATAGAGTAACTTTTACTAAATCAATAAGGGGGGAAAAAAAGTAAAATGTTTCATTTTAATTATCAAAATACAGCATTTGGATGATATTTAATATTAAAAATTAGTTTCATTAAGAAAAAATCAATCTAAAAAAATATATTTTATTAACTGGTAGTAAATTATTTAAAAAAAAAAAAAAAATAAGCGTAACTTATAATAAATCAATGAAGAAAGAAAAAAAAAAAAAAAAAAAAAAAAGAGAGAGAGAGAAATCCAGATTGGGGATCGAACACACAACGTTGGGGTTACGAGACCTGTATGCTAACCATTACACCAAAACATCTGCGAAATTGTCAACGAAACGACTTTTTTAACCTCGAAACAAGTTCATAAAAGAATTTGGCATTTGGCGTTTTCTTATTCCTCGCCAAACCTATTTTGATTACTGATGACGGAAAAAAGGAAAAAAAAAAATACTTGTGATGCGATTCCACCAAAACAACGTTAGGATATATATACAATTTAGTTATACCAATAAAAATAATTCAAATTATATGTATATACATAAAATATAACTAGCAAATGATGGGATATTTGCTCGTGCTGGCAGAATGAAAACGAAACTTACGGAAGAAAAAAAATATTTTTGCATGAAAATTGCGAAATTCGTAGGCAAAATTATATTTATATCCATAATATAAACATTTTTTAACATGAAAATTGATGTTACAAATCGAAAAAAGCATGAAAATATTATGAATGATGAGGATTTTAAAACCTTCTAATTTCATCCCATGTAAAGTCTATGGTAGCGCTGCAGTCGATCGCCTGCGGCGGTTGAAAACACTTTTTGTCCAATCAGAATTTATTGCCATCATGTCGCAACTCTTACCGAAGGATGTAGGAACCCTATAGGTGCGGTGTTGAGATGGATATTGACGTCACTTGGACTGAAGCAAAATAAGGAGTTTAAGGCTGTGGAGTGGGTCTCGTTTGACAATGCAATCTTGCTCTTAGGGCCCGATTTTGAACTTTTGTTTATTTGTTTTTATTGAACAACATACATTTGACCTGTGCACTCGACATAAAGTCCGATTTTGGACTCAGTCGGTATAATTTCAATGAAATGTATTCTTTTCATGGAAATAATAAATCCTTTTATATAATAGCAGCGATTGGAAACTGGAAATGAATTTAACGAGCAGCATACGAGTTTTGCAGACGATTTTACATTTAAAAAAGCCGTATTTTCTCGGATTAAATTACTTTTTATCATCTAATTTAAAGAATACTTTGTGCATCATATTTTAAAATAAAGTGAAACGATTTAGTAGTTTTTTTTTGTTGTTGTTGTTGTTTAAAATTAATCAATTTTGCTATTTTAAAAAAATTGTTATATTCTAAGAAATGCTAGTTTGTTTTAAAGAAGTTCTTTAGTAGAGTTTTATGTATGTTGTAAAAAAATTGCGGAAATGGTTTATTCTTTAGAACAAAGAATATTCATAGTATAAACATTGAAAATTTGGTGCAATAGTTGTTGCACTCTTTTGTAAAAATACCCAAATACAAAATTTATTACGATTATGTATATTAAATTCATGGTAATAGGGAAATAATACTACCTCCACCTTAAATGAGCTATAATCATAATGACAACCTAGAATCATCACCTATCACTGGATATCATTGAATTAGTCACGCAGAATAGGTTTTAATAGAAGGAAGAAAACATTTATTAATGTCCTTTTAAGCTTTGATTCGCTTTTCATAAAACTTTAAATGAGAAACGAAAATTCTGCAACGAGTATATATATTATAATTCAAAGCATTATGTTGGGTAGTTTCTGCGCTATTATGTGCGGACAGATAAAAGAACATTCCAGATGACGAATATAGGAGCTACATATATAATTATCCTCACAGAACATAATGTAATGGCATAGTTCTGAGTGTCTGTGTAAATGAATCATGAATTATGCATAGTTTGTTTACAATACCCAACATCACGACATAATAAATCTTATTAACATATATCACTTACAGACCAATTCAATTATTTCAACGCAAGTTAGAGTTTGGAAAGACAGACAGGCAGACGGCTAACTAAAAAGAAATCATAAAAAATTTTAACTGTTGGAAAGCGTTAAAAACACATGTTAAGTTGAAATTTGACATTTAGCAATTTATTTAAATAGACGGAAGCATGTTTGAACTCTTTTGTATAGCCCTGTACTTTTCCTACTATCTTTAAATACACGCCATTCATCTAGCTAAAATCTATTTAAAACCGAAACATGCTTTAAACTAGTGAAATCACACTTCCAGAGATTACCATCCAGAGCCGGCTATTAATCCAATTTTTGAGTGCCTCTGTATATCATTTCATTTCTATTCTTTAAACATATCGTAATATACTTAAAGCTGTTCAACGTAAAAAAATGCATAACTCATTTACAAACCACCTAATATATTTACTTACACATTTAGTAAGGAGTGCGAATTCTTTTGTGTAGCCCTGTATATGATTTGCACCAATTATATACACAGCGTAATATGCAAAAATGTACTAAAACTTTAAAAAAATCATATCAAAATTTAAAACTTCAAGCAATTATCGTTAGCATACAGCATTTTTGATGCAGCATATAGTTTCCGAAATCTTTTGTGTGTCCCTGTAAATATTTCATATTTTCTATTACATAGTAAGAAATTCGTAGTAAACCTAAGTAACTTATAACAATTTTATTATATGTGTAACAAAATTAAAATATGCCGCAAAGTATGTTTCCTTCTATACCGTTATGTTACATAATTATTTTGTGTGGCCCTGTAAATGAATAATAACTATTCTTTGTGCAGCATATTCTACATCATTTGTGTTTCAATTTAGTTCATAAATGCATGTTAATTTCACATGGGTGCAAGTTTTCCGTCTACAGGACGGAAATCCGTTTTTTAAAAGTTCCCGAGGACGGAAGCGGGACGGAAAAATCTCAGACGACGAAAAATGATCGCGAAAATGACTCGTTTTTCGCCAAAAGATTGCGGGAAAAGACACGATTTTTTGTCAAAAGATTATAGATAAAACATGATTTTTGACAAATGATCGCAGAATTAGGCGTTATTTCTGACCGAAAAAACGCAGAAAAAAGTGCTGTTTCATGCAAAATATCGCAAAAGAATGCCTTCGTCAAAAAATTGCAGAATAAATACGATCCTGTATGACGGATCTCGAGAAAACGTTATTTCCGTCAAAGAATGGCAAAAATTAGGCAGTCTCTGTCAAGGAATTGCAGAAAAGACGCGATTTTCCTCAAATGATCGTGGGAAAACGCTATTTCTGTCAGAATTGCGGAGAAAATGCGATTTTGGTCAAAAAATCGAGGAAAAGCCGTTTTTCGCCAGAAGACTGTGAAAAAAAGATACGATTTTTTTTTTTTCAAAGGATTGCTGATAATACATGATTTCTGTCAAAAGATTGCAAAAAAGCATTATTTCTGTCAAAAGATCGGAATTTTTTTTTTTTTTTTTTCAATGAAGAGCAAAATAAACGCGATTCCTATCGAAAGATTGCGAAAATGATGCAGTCTCTTTCAAAGAATCCCGAAAAAGACGCGATTTCCGTCAAATAGCGGAAAAAAGTTATGTCTGTCAGAATTGCGGAGAATACACGATTGTTTGTAAAAGGAGCGAGGAAAAGACGCGAATTTTGTCAAAGGATCACAAAAAAGTTGTGAATTTTTGTCAAAGGATCATGTAAAAGACACAAATTTTTGTCAAAGAATCGTGAAAAAGATGCGATTTCCGTTAAATAATAGCGGGAAAAAACGTTATCTTTTGTCAGAATTGTAGAGAAAACACTTTTTTTTTGTCAAAGGAACGAGGAAAAGACGTGAGTAATCTAAAGATCATGGAAAAGACACGAATTTTGTCAAAGGATCATGAAAAAGTCGCGAAATTTTGTCGAAGGATTACGTAAAAGTTGCAAACTTTTGTCAAAGGATCGTGGAAAAGACGCGATTTTCGTCAAATGATAGCAGAAAAGAAAAACGTTACTTTTTGTAAGAATTGTGGAGAAAACGCGATTTTTTGTCAAAGGAACGAGAAAAAGACGCAACTTTTGTCAAGATCGTGTAAAAGATGCAAATTTTGTCAAAGAATCGCAAAAAAAGTCAGGAATTTTTGTCAAAAGATTGCAAAAAAGTCACGAATTTTTGTTAAAGAATTGCAAAAAACGCGATTTTTGGTCAAAAGATCATCGATCCTTTGACCAAAAATCGCTTAAATGAAACGCTTAATTGAACCAAAAATGATTTTTATCAAAAATGCTTAACAGATGCAATTTCTGATAAAAATTATGGAGAAAAAGCGAATTTTGTCAGTCATTTTTGTTTTGAACGGTCATGGAAAAAATCGTAAATCATCATATTCACTCGAGGGAGGGGGGGGGGGGGGAAATGATTCAAAATATTTTCAGTCCTGGCCAAATTTGAAACTTGCAACCATGATTTCATTATGTTCGGACGGGTGTAATATCATCAAAAAGCACTTGAAACTTTTCCCCCGTCGGCCATGATGTAACGGAATACTTTTGACTGTCCCTGTATTGGAAATACACATCCGATATTCATAAAATTTGAAATAACTGGATAAAATTCTTCAATAAATATGTATTTAAAATTTCAAACGATTCGACAGAGTAATTTTTGCACTGTTATATGCGGACAGACAGACGGACGGACGCACCAGAGACGAGTATAGGTGATATGCATTTATATAATTACTAATGTATCTAAAAAACAGCTAAATTTAAAAGCGCATGCCGAAATTGAAAACGCATTTCCAGCAGTTATTACTTAAAGACAGTACAGTAACCGGTTTCTTTTTGTGTGCCCCTGTAAATGAACGTTAAATGCTATAAATACCAAATACTCTATTCTATCATAATCATCTTATACTGAAATTCAGTGATTTATATCAGTTTCAATACATTTGAAATAGTGTATTTCATTAATATACACTGCAAGTGATTTTCCCCCATAGACTATGATGTGATGCAATCTTTTGGGTGTACCTGTAAATTAACTGTTAATCCCACATACTTAAAATACAATACAGGACATGACTAGGTGACATAAAAAAGGGTTTAAAAAATACACAGATAAATAAATAGATAAATAAGATATCCTGTTCTCAAAATACTTTGATTCTTGGAATGTAAAAAAAAAAATAAATAAATAAAAGTCGGTAATTCGAACGTTGTTGTTTCACGCATTTCGATTTCAAAGGAGTCGTATCCATGAAAATAATATTTTTCTCTATTATTGCGCTAACGCTAGCAAAATCAAAATTATATGGATTGCATTCAAAATCGGACGGTAAAAGCAAAAGTTCATTTTTGAATAAGATCCACTCCATAGATTTAACCTCCTTATTTTGCTTCAGTGCCAAGTGACGTCAATATCCGTCTCAATACAGCACCTAGCGCTCTCAGCGCCATCTATTGTTTGTAATTCGAACTAAAATCCAGAATCGCAGGAAAAAAACTTTTGGCCTTTTAGATGTCTCTAGTGAAAGAATTTTTTAAATATCTGTAAAAGTTTGCAAGTTATTGATTTTTAAAATCGTTCAGTCCTTTTCAGGACACCCGGTATGAATGGAATAATAAAAATAGTGAAAAATAAATACAGTAAAAACTGCAAAAACAGAGCTTATCTGTGACGGATAAGTATCATGATCCCAATAAAACGAACGTCTTATATCTGTTCAGATGAATACCTGTCTAAAGTGAAACTTTTCCCCTTGAGGTTCCATCTTGACAGGATTCACTGTGTAAATGCATGTGTGTGCATAGAAGTATTTCAGTACATTTTAAGAATTTATAATACTGCCTTATCAATAGTTTAAATAAAATAAAAAGAATACTGCCCAGTTAAACTGATGGCATTAAGCTCACAGGCTACAAATACTAATTGTACATTAAAACCTTATATTTTCAAGGGTTAATTCCGTTCGAAAAAAAATTGAGAAAGGGAAACAGAATTCCCCTTTCCTCTTTTTAGCTCACAGGCTATCATAGCCTGAGAGCTTATGTGCCCGTCCGTTCTGTATGTACGTTCGTACGTTCGTATGTTCGTTCGTGCGTAACGCGATAACTCATGATAAAAATATCGGATCCACTTGAAATTTTGTATATAGGTATATCCTGATAAGGCGCTTCCCTGATTAGTTTTTGGAGTTCATTCGATATGTATAAGAGGGGGAACGGGGGGCTCATGCCCCTCCCCTTAATTGATATAAACGAGATTTTCATGCAGAATTAACAGTTTTCGTTCAAAATTTAGATATAGGATCATTCTGATGAGGCGATTTCGTGTTCATTGAAGAAGTATAAACAGGGGGAACGGGGGGCTCATGCCCCCCCCCTTAATTGATATAAACGGGATTTTCATGCAGAATTAACAGTTTTCGTTCAAAATTTAGATATAGGATCATTCTGATGAGGCGATTTCGTGTTCATTGAAGAAGTATAAACAGGGGGAACGGGGGGCTCATGCCCCCCCCCTTAATTGATATAAACGGGATTTTCATGCAGAATTAACAGTTTTCGTTCAAAATTTAGATATAGGATCATTCTGATGAGGCGATTCCGTGACTGTTATTAGGTGTTCATTGAATAAGTATAAACAGGGGGAACGGGGGCTCATGCCCCTCCCCTTAATTGATATAAACTGGATTTTCATGCAGAATTAACAGTTTTCGTTCAAAATTTAGATATAGGATCATTCTGATGAGGCGAGTCCGTGGCTGTTATTAGGTGTTCATTGAATAAGTATAAACAGGGAGAAGGGAGGTTCTAATGCCCCTCCCCTTAACTTGTATAAATGGATTTTTCAATCAGAATTGTCAGATTTCGTTCAAATCTCTGAATAGTTTTGGAAGTTTAATGGTTAAGTATAAAAGAGGAGAATAACTACTCTTAAATTATATAAATTCTAAATGGGTTTTTAATTAAGAATTATCCGATTTGCTCTGAATTTTGGATATAGGTTTTTTAATATGATAAAGCATGTACTTGATAGTTTAGGAGGTTCAATGATTAAGTATAAAAAGGGAGACAGGGGAGAGCTGTTTCCCCTTCTTAATTTTTTTTTCGAACGGAATTAACGAAAATACAAGGCTGTAATGTACAATTAGTATGCGTAGCCTGTGAGCTCAATGCCATCAGTTTAACTGGGCAATATTCTTTTTTATTTTATACTTAATCATTGAACCTTCTATACTATCAAAGACATGCTTTATCATATAAAAAATCTATATCCAAAATTCAGAGAAAATGAGATAATTCTTAATAAAAACCCATTTAGCATTTATATAATTTAAAAGGAGTTATCCCCCTCTTTTATACTTAACCATTAAACTTCCAAAACTATTCAGAGATTTGAACGAAATCTGAAAATTCTGCTTGAAAAACCCATTTATATAAATTAAGGGGGGGGGGCATTAGAACCCCCGTTCCCCCTATTTATACTTATTCAATGAACACCTAATAACAGTCACGGAATCGCCTCAGCAGAATGATCCTAATCTAAATTTTGAACGAAAACTTAATTCTTCATGAAAATCCCATTTATATCAACTAAGGGGGGGGGGGGCATGAGCCCCCCGTTACCCCTCTTATACATATCAAATGAACTTCAAAAACTAATCAGGGAAGCGCCTTGTCAGGATATACCTACATACAAAATTTCAAGAGGATCGGATATTTTTATCATGAGTTATCGCGTTACGCACGAACGCACGTACGAACGTACATACAGAACGGACGGGCACATAAGCTCACAGGCTATGATAGCCTGTGAGCTAAAAAAACAACAGCTTGTGTAAAATGAAGAAAGATCATTCTCTATATATTTTTAAAATATTACAGTGAAGTTACATTAATATTTAACATATAAAAGAATACTAACATACTAAAATAAGAAAAAAAAGCAAGCTTATTTGGAGACTTTTTGACATACTGAGTCATCTAATCCACTGGTAATTGACTAAATTATAAACGTGATTTGGCGCTATAAAATATTTTTTGCGATAGTATTTCAATGGTATTCATTTCAATTTAAAACCTAAACAAGTCTAACATCGTTCATATTTAACCCATTAACGCCCGAATTATTTTCTTCGCTAAAATTTAGATTTTGTATTTCCCACCACTTTTAAAAACAAATTAACTTTTATCTAAATTTATCGAGGATTCTGTCTCTTGAAATAAGGTATATATTTATCTTCCTCTTTACTGGTAGGAAATCCGTTTTGTTGCTTTTTTTGTAACTGTCCTCAAAAGAGGACGCTGGGCATTAATGGGTTAACGCAAACCTATATTGCAGATACGATTGCGAAAGATTAACTAATCTTTTATTTCTCTCTACTAGGTTACCTGCTTCATCTTTCGTAATCGGTATAATTTTAATGATTTTTTTCTTTTTATAAAATATCCCGTAATGATGGTAACGTCGTTGTGAAGTCACATTGTGACTTTGTGACCGTCGATGTGAAGACACAGTGAATGAAATGTGAAGTCGTTATAGCCGTTTCAGAGCCCGTTTGTGACGTCACATTGTGAAGTCACGGTGTGACCAAAATGTGAAAAATGTGTCATTTGCGACGAAATTGCCATTAAAACTGTGATTATTCTGTGACGATTGTGACAAAGTTGTGAAGACACTTTGTGGCATTTTTGTAAATATTTTGTGATTTGTGACGATTTTGTCACTAACTTAGTGATGGTGGCTACATTGCCATTGTTGTGAAGTCACACTGGGACACAATTATACAGCTATGAACATTGATATATAGTGTAAAATCATTTACATCTAAAACTTTATTATACTTTGGCGATACATCTCAATTAAAACTAGGGAGCTGCTATAAAAAGAATGTACCAAAAGAAAGTTACTGAATCAAAATGCAATGCCATGCAGACTTTAATCTTTGTTGCACTTTTTTTTTCTATTGCAATAAATGAGAATGATCACAATTATTTCAAATTTAGTTATTTGATTTTTTAAAAAGATTTAAAATTATCAAAGAAATATTTTTGTGTAACCCTTTAAGCGGCCTTCAGATTTTTTTCATGTATATTTTATGATTCATAAAATATTAGCTATCAGTAATATTTGTGTGAGGATTTGTTTATAATTACTTAACATATTTACTTATCTTATTCACTGCAAAAAAAAAAATAACATATGAATAACATATGGTAATATGAATTTTGTATTAAATCAGCCCTTGAATTCTATAATTACGTGACAGAAAAACACGGTTAAGGGGCTTAAAGGGCGTAGCAACATATATGATAAATATGTTGACACAGTTTTTAAATCTAATAACTATTTTAAGTGCAATTTAATTTTGAAATTGAAAATACTCGAATGTTATTTTAAATATATAAAAAAATTAATTCAAATATAAGAATAATAAATTTTTGATATTTGTTATAGCTAGTGATAAACAGAAAATGACGTAATTCTCATCAATATTGTCAATTTACAAATAAACATGTAAGAAAAATCATGCGTTAAACATAGATTATGAAGCACTTTCCAATACTTCGTGAAATCTTTAACAAAACTCCGTTAATTAAGAAAATAGGGGTATATAACCAAATATGCATTTCAATACTTTTGAACAAACCTGTATTTGATCTGTCAGTTGACATACATATTATAAAATGGGAAAATTTAGTTTAGCAAGAAAAAAACTTAAAATTTCTTTTTGAGCAATTTGTACTAATAAATGGGAAACATACTTGAAAACTTTTGTTCAGCCCCTTAGTTTACCTTGTACTTTTATTACACGTCAGTAAGAAGCTAAAATTCATTTTCAACTAAAACACTCTTAAAACAACTGAAATCACATTGTTATAAATTATCATTCATAGGTGTCCATGTACACAATTATTTGCGTGGCCCTGTATATCATTTTATCTATATTCTGCAAACATTTCTTAGTAAATTTAATACAGTTCAGCGTAAAAATGCATAATTTATTTAAGAATCACCTTTTAGTAATTTATGCTCATATTCAGTAACGTTTGCGAGCTCTTTGGGGTAGCACCTGTATATTAACTATATCATTTATACACACCATCTAATATGCATAAATTTAGTGAAACTTATACACGCATATCATAATTAAAATGCATTTCATCCATCCATCAGATATCATCGGATACATATACAATACTTTTGACAGAATGTACTATTTGAAATCTTTTGTGTGTCCCTGTAAACACTATGTACTTTATATTAGGGAAGGCAGTATCGTATAATTTATAGTAAGCCTCAGTGACATACATCAATTTTATTATACCTGAAACAGTTCAATATATTTAAAATATGTCACACACAATTCCCCTTTTTACCATTATCTAATGGAATTCTTTTGTGTGGCCCTGTAAATTGAATGCAGTTCAGCGTAAAAATGTATATCTTATTTAAGAACCACCTTTAATAAATTTACGCTCAAACTCAGTAACGTTGGCGAGTTAATTTGGATAGACCTGTATATCAGCTATAACATTTATACACACCTTTATAATGTACAAAGATTTAGTGAAACTTAAATCATAATTATCACCACATCATACATATTAATCACTATATCATAATTAAAATGCATTACATCCATCCATCAGCTATCATCGGAAACATATGCAGTCCGTCGGAAGGAATATATTATTTGAAATCTTTTGTGTGTCCTTGTAAATGCAGTGTACTTCATATTATGCAAGACAGTATCATATAATTTATATTAAGCCTCAGTGACATATCATATATCAATTTTGTTATACATATAAAACAGTTTAATATGTTTTTAAAATGTCGCTAACTATCCCCCCCCCCTTTAGCATTATCCAATGGAATCCTTTTGTGTGGCCCTGTAAAGGAATAATAGCTATATTTTCACTGCATATTTTAATGCACCTCTTAAATGCATGTAAATTTTAATATGTTTGACAGGGTATAATATCTTTAAAACGCCTTTGAAAGAACTTTTCTCCATAAGTTATAATGTAATGGAAAGTTTTTGATTCTCCCTGTAAATAAACTAATCATGGTAGAAACTTCATTTTCAAAGGGGTTCGCGCTAGGGTAAACGTCAATAACATACAGAAATTTCAGGGCAATTCGAGTATATTTACAGGTGTTAGAGTGCGGACAGAGGGCAGACAAACCGAATGCATAAGCACTTTTCAAACAATGCATATTTCTTAGATTGAAAAATACATTAAGCTATCATCATCATTATTATTATTATTATTATTATTTTAATATTACATATCCATTTCTGATTTATTTTTTTTACTAGTTCTTTTCGTGGTCCAATTTCCTATAAATTTCTTTTCCGAGCAGATGCAGTTTTAAAAAAATAAAACTATGCAATGTTTCATAACATTACTTAATACAAAAATTTAAAAAGTATGTTTGCAAATGATTTTATTCTAAAAAAAGGCTTTCTTTATTAAATATTTTAATTATTGTTACATTTTTAATAATTATATTAACGATTGAATATAATACTCATCCATATGCTTCCATATTTATGGAAACATGTTATTTTAACCATATATTTTAAATAAGGAACAAATTAGATTCAAATGCAAACAAAACCACTAAATTTAATAACCTGACCTAAGTTATTGATAACAATGTTTTCTATATAAACAATATAAATAAATAATGTACTAGACTATTAAGTTAATGAAACATTTATATTCTATAACATGTTTTTGAGAAGTTAATTAAAATCGTTCTAATAATAATATAATGATAAATCAAACAGGAAAAAAATATTTTTTCATACCTATTTTTTGTTGACGCTTCCCTTTCCAAAGTGATTTTTGTCGCACAAATTAAGTTGAATATTAATTATTGCCACACAGACTGGAATCATTTTTACCAAGTCAGCGCCACAATAATTCTCTTGAACTCCTTTTTTGTTTGATATATCAGCTAAAAATTGCTCTTGAGGGTTTTCTTGCTAAAATTTTAAATCTGTTTCGCATTCATAACTGATATATGCTCGCAAGATCGTCTGCAGACGATTATAAATTTTTTTAATGTGCATGACCGTATATTTCATTTTGTGAACAACATATTTGTAACTTAAATGCACAATAATTTTATAAGAGTGTCTCTAGCTAAATTTTTTTATTTGAAGAATTTTGTAATTTTATTTATCTTTTATTTTTGTCAATTTCAAAACAATTCAAGTTAAAATGGATCATAAAGTTTCTTTTTTGTAAATAATATTTATTATTAGATAAAACATAGTTTAATCTTTTTAAATATGTAAACTTAAATTTAATGGTAATAGTGAAAATCCTTTTTTTTTTAAAGTTAATTTAGTATTAAACATAGTAAATATATATCTTCTTAAAAAAATAATAAAGTGTTATAGAGGATAAAATGTCATTCTTTGTCAATCTGTATTTTTTTTCCATATTAATTTTCTGTAGAAAAAAGCATCTTGTAAAATAACCTTTTTTAAAGACATGCCTCTAAAACAAAAATTTGAAATACGGATAATAATTAATTATGTCATGGGTTTTATACAATTTTTCAAATATATATATATATATATATATTTCGGGAAATGTTAATTTAATTTTAAAAGTCTGAAACAAGTAGATTTTTAAAAAAATAGGTATTCAAAATAGTTAAACATTAACAACATACGACTTGAATGCAAATTATAAAGCAAGATATAGATATACGATTAAACATTGAAGACGCTTTCTACATGCACGTTAAGAGCTTCAAATAAAAAATGCTAGCTTGAAAATGCAGAAGTGCTTGGAATATTCTTTGAGAAACTTCTAATATAACAGATTATCATTTACCAAAATCATTATAAAAGATAAATCGAAGTACGTATACATATAACATTTTTTAATGAGATAAAATTCATATAATTAGAAAAAAAATGTGTTGCTGATGAATTTATTGCATTTTATGTTATATGAAAATAAAAAGTTTCGAACAGAGGCAAAGAGCTACCTTGGATTAAAGTTATAATTAATTATTAATTATGTATACTTATGTATGAGTTAATTACTCAAAATAATTTTTGAACATTGTCGATTTCAAGGGAAAATACAAAATTTGCCACAATTCGATTTCGGTCTAAAAACTTTTTTCACTCGACTCTTACTTATGAATATGTGTAACATGCTCATTCGTGTAAATCCATAGATTTCTTTCTACATTTACACACTTGTCTGAGTTTGTTAAGGATAACAAATTGCACAAATGATTTTATATGTTAAATACACATCAATGCCTAAAGATTTAAAATTATTTCAACAGTTTTTAAATAGAAAAACTTTTATGTAATATATAATTTTAATGACTTTTCATAGCACAGTTTGTATATCATTATTTTTGCGCTCAAGGTTTCGCATATATGGAACAGAAAATGGATTATTGTCGTTGCATTAAGTGATTCTTTGTAGTTTTCGTTATCAGTAAAATTTTTAACAAAAACATTCTTTAAAAATATTTTTTCGAAATAATTAAATTACTAAATATATCTTAATTTCTAAAGTGCGCACAAAATTAATCCGATCCAAGCTTCCAAATACATTTAGACAGCCTGTTTAAAGTATTGTTTAAAATATTTCGCTCTATATCTTATACTATAATGCGAGCAAAAATTGTGTGTGTGTGTGTGTGTGTGTGGGTAAATTTTATCTCAAAAACGGCTCTAACGATTTTCGCAAAAATTTTGATTTTACCATTTTCGGGCACGAGAAGACCATTGGGCTAGGTCACATGTTCGAGAAAATTAGATTATTGGGTCATTTTGAGTCATAATGGGTCAGGATCAAGCTATTTATATCTAGAGAACGGCTGGATCGATTTTAAGGAAATTTTGTATCCAATCATTTTTTGGCACAAGAAAACAATTGAATTGGGTCACATGTTCGAAAAATTTGATTAGTGGGTCATTTTTGGGTCATTGTGGGTCAAGCCATTTTTATTTAAAAAACGGCTCTAACGATTTTGACCAAATTTTATATTTTATCGTTTTGGATTACAAGAAGATCATTGGATTAGGTAACGTGTTCGAGAAAATTCGGTTAGTGGGTCATTTTTGGGGTCATTGTGGGTCATGCTATTTTTATCTAGAGATTTTCTCACGCAATTTTGACTAAAAATTGCATTCTATGGTTTTCGGGCACGAGAAAAACATTGGGCTAGGTTACGTGTTCGAGAAAAAATTTTAATGGGTCATATTGGGTCATTAAGTGTCTGGGTCAAAATATTTATATTTAAAGAACGGCGTGATGGATTATAACGAAATTTTGTATGTAACAGTTTTTTGACATGAAAAAACTAATGGGCTAAATCACATGTTTGAGAGATTTCGACGATGAGGGTCATTTGTGGATCATGATGGGTCATAATGGGTCATGGTCAAGCTATATCTAAAGAACAGGTGGATCGATTTTAACGAAATTTTGTATGCAACATTTTTTTTGGCACGATAAAATCTTTGGACTAGGTTACATGTTCGAAAGATTTCGATTAATGGGTCATTTCGGGTCATTAAGAGTCTCGGTCAAGCTATTTATATTTAAAGAACGGCGTGATGGATTATAAAAAAATTTTGTATGTAACAGTTTTTTGACATGAAAAAACAAATGGGCTAAATCACATGTTTGAGAGATTTCGACGATGAGGGTCATTTGTGGGTCATGATGAGTCATAATGGGTCATGGTCAAACTATATCTAAAGAACAGGTGGATCGATTTTAATGAAATTTTGTATGCAACATTTTTTGGCACGATAAAATCATTGGACTAGGTTACATGTTCGAAACATTTCGATTAATGGGTCATTTTGGATCATAAAGTGTCTGGGTCAAGCTATATATAGCGGCAGGAAAACGGCTATTAATTAAGAGACGCGGGAGAACGGCGATTAAAGAACGGCAGGATCAATTTTAACGAAATTCTGTATGTAACAATTTTTAGAAACGAGAAAACTAATGGACTAAGTCATATATTCGAGAGCTTTTGATTATAAGGGTCATTTGTGGGTCTTAATGGGTCAAGGTCAAGCTATATCTAAAGAATGGGTGGGTCGATTTTAACGAAATTTTGTATACAACATATTTTTGGCACGAGAAAATCATTGGGGTAGGTCACATGTTCGAGAAATTTCGATTAGTGGACCACTTTTGGGTCATTCCAATTTTATCTAGACAACGTTTCGCGCAATTTTGACTAAATTTTTTATTTTATTTTTTATTTTATTCGGGCACAAGAAAATCATTGGGTTATGACAGATTTTTGAGAAAATTCGATCAATGGGTCATTTTGGATCATAAGGGGTCAGGGTCAAACTAACTATATCTAAAAAACGGCTCAATCGATTTTATCTAAATTTTGTATCTAATGTTTTCCGGCATGCTAAAACTAATGAGCTAGGCCATACGTTCGAGAGATTTCGATTATAAGGATCATTTGTTGGTCATGATGGGTCATGCTAATTTTATATAGAAAATGGTACTCACCATTTTGACTATACTTTGTATTATATGGTTTTTGAGCAAGAGAAAACCATTTGGGTTGGACACATGCTCGCGAAAATTCGATTAGTGGGTCATTTTGGGTCTTAATGAGCTAGGGTCATTCTAATTATATGTAACAACGACTCAATCAATTTTACCTGAATTTTGAAACAAAACGTTTTTTGTCGCGAGAAGACTATTGGGCTGAGTCGCATGTTAAATAAAATTATATAAGTGGGTCATTTCGCTTCATTGCTGAATGTTACCAAGCTAATTTTACCTAAAAAATAGCTTAAATGATTTTGATTCAATTTTATATTCTACTGTTTTTGATTACCTGAAGACGATTGAGCTATATCACATGCTTGATCAAATTTGATTAGTGCCTCATTTTGGGTAATACGGGTCAAAGTCACGATAATATGGCAAAAGCCAATAACTTGGTGATATTTGACAAAATATTGGCGACATATGGCCAAAAAATCGACTATAAAAATTACGAAAACCAAAACACGTATTTGGAGCCAAATGAAAGAATGCCTCCAAATTTGGCTACATCTAGCAAAAAATATTGTCTTTCAGAATGTAAAGAATTTTTTTATACACTAGGGGGGCTTCGCCCCCCTGCTCGCTATGCTCGCCAACCCCCCGCGTAATCGCTTCGCGATTCCAAATTATTGGGTACCCCTGATTGCTGCGCTCGCCAATACCCCATGGTATGAATAAGCAGTTGCAGACCTTCCAAATGATGTGTCACACGACTGGTGTTGTAAAGAAATTAAAAATGTGCCCCCCTGGGGGGCAGAGTGGGAGGCAACACAAAAGACATCCATAATATGAATAAGCAGCTGCAGACCTTTCAAATGATATGTCACACGACTGGTGTTGTAAAGAAATTAAAAATGTGCCCCCCAGGGGTGCAGAGTGGGGGTGACACACAAGACACCCATAAAATGAATGAACAGTTGCAGACCTTTCAAATGATGTGTCACACAATTGGTGTTGTAAAGAAATTACAAAATGCGCCCCCTCTGAGGGCAGAGGGGGGGGGGTTACACACAAGATATCCATAATATGAATAAGCAGTTGCAGACCTCTCGGATGATGTGTCACACAATTGGTGTTGTAAAGAAATTAAAAATGTGCCCACCTGGGGGGCAGAGTGGGGGATGACACACAACACATCCATAATATGAATAAGCAGTTGCAGACCTTTCAAATGATGTGTCACACAACTGGTGGTGTAAAGAAATTAAAAATGTGACCCCCCCTGGGGAGAGCAGATTGTGGGGGTGACACACAAGACATCCATAATATGAATAAGCAGTTGCAGATCTTTCAAATCTTGTGTAACACGACTGGTGTTGTAAAGAAATTAAAAATATGTCCCCCCTGGGGAGCAGAATGAGGGATAACACACAAGACATCCATTATATGAATAAGCAGTTGCAAACTTCTCAAATGATGTATCAAACGACTGGTGTTGTAAAGAAATTGAAAATTTGGCGAAATATTACAGTTATCGCCAAGTTGGCGTCACTTTTGACAACTAATTTTGGTCGCCAAGTTTGGCGATATATCGCCAAGTTGGCGACAAACTTGACGATTGTTGGCGATGGTAACCTTTCCTCTCTTTATGATAACCCATACGGCGATGCATAGACGGAGTCCTTTCCTGATTGGTCTATTCGACTCATGGAAGGAGTGGACAACCCGGATTCGTTAGTTCCGGAAATCTTCCACATCAGCATCATTCCAGGAGTCATTCCTTTTAAGGCTAGTTTTTTTTTACTATAGAAGGATTCTTAAGAGGATTCGAGATGCATGGTTAAACCAATCAGAGTCGAGCTAAAATAGTGATTTAGATCGATGTCCTTTCGTTGTAAATTTTAAAATAAAGTAAAATTTATAAACATGCGCATAAAAACATAGTTTTCTTATTGATTGTTTTTCTAAATAATACTATTATAAACATGTTTTACAGTAATAATACAGAGTTAATGATACAGTGAAAATACCATATCGAGTTGAACACAAAGTTAATTTTTACCGAGCTAAGCTCGGTCTCCCCTGCTAGTATGTATTAACATTTTCAAAGGTTTTTCAAGTTTATGTTTTTGTGACACTGCGATTTTAAAATGTGGTGGTATTTTGTTACTTATTTGTGACGAACGTTGCATAGCATGACATTCCAGTGACGTCAAAAAATTTTTTTACTTGTCAAAAAAGCATAGTTTTCCTGCAAATATCATGTTTTAGAGAATTTTTGTAATTTTTTAAAGTTTTCAAAGAAGTTCACATCTAAGTCACTATGTGACGTCACAGAGTGGTGGTATTTTGGTCACAGATGTGATGTGACCACAGTGACTTGCAGTGACGTCACTGTGACCAAGCATGCAGTGAGGGATATATGATGTTAAATAAGTAACATGAAATTTTTTATATTAAATGTGTCTACATAGGAATACATATATATCCATGTGTGTGTAAATCCATTATTTTTTTCTACATTTACACACTTGTCTGAGTTTGTCAAGGATAACAAATTGCACAAATAATTTTATATGTTAAATATACCATGACGTCACAGAGTGGTGGTATTTTGGTCACAGATGTGATGCGACCACAGTGACTTGCCGTGACGTCATAGCGACGTCACTGAGACCAAGCAGGCTATGAGGGATATATGGTGTTAAATAAGTAATATGAAATGTTTTATATTAAATGTGTATATGTAGGAATACATGTACAAAATTCAACCAAATGCGATACACCAAATTTAAAATATCTTACATATTGAGAAAATTTAAAAATAATAGGCCTAATTTAAGATACATATTTAAAAATTTCAGTATCCATAATTTAACTTAATTAATTCAATGAAACTTGCCTCATAAAGGTACTCACATAATTTAAACCAAATCATAAAAAATAAAGTTTTACTTCAGGCTCAGACAGACTTCATAATCATAAAAGTTTGATTAAAACATAAATAATTTGACAAAAAGATTGCAATGAGCAGTGCTATCAGCAATATCTTGATTTTTTATCAGCACTTTCCAACAAAGTTGAAAAGTGCTTATGCATTGGGTTTCTTTGGCCGTCTGTCCGTCTGTCTGCGCTCTAACTCACGTAAATATACTCGGATTGCCATGAAATTTTAAGACGTTATTGACGTTTACCCTAGCACGAACCCTATTGAAAATGAAGTTTCTACCATGATTAGTTTATCTACAAAGAATCAAAAGTTTCCCATTACATTATGGCCTATGGGGAAAAATCGTTTCAAAAGAATTTTAAAGATGTTATACCCTGTCAAATACATTTATAAAATTTATATGCTTTTACGAGGTGCATTAAAATATGCATTCTATAAAATATAAGGTGGAAATATAGCTATTATTCATTTACAGGGTCACACAAAAGAATTCCATTAGATAATGGTAAAAGCGGGACTTGTGTGTGTGACATATTTTAAATATATTAAACTGTTTCATGTATAATAAAATTGATATATGTCAATGAGGCTTAGTACGATACTGCCTTCTTTAATATAAAGTACATAGTATTTACAGGGACACACAAAAGATTTCAAATAGTACATTTTTTCCGGAGTACTGTATATGTATCCGATGATATCTGATGGATGGATGAAATGCATTTTAATTATGATATGTGCGTATAAGTTTCACTAAATTTATGCAAATTATATGGTGTGTATAAATGCTATAGTTAATATACAGGGCTACCCAAAAGAACTCACCAACGTTACTGAATATGAGCATATATTACTAAAAGGTGATTCTTAAATAAATTACGCATTTTTACTCTGAACTGCATTAAATTTACTAAGAAATGTTTGCAGAATATAGATAAAATGATATACTGGGCCACGCAAAGAATTGGATACATGGAATCTATGAATGATAATTTATGAGAAAGTGATTTCAGTTGTTTTAAGAGTGTTTTAGTTTAAAATATATTTTATCTTAAAACTGATGTGTAATAAAAGTACCACGCAAACTACAAGGCTGAACAAAGTATTCAAGTATGTTTCCATCTATCAATATAAATTGCTGAAAGAGAAATTTCAAGCTACTAGGCATTTTTTGCTAAACTAAATTTACCCATTATATAGTATGTATATTAGCTGATAGATCAAATACAGGGCTATTCAATAGTACTGGAATACATATTTGGCTTTATATCCTTATTTACATAAATAACGAAGTTTTGTTAAAGATTTTATGAAGCGTTGGAAAGTGCTTCATAATCTATGTTTAACGCATGATTTTTCTTACTTGTTTAAAATAAATTTGTACTTCATTTATGAAAATGCATGAGTTCAGACATATTAATGAAAATCACACATTAAAACACATGCGGTGTGATATAAAATATAAAAAAGGCTAATTTCGACCCGACATCTGAACTGAAAGCTTCATTGTTTACATTTGTGATGATGTGCGGATTTTAAGCGTTTGTGGATTTTAGGGTTTGCTGATTTTACACGTTTGTGGATTTTAGGGTTGTGGGTTTCAGTCTTTTGTGGATTTTAGGGTTGCAGATTTCAGGCGTTTGTGGATATTAGAGTTGTGGATTTTAGGGTAGCGGATTTTAGGTATTTGTAGATTTCATCGAAGTCTCCGTGAAAGAATTTTTACGCTTTATTTATAATTACAGTAAAATCTGTGAAAATGTAGTAGCTAAAGATCAGAAAAGAATTCCGTTTTAAACAAATTTCCGTCTTAGCAGGTATTTTCTTCTATTATTGTGATCATGGAATGTTCCATTTCAAAAAGATAATTCATTTTTCATAGGTTTTACAGCATTGCAGTAAAACTGGCCAATAAGGAATAACAAAGGACTAAAATAATGTTTCATTTTACTCAGATTTCCATCTTAATTGGCATAAATGTAATGGTGTTCTTTTCGTCGAAAATCGAATTTATTTTATTTTAGAAACGATTCCATTATAGACATGCTCTATTTTCATAGGTTTAGCTGTAATACAGCTACACTCTCCAGAGATTATTACAGAGTGGATAAGTTTTAGAGAAATCTTTTTATAACGAAATCCTGGGGAAAAAATATATCACGGTCCCTAGAAGCATTTATGTAAATTACACCTGCTCAGGCGGAAAGCTGTCTAAAGCAAAACATTTCTCAGGTCAGATTGTGATTGCATTTTAGCAATTATTGCTATTTTTGTATTGATATTTCAGTAAAAGACGCCCTCGCTCGGAAGACGGAATGATGCTCCAAATCCTTTCATTGGTTACGCCACTTATTTATATTTTCATTTAGTTGTTTTTACACATCATGTATTCATCTTAAGGGATCGCTGCAATGAAAATCCCCGATCGCGAAATCCCATGTTAACGTATGAGAAAACTTTGAATCGCGATGATTTATTACCTAATATAATAGTCTAAGAGCTAGCAACGTCAAAAATCACGTCATTTTATCAAGGCTGATTTTTTTATATGTTTTTCCCTTTTATGGTAGAATACGTTTGCAAGCGGTCTGGCAGTCGGGAGACGTTGCGTTTACTTGTGGCAGAAGGGGTTATGCAGGTCAAAAAGCTTCAAAATCACGTCATTTTATCAAGGCTCATTTTTTAATATGTTTTTCCCTTTTATGGTAGAATACGTTTGCAAGCGGTCTGGCAGTCGGGAGACGTTGCGTTTACATCTGGCAGAAGGGGTTGTGCAGGTCAAAAAGCTTCAAAATCACGTCATTTTATCAAGGCCCATTTTTTAATATGTTTTTCCCTTTTATGGTAGAATACGTTTGCAAGCGGTCTGGCAGTCGGGAGACGTTGCGTTTACCTGTGGCAGAAGGGGTTATGCAGGTCAAAAAACTTCAAAAATCTGCCATTTTATAAAGGCTCATTTTCTTATATGTTTTTATCAAGCTTAAAAATTACAAGATATCTCTTTGGACAGCAGACAACCTATAATTAATTTTCCAGACACAAATTTGGTTGCAAAATTAATGCCAGACGGCTTTAAATATCGCAACGAAAGTGCCTGTTCCAAGAGTGGTTTATAATTTAAATTTTATAAGACCTCTTTACGTCATTTTATCAAGCTTAAAAATTACAAGATATTACTCTTTGGATAACAGACAACCTATAATTAGTTTGCCAGTCACAAATACGGTTGCAAAGTTAATGCCAGACGGCTTTAAATATGACAAAGAAAGTGCCTGTTCCAAGAGCGGTTTATAATTTAAAAATTATAAGACCTCTTTACATCATTTTATCAAGCTTAAAAATTACAAGATATTACTCTTTGGATAGCAGACAACCTATAATTAATTTGTCAGACACAAATTCGATTGCAAAGTTAATGCCAGACGGCTTTAAATATGGCAACGAAAATGCCTGTTCCAAGAGTGGTTTATAATTTAAATTTTATAAGAAATCTTTACGTCATTTTATCAAGCTTTAAATTACAAGATATTACTCTTTGGATAGAAGACAACCTATAATTAATTTGCCAGACACAAACTCGGTTGCAAAGTTAATTCTAGACGGCTTTAAATATGGCAACGAAAGTGCCTGTTCCAAGAGCGGTTTATAATTCAACAAATTATAAGACTCTTTACATCATTGTACCGAATTTGCAACCCTGGATTTTTCCGAGTCTTATTGATTAGATTCACTATTTTTCTGCACCTGATTTTTTGCACGACACTTTTTCAGAGCCTGATTGAGTAAATTTGTGATACTTTGTGCTTGATTGACGAAAGTTGCATTTTTTTTAAAGTCTTACCGACAAGTGATGAAAATTTGTGCACCCGGAGAAAGGTTAAAGAGTAACAATTCATATAATTTGTTAACATCAACTCACAGCTTGAATATTAAACAAATAAATTCCAGTGTGGCCAAAACCGGGGCATCCACCCTAATATTTAATAAAAGAAACTTATACTTTGATAAACAAGAGCTTTTTACAAGTAAACTTTATATTGAAAAAAAAATTGCCGAATTTGCCGAATGCAACCGAATTTGTGTCTGGCAAATTAATTATAGGTTGTCTGCTATCCAAAGAGTAATTTTTAAGCTTGATAAAATGACGTAAAGAGGTCTTATAATTTTTAAATTATAAACCACTCTTGGAACAGGCACTTTCGTTGCCATATTTAAAGCCGTCTGGCACTAACTTTGCAACCGAATTTGTGTCTGGAAAATTAATTATAGATTGTCTGCTGTTCAAAGAGTAATATCTTGTAATTTTTAAGTTTGATAAAAACATATAAGAAAATGAGCCTTTATAAAATGGCGGATTTTTGAAGTTTTTTGACCTGCATAACCCCTTTTGCCACAGGTAAACGCAACGTCACCCGACTGCCAGATCGCTTGCAAACGTATTCTACCATAAAAGAGAAAAACATATTAAAAAATGGGCCTTGATAAAATGACGTGATTTTGAAGCTTTTTGACCTGCACAACCCCTTCTGCCACAGGTAAACGCAACGTCTCCCGACTGCCAGACCGCTTGCAAACGTATTCTACCATAAAAGGGAAAAACATATTAAAAAATGAGCCTTGATAAAATGACGTGATTTTGAAGTTTTTTGACCTGCATAACCCCTTCTGCCACAGGTAAACGCAACGTCTCCCGACTGCCAGACCGCTAGCAAACGTATTCCATCATAAAATGGAAAAACATATTAAAAAATGACAATTGATAAAATCAGGTGACGAAAACGTTGCTAGCTCTTAGACTAAAATTATTAAAGTACCGTTTTCACCATCAGAAAGTAGACGCCAGATGTCAATGATGTGCCTTTTTAAAAATTGCCTACGCAAATTTTTAGTATTTCAAAGACGATGATAAAGTTTAATCAAATGGGAATTCCAAAGTTTAAAGGGATTTTTTCTCTACTTAAAATTTACGAAGCCAATTTTTATAAACACACATCATTGACATCTGACGTCTACTTTCTGATGGTGAAAACGGTATTTTAATAATTATATTAGGTAATGAGCCATCGCGCTTCAAAATTTTCCCATAGGCTAACATTGAATTTCGCGATCGGAGAGTTTCAATGCAGCGGAGCTTTAATTCACAGGTCTTGCGTGCACCTTGTTAACCCTCTGAGTGTATTGCAAATGGGTAACTTTGTAATGTTGTTTTCACTGTATTTTGTTTTAAATGCTCAGAAAATATGATTCTTTCAACATTATGTAAAAAACTTAAATATGAATGCAATCGTTGAGAGTATTAATCATTCTAAAATGTAGTGAAAATTCATTAAAATGTAGAATTATATTATAGTCGTTGAGCCAGAAGCCAAAATTAGGGGTTTTGGTTCATCTCTGGGGACTTGGTCATATATACCTTTTTGGATTCACAATGGTCTAAGGAGTTCATTTTATAATGATACTATTAAATTTATGGTAGCTTATAGACGCCATGTTGAAAAAATGAGCGCCATCTATCGCCACATAGATACAAATGATTTTTTTAAAACCATTACCACATAATTAAATTTCAATGAAAAAATGCAGAGAACAAATATTATTGAACATATAATGTTATATAAATTCTATATTTGTTAAGATTTTATTTCAATATATTATTAACATTTTCAATTGGATAAACCAATCAAAAGACATTTGCGATGAAAAAAATTCGAAATCTTGTTTTTCATATTAATGAATATTACATTCAGGTAGATAAGACACGGCAATTCAAGAATAAAGCAGCACTGGTGAAACTATTATACTTAGTGTAGTAAGAATTGACCCTTTCGGGACCACGGGTGCATATATATATATGCAACTTCAAAACGTGCTTGTATCGCTCGTTTTTTGATACCATTAAAAAATAAAATTTTCCTTATCTAATTAATACATTCTCTTGTTTGCAAAACTAAATTTAATTGTTTGACAAAAAACATGGGGTAAATTGAATTAAATTCTTGTAAACGATGCTGGTCTCGAACGGGTTAATAAATAACAGAAGTCTTAGTTTTCTGCACTTCTATCATGATTAGTTCACATTCCGGTATCCAAATAACTTCAGTCGTCATAGAACAGTTCTATGTTCTGCATATGCTTGAATATTAAGTTATTAAATAGACACATGTTCTTGAACAAAAATATAACACCAGTTCCAAAGCAGCTTCAGGAGCAAGAGGACTGCCATTCCACTGGATCTCTAGAGAGCCTTTTTTCTTACTATCTGTTCCAAAAATCCAACCATATTTATCGGGAGATGGAAGATCAGGATCAGCCTGTAGGAACTTCTTCCAAACAAGACCGTGACTTGCATCGCTACATTACAAAAGGCAGTGCGACTCCAGACTTTTTGTTTTACGGAAAAAATATAGAGAACATAGCGCAATTCTTTGATGTTTGAGTATTTTTGCTTTCCATAATCAAGGTGGTAAAATCACGACTCAAGCTGTTTCTTTGTTTCCTCTGATAAATCAGCTTCAGCATCAAACGCCTTAAGCGCATCTCTACATTTGTGTTCTGATTCATCATTTTCCCTTGTTTGCAAAAGCACTTATTGCACTGACAGTGAATGCATTTCAAGGAAAGCATTATATATCTCTTTAAATAGAAGTCCATGCATCTCATTCAAATTGCAGTATTTTCTTTTACCCTATCACTAAATCCAAGTTTCAGAAATATTAATCCTTCCTAGTTTTTCAAATCGTTTTCTAAAGAAAACAGTGTTGAGATAATGATATTTATAAATCCAGACGCTAAAGCATGGTGTGTGCAAAATATGAGTTGTGTGCCACCGCTTCTTGGAAGGAGGTGATTTTAGTGGATTCTTCAGCTAGTTATTTCTTGAATTTATAATATTTTTCTCCGTAGATAAGGTACAGCACTTGTGTATTCAACTATTTCAAATGTTCATTTTGCGATTCTTGAGAAATGAAATGCATAAGTTCTTTCTTGTTCTCCTCATCAAATAAAATCTGCTTCCATTTTCGTACTGTTTGTCCAGGAGTATATAACTTTTATAACATCACCAACAGTTCATATTTTTCGTTCATTTATTTCTATAGACAACTGCCTGTATGTATCAAATACAACATCTATCCTTTGAGAGGATGTATAATCTTGTATTATTTCAAAAAAATAGATTCTTTGCTAGTTGTCCAAATGATTTCAGTTCCGATGGTAGCTTTGAACAAAGCACGTTCTGTCACTTATATTAACAACAATATCATTTGCATTCTTTCAGCAGTCGCAATTTTGTCATAATATCCATCAGTTTTATTTTTCAATTTTTCGCAGTGAACCAAGTATTGCCAAGGATTATTGAAGAAGTCCTAGATAGTAGGAAAAGACAGTTCTTATATCAAAATTTCTTCGCTCTGCAAGGATCGTCATCAGAGAAAACAGATTTCCTTTTTTCATGGCAACAAATTCTGATTAATTTAGCTTGAAATTCTCTTTTTTTTTCAAGTCACAAAATGTGTTTAGCTTATTGGAGGTTTGAAAAATCCTTCTGCCTTTGAGTCTTCAGACAGATATTCTTTCGTGAAAGTTTTGTAAATTTTATCTCATGAGCTTTGGTCATGCCTTCGACAATTTTTGGATTTGTAATTTTTCTAATTGATTCTATTAGTCTGTCTATATTTATCTATTCATTGATAACCATGTTCTGTAAATATGAGATATCACGTTCCTCTTTTCTGGATCTTGCTCAGACTGATCTGGATGTAGAATAGATTTTTCTGAAGAACTGATTTTGGTTTTTTCACGAATCATGTGAAGAAAAATCTGCCCTAGTATAAAAAATATCTTTTAACTGCGGCAGGTTTTTGACTAAACTTTGTTGTAGCTTTTGACCTTTGTGTGTCTTTACTTATTGTCTCTTTAATCGTCCTGTTAATTTTACAGTATGTAAAATCAAGAAAATCTTTTCTATCACTGTGCTTATCGGCAGAATTTTCAAATATGACGTCCATTGCTTACTATGTTTTTTGAAAATATCATAGATAAATGTCATTTTGTGGCTGATGTGGTGTATCCAAAAATGTATGGTTTACAAAGTCCGCTGAGATGAAAATAGGAGCCCCTGGCTCAACGATGGTTGCTATTTTCCAATATGGCGCCCATAAGCTACTTTGGTTTTGTAAATATGGATAAATATCATTCTGATGTTGTGGTGAATCCAAAAAATGTATGTGTATGATTTAACAAGTCCTCTGACATGACACCATAAGAGTCCCTGCTTCAACGACGGCGGCCATTTTCCAACATGGCGTCCATGAACTACTCTAGTATTGATTGTATCATGGACATAAGCGATGCTGATGTGATGAATCCAAAAATGTATGGTTTACCAAGTAAGCTGACATGAAACCACACGACTGCTTAATTCAATGACGGCGGCCATTTTCCAATATGGCGCCCAGAAGCTACCCTCCTTTTGAAAGTATCATGGATAAATGAGGTCCTGTTGTTATGGTGAATACAAAAATATATAGTTTATCAAGTCCCCAGACATGAAACCACACGAGCTCCTGGCTCAACAACTATAAGTATTGCTTATATTGCAATGAATTCCTTCCTATATTCCCTCTACTTCGTTAAAGTAAAGAAACTAAGGATAGATCGAAACAAGCTTAGTAGTGAAAATGTTCTTTTATTTATAATAATTTAAAATTCACTGTTAATGTATAACAGACTCTTCAAATAAAAACTACAGCAGTAATATCATAGCAATAAATGCACTTTTTCTCCACACATAAATCTGAGTCAACGGTGACAGAAAACAAGTTACTTAGTCGATTTAATGCTCTTCGTTAGAAAAAAACATTTTCACTTCTTAAATATGTGTAAATTAGTTATTTTTGTGTTTAACAGTGATTAAAAATGATTCTACAGAAATGTGTAAAAGGAACCGACATGTACTGTAAATAATCAGCATTCATTCCAATTTGGTCCCAGGCGTTTTCATCAAGCTTTTAGTCTCCATGTACATATCTTCTTTGTATAACAATAAATGTACTCTTTTCCACGAACGTCTTTTTAATTTTTCATGTTTCTCAGTTCAAAAAATCGGTATCTTTTCTGAGCTCTATTCGGAATAAGCGGATTTTCGGAATAGCGGGACTTTACTATAGTTAAACCAGTGTTTCTTAATCTTTTTTGGTTGTCGGAGCGCTAAAAATATCTGGAATTATTTTGCGGCTCACTTGAATATAACAATTGCAAAAATTGTATGATACAAATATAACAAAATTTATTCAAAGAGAAGGCTGAGTCTTTTCTTGCACAAATTGAATCAAAATGAAATTCCAAAGTCGTCATACACGTTCGCATTTCATCGTCAACTTTTAAAGGTCGTTCTTACTTTTTGTACTTGATTTCTGTCAATACTGAAATTCCAAATTCCGAGAGCCATGAAGACACAATACAAATGAAATTTAATAACTTTCAAGCTGATTGTAGGATACAAAATTTTGACATTTCTGTCAAAATTTTGTATCCTACAAAATCTGTCTTCCAAAATTCATCAAAATTTTATCGAAGAATGTTAAACAGTAAAACCTTTTTCTCAAATCAATGAGAAATTCTTTTTCTATTTTGGACAAATTTAGTGTCTTGAAAATTACAAATGGGAAAGCTAATACGAGGATAGTAATGAACAAGATTAATAGGCACATAATAAATGGGAAATGTCATATCGTTGATACAATACTATTAGGGTTAAAAAATCAGCCATTAATGCTTTAAACTACATGGAAATGTGGTTTAAAGCATGTGAGATATAAAAGAAAAAATACAATAATACTGAAAACCACTCTCGCATGAAGTGAAATTGCACGGTATCGTAATTAACGATACCATGATGAAAAATTGATGTAATGATGAACGATTCATGATGTTAACTGATGAATTTTCATATTCTGGTAGTGTTGAAAAGTGTTTCATCATTTATATGTGACGCATTTTCTTTTTAACACATCCAACAAAGACGAAAATGAATTGAGCTTATCTGTCGGTGCTCTAACCGCGTAAATATACTGAGATTAGCGTGAAATTAATATATGTTTTTGAGATTAACTATGGTATGTTCGGTATCGAAAATGAAGTGTGTAGCCCTTACGGTTTATTTACAGGAATACTCAAAAGAAATCTACTACATTACGGCCTATAGCGAAAAATTGTTTAAGTATACGCTATATGGCCAAGGGTGACCGGCCACTTGCGATTTTAGACATTTTCTTAAATATCTAGACAAATACATGAGGAATTATCCTGAAACTCTCAATGTATAAATAAAACTGTACAGGTCATACATTTCTGTAAAGATTTTTTTTCCGAAACTCCATAGGGGACCGTCAACAAACTGAAAAAGAACGAAAATCTTTTTTAATATAACCCTGTCAGACTAATGTAGCTAAAGCGCTCAAACTGTAGATTATGATTAAGGGGCCTATTATAATAAATTGTATTCATTTTTACATGCGCGTAACAAGGGGGGGGGGTGCCCTGGGCATCCCCCCGCTCGCGCAGATCCAAGATTATTTTAAAAAATCAAAATTTATAAAAGAAAAAAGAAGAAAAATGAAAACAAAGTTAGTTCAAGTGGTTAGTCAAAACTAACAATCTATGAAATGAGATGCGATAAAAGAATAGACCCAGATTCTTTTTATTTTTTATTTTTAAGAAAATTATTTTATTCATCTTATTTAAAGCTAGAATATTTAAATTTACTAGAATCAGAAGTCAAAAAGTTGGTTTTATAATCCCAATTTGATGTCTTTTGTCTATGGAAGTTTTTTTTAACGCCGTTCTTTTTCATGCAAGTTTTTGCAATTCCATAAAAAAATAGCGTAAATTCTCGACAAGGATAGAAAATATTTATATCTTTGCTTTTGTAATTTAAAGACTAGATAAGAGAAAAAAAATCGAAAGGAAATACAGATTAGAGACGAGACGAGCTCAGCCCGATCCCGAGCCCGACACAGGCTCGGGCTCATTTTTTCTGAAGCCGGAAAATTTTATTTATTCATGTGTAGAAAAGATTGAAAGAACTTTTTCCACTTAACCCCTTCGCGACGGGAGCCTTTTACCAAAGGTTTAATGTTTTGTCACCGGTTTTTAAAAACAGAAATTTGTGATTTATTAAATTGAGAAAATGCTCCGATTAAATAAGACAAATTTTACAATATAATTTTAGTGGCGGGGATAAACAAGGATTCTTAAGCCTTTTTGCGGCACGTATACGTGTCGCTCGTCCCCAAGGGGTTAAAAATACCTACTTAATCCTTTTCAACTCATTTTAATTCTTTTTTATCAAAATGACGGGGTAACTGAATGCTTGATTATTTATTTTAGTATTTCATTAGTGTTTCAAATGAAAATTTGTGATATCATAATTATAGATTTATGTCTACGAAATTTTCGACAGCGATCGATTTATACGGCGCCAATCAAAACAAACCCAACAATAAATTTGCTTTTTGTTGGCATTTCGTTAACAGAAGATATTTTTTAATGAGATCGTTCCTTTCTTTATTATTTAGTTACATGACGCTAAGATAATATTTTCTTCTGTTTTTGGTAGACAAGAATTAGCTGGAGGTTTGCAAATTATTTAATCTTCGATTGTGCACAAATTACAATCGTTTTTCATATGAAAATGACTTTAGTAATTATTATGTGTGTTTGTCATCTTTATCTCTGCTCATGCTGGGGATGCAGTTCCTTTCCTCCGTAAGTAAATATGATTACCATGTTATTGCGATAGAAAGCAATCTATCAGTGTTTTCTCTTTTTCTATAAAAGCATCGGACCTTTAAAATAATAATGTCGATTTTTTAAATTTACGTTGATTTTCAGGTACCCGTCAATCGCAGTAGATTGTTATGAGAAAGGAATCGATTATAATGAAAGATGTACACTTTTTAAAGAAAATTGAAGAACGTTGTTCGATTCGTCAGCTTACAAATAGTAATTTCTCCAAATTCGTTGCATTTATTCATTAAACACAAACGTATCCACCAAATTTGTTTATTAACCCTTTCCGGCACGGACAAAATCTGTTAGTAAAATGAGAAATTATCGACTGACACCGGAATTCACAAACGAATTTTTTAGATGTTTCGAAAACCTTAATTTAAGCGTTTATTGTATAAGCAAAATCTTTAAAAAAAAATATTGGTGTTTGCATGTTTGGAATAAAAATTAGGTATCTCAGACCGGGACTTAGTGCCGGAAAGGTTAAAGGAAGAGAAAATATAAGAATCTTTTTAAGTATGAAGTATATTTTTTATTTTATACGGATTTTGATAAGACTAAATTGGAATTTTCACTTAAAAATTACATGCAAGAAGTTTTTATAATTGAGATATCACTTTTAAAACATTTTTTAAATACCATACAATTTTGTTTCGTATATTTTTTGTATCAGGCTCGGACTTATAATCGTCGGGCTCAGGCATCGTAAAACGAGCCCGAACTCATCTCTAATAGAGATGTGAAGTAATTCCTCCATGTGATTAGCCTGGAGAACGGAGAGGGTGGAGGGTTATACAAATCTGCTTCCTTTGAAAATGAGAAATAATGCTACGCAAAATTCAAATTAATATGGAGGCTGGTTGGTTGGTTCGTTAAATTTCGTTTTTTGTGGCCATATTTTGACATTCGTACGGCTTCACTTTTTTGAAACCGGAAAATTTTATTTATTCATGTGTAGAAAATATTGAAAGAATTCTTTTCCACTTTAAATTGCGTACTAAAAGTTATTTTAATGCTACTTTGATCAAAATGACGGGGGAACTAAAGTCGTGTTTATTTTAGTATTTCATTGCTGTTTGAAATGAAAATTTGTAATAATTACAGATTTATGTTTACGGATATCTTTGTTTTATATCTATCATGTTTTATCTATGTTTATATATCTTTTTCTTATCCGTTAGATTTAGTTTTGAGCAACTTTTCATCTTTTTTCATGCAATAAAAAATTGCGTTTGGGTCCTTTTAAAAAAAGTACCACACAATTATACCTTCTGCAAATAAAAACCTGTTTAAAACGGAAATTCGGTAGGTTTTATAGGGCTCCGTTTTATTACACAAGATACTGTTTGTACCCAACATGTTCAGGTTAAAACATTTGGGCACCCCCCCCCCCCTTCAAAATGCTGGTTACGCCTATGATTTTTATGTGGATAACATGTATACAAAACAGTCCGACATTTTTTCAATTTTTTACTTATAATTTGCAGAGTTCTTAGTATAAAATAATTTTCATTTCTGAAAATATAACAAACAATGTTGTACATAATACCCTATAATCAAAATTAAAAAATAAAAATTTTATAAAAAATGTGCAGGTTTTCAAAATAATTTTTCACTGCTCATGCGCCAACGATATCAAAATTTCATTTGCATATTGTGTTAGCTATATGTATACAGCAACTTTTATAAAAGTCACAAAAATACAGTTAGAAAATACTGTAAGTAATAGTCCACAGAATAAGCTCAAAATCCGTTGTCCCCAAAATGAAGCAAAAAATATGAGGGGTTTTATCCAAATATAGTAATACGTGCTATATTGTGTATTCTATATTGACACTAATCAATGGATATATGGATACAACCCCTCATTTTTTTGCTTCATTTTGGGAATAACGGATTTTCGCCTTATTCAATGGTCGATCACTTTTATAATTTTCAAGCTATGTTTTTGAGACTTTTTCAGAAGTTGCTCTATGCATTTAGTTAACACAATATGCAGGTGAAATTTTGATATAAACCTGCTCATATTTAATAAAATTTATTATTTTTTGATTTTGTTTACAGGGTTTTGTGTACAATGTTGTTTTTCATATTTTCAGAAAAGAAAATTGTTTTATATTAAGAACTTTGCAAATTATAAGCAATAAACTTGAAAAAAATTGGGACTGTTTTTATAAAAACCTTAATTTCTCTACGAGTATATATGCTATTCACATAAAAATGAAGACAGTTTATTACAATATGCCACTTAATCATAATGTTCAGTTTGAACGCTTTTGCTACATTAGTTTTGACAGGGCTATCCAAAATATATTCGTTCTTTTTCAATTTGTTGACGGTCCCCAATGGAGTTTCGGAAAAAAAAAAAAAAATCTTCACGGAAATGTATGAACTGTACTATTATATTTACATACTTAGAGTTTCAGGATATTTCCTCATGTATTTTTCTCGATATTTAGCAAAATGCCTAGAATTGCAAGTGACCGGTCACTCTTGGCCATATAGTGTATTTTAAAGATATTACACCATTTTAAACATATCGGAAATTTTATATACATAAACGAGGTGTACTACAAGCGTTTAATGCTGTAAAATCTGGTGTGCATATAATTTATTGTTTATTTACTGGGACACACTAAAGTATTTTTCTTCGCGCCTACGTACGAAACCTCAGTACTGACGTAGAATGGCTGGCAGTGCTTTTTAGCTGTGGTACGCGCTTTAATTTTTTACCTTTTTTCACATATTACTTGATGATGTGTATAAACTTTATAAATCATACACATAAGATACAGTGTACATTTCCGTTTATTCACGAAAATTGGTAAATGGGAATTTTAAATTATGCTATACATTTAATTAAAGCAACTTTTAGTATATAATGTAGTGTAAATACAATCATTACAGAGATGAAGAAAAAAAATTCTGATGTCTACTAACTATCGATATACAGTATTCTGAATATACTGAAAAATGTTTCATAACCTATGCTGAAGGCATGATTTTTCGTTCTTATTGCATTAATGATAGGTGTTGTTTGAAATTCAAAAATTTATCCCGACTTTCGCAACATGATTTTTCGACCTCTTTCCAAAAATGTTTATTCAGAGAGCAAATTTTCTTATTACAAAAGAAAAGTAAAAGTAAAGAGAACACATAAAAATGAAGGTGTGCACGATTTATTACAATGGCAGGAATGAATTATAAATTATTTTAATTTTCTTTCAAATTAACCTATAATTCTGCATTTTCTGAACCAGTTCATGAATATTGTGAGTTATTGGATGTAGATTAGAATTATCACACATGAATTTCATGAAATTTAAGGTGAAATTACGGTGACGCAACATTCGTTCATTAAACAATGCTGAAAAATAATAAAAACGGTAAAAACGGGTAATTCTTATTTCGATAACGAAATCTTGCCTTAATCGAAAATTGTCTCAACGAAAAGTTTGAAATGTACGAAGCTTATGAAATTACACTTGTGAAGCGAGAAATTTGTCTAAAATTAAATTTATCCCAATTTCTTGAGATTTCACTTTAGAAGATTTTACTGTATTTATGAAAAAATGCTTCAGTTTTGATATACAACATTGTGAAATGAAAGAAAAAGATCTTCCGCACCGTATTATTACAGTATACTGATGACATATTTTTTTCTTTATCAAAAATTGTTTTATTCCAATTAATTGATGCTCTGTTTCCTAATATTTTTCAAAATCTCGCATTCAAATTTTATTTTGATTGCTGAAAGCAGTTGCCTGAGATCAAATCAAACATAGTATTTTATTATTTCAATCTCTCTAGATATTTCCTGTTTATAAGTTACTTCGAGGTAAAGGAATTTTCTTGTGTACCATGTGTAACTAAAGAAATAATTTAAAACCTATTAATAGAAAGTGATAAATATTAATTTAGATAAGAAAAGATAATATAGATTAAGAAAAGAAAATCTGAGACACTTATTTTTTGGTTATAATCCGTAAAAATACAATGTCAACCATTTTTCTCATGGGCTATCTCATTAGTTATAGCTTTAAAAAAATTACAAAACATTAGACGTAAAAAATTCAAAGCTATTATTGACGCTTGGTATCAAATAAGGTATACATACAGTTTTTCTGGCAGGATGCATTCCATAAACATTTAATAATTCTAAAGAGAAATAAAATAATATAAATTTTAATATACAGTCGAGTCTCTCTATAACGAAACTCCATACATCGAATTTCTCTATATAACGAATTTTTAGTAAGAACGGTCCCCTTTTCGCATGATTAGATTAAAAAGTCTCTATATAGCGAAATATCGATCTCCATATAACGAATTTTTTCATAAATTGGTCTTAATTTATTTAGTTTTAAAAGGCTTAGAAATCATATGGAATTAATTTTCCATCACCCTTTTTTGAAACAGCTTAAATAATTAAGAAATAAAATGTTAGGTTAATAAAAAAAATGTAATAAAAGATTATAAACATTTCAAAACATCAAAAACAATATTTGTTCAAATTTCACCATTAAATACGATTTTTAACATCATTCTCTATATATCGAATTTCTCTATATAACGAATTTTTTACTGGAACGGTGGATTTCGTTATACAGAGACTCGTCTGTATATATTTTTTTCTTTATAAATTGTGATAGTTCAAAAATATTCAGGATTAACATCACCCAAACACAAACTGATAAATTGGTGATTTTCTTGCATGAAACAGGGCATCTTTTAAAACTGTTTTTTTTTAAATTATTTTTAAAAAGTCCTGGAAGAAAATGTTTCTAAAAAGAGACAATGCTGGCATATATATATATATATATCTGAATAAGAGTTGTTAAACTGGTTCGGTAACCAAATGTTGAAAAAAAAATCAGTTTTTAATTTTAATGCATAAATTTCCAAAATCTCATAAACGGAGTGCCTTTTTAAGATAATGGCAACATATGAACAGGCTAAGATTGAACGTTTTTGTTCAAACTTCAGCAACCCACATAACAGAAGTTTGGCAATATCTGTTTCCATGTGATTTTCATCAGAATGGTAGATTTGCCAAGTCTGATTTTGTCTAAAATCCTTTCGAAAAATTATTTTCTTATATCTTTAACTTATTAAATTTTCCCTTTCCGTATGTCGCCACCCTCTTAAATTAAGGAACTCTAACACCAAACATTTTCACAAAATATTTTTTTTTTCTTTTACAGAATCGGAACCACTGAGTTTACCACCAGTCAAATGCCAACTTAGACGTCATAAAAGTAACCGAAAACCAAGAACACCCTTCAGCACACAGCAACTTCTAGCACTGGAAAGAAAATTCAGAGCCAAACAGTACCTTTCCATATCGGAGAGAGCAGAGTTCAGCAATTCACTGAAACTTACAGAAACTCAAGTCAAAATTTGGTTTCAAAATCGCCGAGCCAAAGAAAAAAGGCTAAAGGAAGCTGAATTAGAGAAACTAAGAATGGCCAACAGGACTTACTTCACATATGGTTCAGCAGGATTTATGTATCATCACAGTAACCAATTCAGAAGTTTAAACTTACTAAAGCCAGTAAAAATTGAACATGGCTCATGAGTAAAAATCCACCACTATATTATGATTACATCTTTGGTGCAATATTTTTTTCAGTAGATAGATACTTTTAGAAAAACTCTATTAATTTATATGAAAAATAAAATTTTATGAACTGTGATCAAAAGTTTCTCCACTGTGTTTATATACTTTATTTTTTAAATGCGAAAAGGAAAATACATTTTATTATTTCCCATAATTAAAAAAAAAAAAAAGAAAGAAAGAAAAATCATTAATATTTAATAATAAAATACATTCTAACAAACCAAGTAAACCTCCCATAATAATAAAAAATCATTAATATTTAAGACATGCTAACATAACAGGTACAGCTATCATAATTAAAAAAAAAAAAAAAAAAAAAAAAAAAAAAAAAAAAAAAAAAAATCAATATTCAAAATGACATTCTAACATAATAGGTACTTCCCTCATAGATATCAAAATTCCTGTGTTAGCTTAAAAAGAATATTTAAAAATATGATTTTTAATATAATTTACCATAATAGTCTTTTTATATTAGAAAATTGCCAATCGATACCAATGTATAACAATACATTGCGAAATATCGATATTGCATATTCATTTTCAGATGGGGAAAAACAAATTTTTAAAAATGTATAATGTACTGAATAATTTTGCTTTTAAATTTCTTCATTGGGTAACATTGGAATTCATAATGATTAAAATTTCTAAAGCATGAAAAAGAACACGTTAAGATGAAGCTTTTCTATGCTGTACCAAAACAATAAATGGTTAGATGATGAATTCAAAATTTAATGACATAACAGTATGCTAGGATGAATTATGCATATGTAAAATTGTAGAATTCATTTTGAATTCATGGTACTTACCCCTTCATGGTTCATAAATATCATGTTTTTGACAATATAAAAAATATCGATATTTTACGTATAAATCTGATTATTTTGAAATTAGTCAACTTATTGATGATTATAAATATTTTCAGAGACTTAAGCAGCTTTCAAATCTATTGCTCAACAAGCCTGAAACTTCATGACACATTTACTGACTCATTCTTAAACATAATGGCACCAAATTGGCTGTGCTAACTATGGAAGCAATTTGGAATTGACCTTCTATATTTTAATAAATAAGTTATTTATCAAGTAATAAGCAATTTTGGGTCACATGACTACCAGTTTTTCTCCCTTCTTTGACTAGTGTTTCTTTTTTTGTTTCGAAATTCGGCTTAAAACATCAACTTTAGCAGAATTTTCTGAAAAGTCTTTTGCATTTACCAAATAATGGAAAAAATCTTTCGACCACAATGATCTCTGAATAACAATACCCATCAATTTTACAAAAATAAAAAGTGTCAAAGTTGTCCCTTTAGATTTGAGAAAAACCTTAACATAAATTTAAAACTAAAATATGAAAACTTCAGCATGGAAATTTAATAAAACAATATTCTAAATGTTTAAGATATCTACCTACATTACAGTGGCCATTTTTGCAAAATTTTTAACTTTTTTATTGTTTACTTGAAAGAGCAAATGTTTATGACCCCAAATCTATTTTAATTTTTGTTTCCAATTAATTTTCAGCAGGAAATTTACGCTTGAAATTATTAAACATTCAAAAATGCCTTCTTATATTTTTTGTACGAGCAATCTTGACAAGTATTTCTTGCACACAGCAGTTAACTAATTACAAATGTAAGATATTTCACATCAATAATAAAATATATGTTAGAAGAGTAATTAATTATACTTAACAGTTGCAAGAATTTAATTTTAATTTTAACCCCAATTGCCAAAACAAAAATGAGTGAAAAATTATGTAGTTTGTCATAAAATTTGCAACAGCATGCCCTTTAGAAGATTGACATACGATTTTAAAACCAATCAAAATCTCTGAAGCATCAGAAAAAAAATAAGAAATATATCAAAAGGAAACTTTTCTTTGTTGCATTTTGTATAATTATCTTTAAATGTTTGACCAAATTTTTTTCTGATGATGTTGATGTGCAAATCAGAAACTATTTAATCAGATGAAAAATATATTTGGAAGGATAATCACAGCTTTAATTGTTTTATAATTAAATAAACAACAATAAAACATAAACATATTACATTATATTAACCAAGGCTAATAAAAAACATCACAGTATAATATGAAAATTTTAAATAAAAAAGATATTTTTTTAAAGGACAGAATTAGGAATAAGTTCACAAATCAAAAATATCATTTCAAAAAACAAAATAAATCTAAAGGAAAAAAATTAATAAATAAATAAAGAATAATGTAACAACTAAAATTTTTGTTTCCACAGAACTGTTTTGCCACTGCAAGGACGGGCTCCTTACAATGCAATATATTGTCGAACTAGTTTTACCATTAATTACCTTCATATTTTATCTTTGTATTAAAATTTTGAGCTGCAAAACATTGAAAATAACTACAATCAGCTCTTATTAATTTAAATTCATCAGGACCAGAAGAAATATTTGAATTATCCAGAATTCGAATTATGGAAGGTATGGGAAGAAAACATGTTTAAAGCAGTATTACAAATAAATTAATGTTATAATATTTTTAAAATATATTTCGGCTGTTATCTTTAGAATATGGATTAATATTAAATTAAAAGATATAAATACATAAACTAATTAAGGGATTAGAAACAAGCACAAAGGAAGATGGGTAGAGATGCCATTGATGGACAGACGTTCACACTAAAAAAGTGGATATCAAATACATGGGAATATATGTATACTTGTTTAGAACAATTTGGTCAAAAATGAAAGAAAGAAAGTTATTTCAAGGATCTGAAGTGCAGGAGAAAGTTGGGAAAAATGAAAAATCAGAATCTTGTTCATTCAAATTAAACAAAGTCAAGAGAAAATGAGTTCGAATAAATGAAAATTTTTAACGTTTATCAGCTACTGAAAATTTTGGGACTTCAAGTTTAGTTTGAACTAAGCGAAGATTCGATTTATTAGATTTCGAATGAATGAGAGCCGACTGTAGACTGATTTAAGTACAATATATCTCATGTTTCACATCAACAAAGGAAAATGAGGGCCCAAAAAATCAACTTAAGGGACAGTTTACTTTTTCAACAATTTTGTTTATTATTAACTGTACTATTTAAATAGAGAGCTCACTGAATTTCAATAAAAATATATTAAAAATATATGCATTTTTAAAAAAATTAATTACATAATTAAAATTTCAAAAAATTTATAAAAATTTTGAGTTTTTAAAAGTATATATATTTTTGACCAATACTTTTTTTTTTAAGATTTTAAAATGCATAATACATAAGATAACATATAGATTTTTAGATATATTTTTTATAATTTTTTTTAATGATATATAGAGTGTAAAACGATGGAATCTAGTACATCTTCATATACTTACATTTTTTTTTTTTTTTTAATAACAAAAACCCTACAGCTAATTCCATGTGTAGATTTATCACATACAGTGGTGACCAAAATTGTGGACACTTTTAGGTAGCTTTTCATTACAAAAAGTAAAAAAACTACCTATTGCAGCCGTCTGGGGAAAACTCATCGGTAAATTTTGCTATATTTTTTTTGTCGATCATCATCTCTAGATCCCAAAACCAATATCTGTTGAAATGTTGACTTATATAGATATATATATCTGAATTTTGTCATGCTATAACTCTCGAATTTATGAACCAATTTGAATGAAATTCTTTATGTGCATAACTGAAGTACTAATGTCTCGACCAATTTCATTGGCCAACTTCAACCGTCATCTTGTTTCAAAATGGAAGCCATTTGAATTTGTGGACACTTGCAGAAATTTTCATGCTTTCTAACTTTTTTTTTTTAATGACCTATGTTGTTAATTTACACTGTGCAACTGTTTAAAATGTCTTTTGATGTTTCTGACAATCTGTTTAAAATGGTATATAAGAGTTTGCATTTTGTGAAACTGAACTTTTTCTATAAGTATATCAAGTTAAAAAACATAAAAATTTCAAAAGAATCAAATGGTCGCTTTTTTAAAACAAAATGGTGGATGAAGCTGGCCAACAAACTCGGTCGAGACATGAGTACTCCTATTATGCACATAAAAAATTTCATCCAAATTGGTTGATAAATTCGAGAGTTACAACATGACAAAATTCAGATATATATATATATATATATATGGATATATCTATACTTATAGTATATATATGTAAGTCAACATTTCAACGGAGGGTGATTTTGGGATCTAGAGGTCATGATCGACAAAAATATAGCAAAATTTACTGATGGGTTTTCCCCGGACGGCTGCAATAGATAGTTTTTATACTTTTTGTAACGAAAGCTACCTAAAAGTGATCACAATTTTGGCCACCATTGCATATAAGAAATTACATGTACACACCACACACACACACACAAAAAAAAAGCTATCTCAAATACAAAAAAAAAAAAAAAAAGCTTTAGCATTTTTAAAACAGGAAAGGGAAGAAAATATGAACATAGAGAAAAAGCCATTTAACATTTTAATTTGCATGGGTAATTGTGCTGTGTGTATTAACAAAATTTATACTATCCCGTGATATAATTACTGTATGAGTAAAAATGAGATGCAAGATACTCACAATTAAAAAGGGTTTCATTTAAAATATATTTTTTAAAAAATCAATTTTTTGATCAATTTTAATGTCTCTTCAAGTAGCACAGCTCTTTATCAAGAGAAACTAGTATGATAACTGGGCAGAATTAATTATCTTTATCTTCAAGCAAATAAAAAATTAAATAACTCCTTATTTAAAATGATTGAAGAAGAGTTTCTAATTTCATTCCCCTTCTTAAATTTACAATTCATAAGTTATTTGAAAAAGAGGCAAGAAACTTACACAATGAGATTTACTTTCATTTCAAGTTGTTTCTTCTTGTATTCTTCAGTTGCTACTCTTCCTTTTATAAACTTTTTAATGATTTTTTTTAAGGAGAAATACTGCTTAAAAGGAAAAAAAGTGAAGTGACAGCTCTAAGTAGAGTTGGCAGATTTACATCAGAAAAAACCCCAAAATTTTGATTTACATTACATTAGTTAGTTTTGGCTTTATTGCACCATCGTTCTTTTTTATACAACATTAAACTATGTTGAATAAGCCAATAATGTTTTTGGTAACGAATTTGTTTAAAAAGAGGTTATTGATTAATTGGTTTAATCATTATTTTCCATATTTATTTGTATTACATTATTTTATTAACATTATTTAACTAAATTTGCAGCCATATACCACATTATGAATGAAAAGTTAATTGAATTGTAAGAACAAAAATAAATCAAAACATCCTATAATTCAAAGATGATCATGAAAATTTTAGTAATGGAGAGCTTTCAAAAAAAAATAAATTTTTACATTTAAACATAAAGGGAAATAATAAATCAATCAAAATATTCAAAATTAGGTACGGATACACAAAATTAATTATTTATATTTATGTATTTTTTTATGTAGATATTTATAGTTTCTAATAATGTCAAGTTCAGATGATCTAATTCTACACAAAAATTTGCAAATCACAATTAATATTACACAACTATCCCAAGATTTGAAAATTCAGCAGGTCATTTGGACCAGTGGTTCTTTTGCTATAAGATTTTATTTTCACGACTTTAAAAAAACATCCAGTACATGCACATGCCAAATGATAGATACAACTTTTCACAGTGAAACAAAACTAAAAATCATTTTAAGCAACCAGAATGTTTCATGACTATACAGATAATAATATGAGGAAATGATAGCTAAAATCTTTATTTGAAAAAATGTATACACTAAACACAACCATAGAATACTGTAAATTACAGAATTTTTTTAAAAACAATACTTTGATATGCAAACTGGAAAAAAAAAATCTTCAAAATCAATCTAAAAATAATACTGTAACAGAATAAAAAATGGCCAAGTACTGAAATATGGAACAGATAATCACACAGCTAAATTCAATTGAACTGTTTAATTAATCGAATATCACAGTTGAAAAAACAATATATGAAATTATTATTCAGAATATGTGGAAAAGAATCATACTATACAATGACATAATGCCCAATCTTTGTTAATTTCACAACTCAGAATTATATAAAATAATTAAAAATGTTATGTAATAAGGCACACTGATGATCTATACATAACTGCTGTAATGTATAATTCTTAGAAGCAACATACTGATTTAAAAAAATGGAAAAAAAAGGGACAATTCTAGAGAAAAATATAAATTAGATATAATTTAATCAATTTTTCATTTAATTTTCAGCAGGATAAATTATGTATTAAATACATAAACTTAAAAAAAAAAATGGAATGACTATCAAATTGGATGTTACACTACATACAAAAATTGTTGGTTATAACTCAGATAAAATTCTCTTTTTATTTAATTACATAAACTGCTCTGTCTAAAATTTAGATACTGATCATACTGATAAATGAGTACTTACTACCAAAACTTATAAAACATTCCACAACTTTTTTAATTTTACAAAAATGGATAAAAATGAATTGGAATACGGAATTGGAAAATGGAATGAATTGTACATAATAATGAATTGGAAACATTTTTAAATATTGTAGAAACAGAACAATAAAGATGAAAGAAAATAGATGCATGAAACATATACATTGAAAGTATACTTCATAAATATTAGAGGAAAACATGAGTTCATAAATAATAATAACATTTTAATGTTCGATTACCTATGTTAAATGCAACAGCCATGTAAATATAAAGGAGCAGAATATGGGTAGGAAATTGAAATTTGGAATGGACTTTTTTATGCTGACAACATACAATCAATAGGTCACATATAACTACTATGTTATAAAAGTCTTCTTTTCATTGCACCTTGGCATTTTGTTATAATACTGCTTTTTCTAATTAAGTCCCACACACAATATACTTTTTAAAAATAAATTTTAGAATAATTTATTCTTAAAAAGAAATTAAGTCAATCATTGAGGACATTTCACACTTCATTCCACATTTGATTGATGATTCAAGAGTCCAATATTTTGAATTGGAAGTTTAAATTAATTTTTTATTAAGTAAGCAATTCCTTTGTAGATTTCCATAAATATTGGATACCACTATACCATTTATACATATTAAACATTTAATATTATACTTTGTGGGCCACAACTTTAATAATTTCTGAATAAAATGATTGAAGAGCATTTCTAAGCCAATCTTAAGAGAAAAGTTTTTTAAAGACAACCAAATAATTTATACAAAATATACTTTTCACATATAACAAGGACCCAAATAGTAAATTTAACAGAATATCAGATCTAAGTAACTTTAAAATTCAGTAACATAATCAATAGATAATTTTTCAAACTCTAAAAATGTTTGACAATTTCTTTGAAATACAATCAACAAAACTCACATTATAAAACTACAAACTAAAGTCATTACTTTAAAACAAAGTTGAATTATAAAAATGTGATATTTTGAATTATATTTTAACCTTCTGTGGCTTAAATCCGATTTGAAAAATATTTTAAACTTTTTTGAACAAAAAAGGAAAAAATATTAATGGAAAGATATTTTTTGTTTCACATTTGAAATAAACAAAAAACTATATACAGTAGACTCTCTTAAATCCACGTCCCTAAAATCCGCGAACGGCAGAAATCTGCGCATTTTTTCAGATGTAAACAATGAAATTAAAGATAGCACTGAAGTCAGCAGCTATTGCAATACAAATAATTCTTTAAATATATATATTTTAAAATCCTTTTCAACTTCTTCCTTTTTTTAAATGTCAATAAAAATTCAATGTGCTATTCAAATCAATGTCCTTCAATTTCAATTCTACAGTATTAAATAAAGTTTTTTAAAAGTACGAAGATCGATATTTAATCGAATTAATCATTATCGTACCGTAGTTGCTGAGTAATATAACTTTCAATGACCATTTGGTAGAGTTTGCAGTTCGCGTGGCAGGATAATTTTCGCTATATCATTTCAATAGTTCTAATACTATTTTCGTATCCCTGCTAGTTACGAAACGAATTTGAGATTTACATCTGGTTTACTAATTACGATGATCGATATTTAATCAAAATAATCATTATCCTATCGTAGTTGCAGTGTAATTTTTGCTGTATAAAATGAATATTTTTTAATTAATCAAGCTTTTTTTGTTTATTAACAAAAGTAAATATTTTTCTTTATAAAAGGATTGATTTTTCCTCATCATTATTTATATTAATATTGCATCATAATTATTTACTTTATTTTAATATTTTATAAAATTTTTATTTTAATTAATTTTTTTGTAACAATAACTTGTTTTTTAATTATTTATTTATTTAAATATTTTACTTAAATTTTTAACCTTTCAATTTATTATATGCATTGATTACAATGCTTAACTACCAATCAAATTAATGTTTCAAAAATGTAAACAAATCAATGACCAGAAATCTGCAAAATTCTAAAATCCGCACGACACCTGGTCCTAATCTTTGCGGATTGGAGGGAGTCTACTGTATCTCTAACAAATATTGTCAATTTTGTAATACAAAATTGTAAAGTATACAAACTTTCCTCTGAAAAAAATAGATTTTTGGATATTTTCAGTCTTTTTAACTATACAAAATTTAAGTTCATTTTTGTGATAATGATACGAAATTGCTCAAATAATAAATAAAACTTTGACATAAGAAATAATGCAGTATTACCATCTGTTGAGAATTCAATGATTAATTTATATTAACCACTGCGTTGAGAAATAGCAACAATAAATAAGTCTTTTTAAAACGCACTGTATAAATAACATTGACTTTCGGGTATGTTGCAGATATGCAACACAATGATACAAAGGATTAATACAAATGTACAATTCTTATGTAAAAATGTTTTTTTTTTTTTTTTTTTTTTTTTTTTTTTTTTAAGTGTTTTTATTTTGATAACTTTTAATGTGAAACTAAAAAAAAAAAAAAAATCCCTCTGGGATTATAGCAATATTGTCACTTTAAAACTTTCAATAATTACATAATAAAAATATTATCAGAAAAATTCCAGCACAAAGCCTATAAACATATTAAAACATCTTTTGAAAGTGCTTGTTTATATTAAATAACCACTTTTATGTAAAAAGTGTGTATGTGGTGGGGTGGGGGGATACATTTTATAATTTAATATTTGCTTTTTGTCACAAAGACATGTTTTTCTTCCTTTTTCTAGAGGCAGAAACAGAAATATCTGTTGTCAATGAATAGGCTTTTAGAAAACCGCAAAATATTTGTTATTTTACTACTACAGCTAACATAGATATTTTTCCATATTTTCTAAAGTTAAAAAAAAAAAAAAACTGTTTTATTTTTGTAATAAAATTATACATATAAGCTCACAATGTTACTAGAAAGAATAAGTAAAAGTATTTGTTTAACAATATTTTTTATTTGACAGATTAAAAAGTAATTGGTTTTATTTTAAATTACATTTATTGATTACAAAAATTGCAAACAAACAAATGGAGGAACTAAAGACTGAAAATTCATTAAAGAAATAATATATGAATAAAGCGCAGAGCATTTTTTCTCTAACACGCAGATCACAGCATCGAAGAAAAAATGAAACAACAAAAATTATCAGCTTTGAAGAAGTATTTTACTTCTATGATTCAGAAACAGAAAATATAAAGATTAAATGTAACACAAAATAAATATTTATAAGCATCAATTATAATAAAAATGTAATAACTTAAAAGACTTCATAACAGTTTAAATGTACATATAGTACAAATATATAAATTGCATGTCTAAAAAATTAAAATGAATGCACATAAAAATTCTAAACTTACTTTTACAATAAAAAGTTATTTATGCAGATAAAAAAGAAAAAGAAAATATGCTTTGTTAACATAATTAGTATTATTACAAAAAAAAATCAACAGTGCATTTTTAAGATTATTTAAATGAACTACAACAAATATGTAAAAATATAAATGATAATTGAATTAGCTTCTATTTATAAAGAAAGTCTATAATTAAAAATGTTTTAAAAAGAAACATGATGAATGAGAAATATTTGAAAAAGTTGTTTTCTTCCATAATGCAGCAAAAAAAGATATTTTCCACTGCCATAAAGTACCGAAAATAAGCTCCCTTTTAGCAGACAGGAATTTTAAAAATTTTAAGGGGGGACCTATAATTAGAACTTTTTGTGAAAAGGATAAAAAAAAATTGTAAGGGTTGGGGTTATATTTGGAATTTTTGAAATTTCACAAGATTTATACAATTTGCAAAATCAAATTAACTTTTTCGTTTTAAAATTTACTTCGATAGAAGCTAAATAGTTTCTTTTTCTACTGATATAGCTAATAAATCAATGAAATAAATTGACATAATTTATATAAGAAAGAAATGTGAACCAAAATTATAATACTTAGACCCAATATAAAAAACAATTAAATCTTATTGCAGAAAAGTCAACAATAATTGTATAATCTAGCAAACATTCTGTTACAATGATATGTAAAGAAAGAGATCAGTTAATAAATCACATAAGATATATTCGTTTAAGAGTTATAAAAATAAAAATAAATAAGGAATTTTCTGAAAACAAAAGAATTACAAGTGTTAGGAAATAAAACTTAAAATGGAGGGCTTATAAGCATTTTTTCAAAAAAGGAAAAATATTCATAGAAAGGGGGGGAAGAAACTTATATTGGAAAGGGATCTTACTTTCGGTACTTTACATTACATCTAGAAATGTATTTATCAACATTTAAAAAAAAACAGAAGAGATCTAAGTACATATCGCTTCTATAAATATTCATCGAATGAAAACATAATGAAAAAGATATCTAAATAAATGAATTTTCATGAACAGTATTTTCAACAACCTATTTGTATTTAGTCTAGCAAGTGTGTGTCCTGATTTTTCTCACAAACGCTGCTTTTGTGAAAACACAAATACTATTTTTCTTTTATACTCATGAAAAATTTCAATTTTGCATACATGAAATTGATGTTATATTTAGATTTTGTTTAGTGTTGCTTTTATGAGCAAATATATATATATAAATATAGTAAAATCGTGTATAAGGCAGACTGTGTAAGACGAAAAACTGTCTAACTCAAAAAAGGTTATCAAGATAAATCCAAAGACATGAAAGTGCATAGTTTGTAGTTTGTATAAGTTTGTCTATGATGGAAAATTTTCTTGGTCCTGTTTCCGATTCTACCTTAGACAGAATTTAGTATACTTTAAATTTAGGTACACAATTTTGAAGGTCTACATGCTTTGGGATTTGACTTTGCAGATTTTCTAAATATTGTAGGTCTTAAATCATTGCCTTTTTTCTTTCTTGAGAAAGGAAGAAGGATTACATTTACAACAGTTGTATCTTTATGATATGTCAAAAATATTAACTGCTAATAAAAGCATTTATTATAGTTATTATTTAAACTTTTTAAACAATTGATCAACAGAACTTGCAAACAATTAGTAATTCTTGCTCAGTCACTAAAATTTGATTATACATTCTCCATGAATATAATCAAAATTAAGAGCATAAATCACCTTGTTTATACTTGCTTAAGCCATCCTGTTTAATTAATCAAAGTTTTTTTATTTATTCATTTTTATTTTATTATTATTTTTTTCAGAATATTAACTGAGATTGCCATTGTTTAGATTGTGAATAAGGGGTTTTATTTAATTATACATTCTCCACGAATATAATCAAAATTAAGAGCACATGTCACTCTGTTTATACTGCTTAAGACTATCCTGTCCAACCAATCAATTTTATTTATTTATTTCTTGCAGAATATTAGCTGAAATTGCCATTGTTTACATTGTGAATAAGTGGATTTAGGAATTTGATAATTTTCTAGCAGTGGAACTTTGATAGTTGACTATATAAATTTACAGATATACTTCATATAACCAGAAAATGACTCCTATGACAATATTAGCTATTTTGTAATAGGTTGATTTGTTTTTAAGATTATAAAATTTGTGGCACATTCATTTTGGAGATAAAGTTTTGAGAATTCTTTGTTTGAGATGAGAATTTTGTGAAGGATTCAGATTTAAGATTTTAAAAAGACCATTTTTTAACCTTTCCTCTAAACATATTCCTGCTAATGCAAGAACACAGAGGTAACTTAACACATTTGAGATCAATTTTTACTGTTTAATTGATTCAAAATTACTCTCAATAATAAAAGATTTTACTTCTGATGAACGAATTTCTATCAATAGCCTATAATGCCTATGGTCTACACTACAAAATAATTTTTAAACACATCGGAGGCAGATGAATCACTGTTTAGGTCATTAAATTTTCATACAGGATTTAAACAAGATGTTTACATAATACTAAAATTGTTTCCAAAACTTCACAGCTAATTATGGTAATAAGAATTATCTAACATTTTCTTACTTTTACCTATTTATTTTTCAATTCCTGCATTTTTTATTACAAGTTTACAGACATTGCTAGCTGTTAAAGATAGTTTCTGTTTGAAATGTTGGCCTGAAATGTTATCTGTTAACCCCTTCGCAACAAGAACCCTCAGCTTAATTTTTTTATCACTGATTTTTCGTAAGATTTTTTTTTTTTTTTTTAACTTGAATCACAGAAATGTTCTGATTAAAAAAGGTAAACTTTACAAAGAAAAATAATTGGTGAGAATAATGAAAGATTCTGAGAAGCTTTAGAGGCACATATACCAGACACTTGTCCCCAAGGAGTTAACTCAAATTTCAAAATTGTGGATAAGCTGCTACCTTTAAAGAAAAATTGTCACTAAGAAAATAGATCTAAAAATATTTTTTTTTTTTTTTTTCATACTTAAATGCAAGAAAAAGCCAGTTTTAATAGAAAAATTTTGTGTTAAAAAGAACAACCCTAGTAAAAAATATGATTTACTATAGTTAACCATCTGTTTATAAAATGTCAATCCAGGGAAAAAAAATAAAAATCTAAATTAATTCACATTTTATGAAAATAATCTATTACAATAAGGTGAAGATGCCACTCGAGTCACTCAAAAAAACTCTGATGATAATGTTAAGTCTATGGGAGTGTTATTTTTAAATATCTTGCTAAATTTTAAATATTTTTTTCTTTTTTTTTCTGCATAGGATAGCTGAGGATGATTTACAGCCGAGCTAGGTTTTACCTTTTCGATTTTGGTTACATATTTTTTATATTATGCAGTTTCAATTTCAAAACCAAATCCAACCGGTTTTGAAATTTAAAGTAATTTTTAAAGAAAAATCTGAAACCAAAATTGAAAAAAGTAAAGTCTAGCCCAGTTGTAGATTGCCCTCAGCTATCCTATGCAGAAAAAAAAATAAATAAATAAATAAATAAAAAAAAAAATAAAAATTGAAATTTGAACGAGATATTTGAATATAACACCCTCAAAGACTTAACATTATCATCCAGGTCTTTTTGAGTAACTAATGTAGGCTCTGAAAAAAATCCATTATGCAAAAAATTTTGGAATCATGAATTTTCTTTTTTTAATCACCTGAGAGAATTTTAATTTTCTATCAGAAATAGACATTTTATAATTAATAAAGAACAGTTTTAAGTTTTAGATCATTATTATTAATTTTTTTTAAATGGTTATAGATTGAAAGCTCAAATATAATTTACAATGATTATTACCTGAATAATTTAGAGAATTTTATTACACATGCCACAACAATGCTTGATAAAATTTGTTTCAAAAACCTGCATGATCCAAAAAAAAAAAAAAAAAAAAAAAAAAAAAAAAAAAAAAAAAACATATTAATGTATAAATTATGAGCATGCAAGATTTGGTCTTTAATCATTAGCTAGAAAAAAAAGTAAAACATTACTTTCATATCGCATTAAATATGCTTAAATGAAACAATTCCAAAACATATAAAAGTTATTTATTGTTCAATAATATAAAAATGACAAATTAGTATGACTTACAAATAATATATTTTAAGTCATCATATCACTTTATAATTCAAATTTATACGTCCCAAGCATGGCTGGGAAATCAACCATGGGCTGCCAATCAACCAGATTACTACATCAATTGATTCAAATTATTTAATAAAATATATCATTCTTCTATATGATATAAAGTTTATATAATTTATTAAGTAAAATTTCTAGTCAATACGTGTTTATTTGAATTGGTCAAACTGATTCAGTGCTCCTGATAATTGGCAACAATGCCAAAGTTTATTTTACAAGAGATATCACAATGAAAAAGCATGTTTTAAATAAATAAGTTGAAGTTCGTTAAAAACCTTATTTTTCATTATCTAAATAAGTATTTTTCTTTTATATATATATATATATATATATATATATATATATATATATATAATTTGAAATAAGCTATCTTTTATTTTAAAACTGACATTCATTCAAAATGTTTCCTTTTTGAAATTCCTCACACCTCACACATATTCATTTCTTAGCTCTACTAAATGAATAAATAAAACAATTTAAAAAATAACTGCTTCAATCAACAAAATTTTTAACAATACAGTAATTGATTATCAAAAAAACTATATATCTAAAATTAAAGACAGCATATATAAGATACAAATTTCAAAATCTAAAACATTGCAATAGAAAATTTTAAATGCAAAATAAATGTAGATATTTAAAAATGGTGCACTTCATTTTTATGAAACTTCCATGAAGAAAATATATATTTTATAACTATTTTGATGGGAAGAGGAGGCATGGGATTTACCATATGATTCATTTTTTGAGATTAGAAAGAAATACAATAAATAGCTTTGATGAAATAAAAACCAAACACTAAATTGACTTGATTTTCAAAAAAAGATAATGGACAAGGAAAACAGCAATTTAATGAACTTTGTTACTTGTAAAAATATATTTTATTTCGTATTTTGTATTAACATGAACTTTGATAGTAAAAATTATGCATAGGATTTTTTAAGGTTTTTCTTAAGAAAACAACGTTTCTTGTACAACTATGCAAAACATTATAATGCAGTCACATGGTTTATATATAAAAGCATGAAATTTGCAAGTTTAACAATTGAAATGCTTTAGAATTTAACAACATTTAAAAATTTCCTTACAAATACATTGCATAGATATTAAATTATACTGGCTTGCTTCACCAATTACAATCTGTTCAGTATTATTGTGTCCCTAAAATTTATTTAACCCTTTGAAAGCTGCCAATGTATTATACCAATTAAATTTATATAATGTACCAACATATGTGAGTGAGATATGCCAAGCTAGGTATCTTCCTCGTTACTTAAATGGCAAAGCACTTGGAGTTCTATTCCAGGGATTCCAGGTTTGATTCTCAGCTTGGACATTTTTCACTCCATTGGTTCTATATTTAGCTACCAATGTGATAAATCACTTATTAAATATTCAAATAATTTTCATTTCAAATTGCCAAAATTTATCCCAAGTTTTTAATAAAATTTTGCTTTTAATAATTTATAAAAAGAAAAATATTTAATCATTTTCAAATGAATTCATTTGTAAATTATGGAGATCTTTGAACACTACAATAACAGGATTATTTTGCCCATAAAAGGATTATATTGTCAATTTTGATGTCCTTTTAAGAAAAGTGTTTTGGTATCTGAATAAGAATATTTACAAATTTTCTACATTTAAAAATAAATTTGTGAATGTATCAAAAACAGGGAATTTGGAATTGAAAATGGCCTTAAAGTACTAATATATTTCTCCCATTAACAATATAAAAAGAGCAGACCAGCCTGTAAAAGGGTGTGCTCCTTTGCCTTGTCCATTTTTATCATTATACTGCTCCCACAAGAAACCTGTTCTTTTAAATTCATTAAAAACTGTATTGATGATATTCTTTCTCAAATCTGTATAAAGCGCCCTTGCCTGTACCTGGTAAGGACCATCTACATTACTATAGTATTCAAGAGCACGGACTGCAAGATAGTTCATGTTTATCCATATACTACCTCTCCAGTATGGAGGATCATGTTCTGTGTTATATTTCATATAATATGGAGATATTTTTGAAAGAGATCTTAAACCATAATTTGTCCATAACAGTTTTGGATTTCTTAAGTCTGTTAAAATATGAGCTAATCTAGGATTATCTGGATCAATTATTTTTAATAAAAATGGGAATAAGCTGACATATCCAAAGTTATCAACAAATCTCAGAATTGGTTCTTCATGAACAACTCTTAGTGATACAGTTTGTGTTACTGGGATATTTCCAGCGGCAACACTAGGAATTTGCTTCTTTGTTAGTTCAACCTTTGTAGAATGTAAGCCATAGTCACTATAAGATTTAGATTCTTGAGACCAATGAAGAGCATCTAATAATTTATTATCTTTTAAAAAGAGATAAGTATTACGATATTTCCCAACAGGTTCTCCAATGTATTCTCCAATGTCAGCTAACACACCAGCTGCTAAAGTGATCCAGCAACGCAAATCAATGTGTCTTTCATCTACAGTAGGATGAGTTGCTCTCGGATAATCATCTAAACCAGATGTTAAAGTTTTCGGATTAAGCTCCATAGTTGTTTGCATATCTCGTCCTCTCCATCTATAAGTTCCAGGAATAGAACCATACTGTGTTTTATTGAACCATTCAAACCAAACTTTCAGACGGGGAAAAGCTCTTTTTAGAAATTTAATATCATTTGGAATTTCCCCTTTTTTCATTTTCTTCAGTAAAGCATCAAAAGTAAGAAAAAATGTTGGTGGATTTCCATTTGTATCTTTTTGAACAATAAACTCTGCTGGAACACGTTCTCTAGCATCTGGTCCTAAAATCTGCTCTCTCGGAATCCATCCATCCACATTTATCAAATCTAACCAGTGTGAAATAATATCTTTAGTCAATTCAGCATTCCATTCCAATATAAGTAAGTTATGAAATCCTTCATCCCATAAGAAACCCCTAGGGAAAAAAGATCTTGCAGGTACAGCTGTATATAAAGGTGCATTCCAGTAATTTACAGGTTCTTTATTATAACGAGACTGGACTAAAGAAGAACCATAAAAATATCCTATACCTCCAATCATATTACTTAGAGCAGCTTTGGCAGCTTTTATATGTGCAACAGAAAAATTCTTTTGCTGAAGTTTAAAGATATTTTCAAATTTTTCTTCAAAATTTCTAATATGAAGATTTAATGCCAAATCAAATGGTGGACCTATCATCTTCATTGGTCTATCAGTAAAACTTTTAGATTCAAAATAAATTTCTAATTCAAATGGTGGAATAAAAGTTGCTTGATACACAATAAAATTAGCTTTATATTTTCTATCAGATTTTCGAGTGAAAGCTGCAGCTTCTCCTATTAAACCTAAAATCTGGAGGTCAGCTCGTTCTTTGGCTTGAAAAAGAGCATGATGTCTTAAAACAATTTCTTTTAAATGAGCAATATTTTGAACTTCAGCTGCCAGATAATTATATTTTAAAATAGTTTTACTTCGTTCCAGTTCATTAAAATGAACCGTAAAATTACCCAAAGATCCCATATAGCCAGATACTTCTTGTAAATGCCCTTCATTTGAAACTACAGGTTGCAGATCAGCATCTGGAGGGACATGAACATAAAACATCATAGACATTGGCACTTGAATATATTTATTATCCTAGAAAAAAGAAAATCATCATTAAAAAATATTTTACATAATATAAACAAAATCAAAAATTTATGCTTTTTAAGTTATTATTTCATTTAAATTAATAATTTATTTTTAAAAGTTTATGAACTTTTTTTCTTTTTTACAGCTGTAAAATTTATTATATTTTTATGAAAATATAATAAATTTATATTTTTGTGTGCTTTATGGCAGGTGTGTCAAACACATGGCCCTGACAGCTTATGTGAAGCCCACAAAAGCTGAAAGTAGACTTTGCATGAACACATATGCAACAACCATAACCTTAGAGATGACAAATATCTGAAAGATATGCATATCAGTATTACCAGTTTAGCTGATTTTAATTCAGAATGCTACAACTATTTTTGAAGAGAAATATTTATCTTATTTATTCTATTATTGAATTAATGGAATATTTCTCTTCAGAATGTGGTAGCATTCTGAATTTAAAAAAAAAAAAAAAAAAAAAATCACGCTCATATGGTAACACTAAATAAGACAGATATGATTCAACTTTACATTTTAACAGAAAAAAATTTTGAATATAAAAATAACCAATTGGAACAATTTAGACAACCACAGGATTGTGTGTTTGAAAATTTAAAGGTTCATAAATCTTTACAGTATTTTATTTTTTTAATGTCAAAACTAAACTTTATCTCTCTATTCTCTTTTTATATCTATTTACAAAATAACATGCTCTACTTAATAAATAATCAGAAATGCATTGTAAAATGAATAAAATTTGGTGTTAATTACTAAAAATTAAAATTAAAAAAAGTATATAAATTCTAATGAGTAATAAATAATTCCCAATGAGTAGCTTTAAAAGTGACACAAATTATAACTTTTTTTACTTTCGAGTACCTCATCCATGTTCTTCACTTGAGCTTTAGTCTAACATATAGATTTTGGCTCTTTTTTATTACTTAGGTTAGTAATTGCGACATGGAATTAAACTAGTGTGATCTTTTTTTTTCTTTCTTCCTCTTTTTTTCTTTATCATAGTCATATGTATAGTAAAAAAATATGTTAAAGTTGTCTACCAGTATGATTAAATATGATAAACTGAAGACCAACCTCTGAAATTTTGTCAAAGGTGATTACAATGCAATTATATTTAAAGGAAAACTGAAATTTTATATTTGACATATAGACATTGTTAGAGTTTGTAAAGATTATAATATTAAAAACTGCTACAGCACAAAATATAAAGAATACTCACGAAAATCTGGCTAAACATCAGAAAGATAAATTGTCAAAATTGAAACTCATACTTCTTAAATGAGAATCAAAATACCAATGCTACTGAAGACTAATGTTCACTCTAGAAATAAAAAGGGCATGGTGCTATTCACTAAAAAGGGCACTATTGCAGCAGAAAAGAGCACTTTTGCAAGAAAAAATTTATTACTGTCTTTAGAAAGAGAAAAAAGAAAGCAGGAAAATACATAATTTTTAAATATTGTAAATCGAGTAACATTAATTTCGAATGATTTTATGATATAAAAATTAAAAATACAATTAAAGTAAATATGATTGAATAGTTCCATGTTCTTTTTTTTTAAAGAAATGAAAAAAATTATCACTTTTGGGCACACAAATATAGAAATACTACGGAATAAAAAAAATTATTTTCTAAGTAAAATTCTCTGGGTAAAACTAGTAGTGCATTTCACTACTTTTAAAAAGGGTGCATTCTGTAAATTTGAAAAAGGGCAGGGTGCTGCACCTTTTCAAAAATAGCCTAGAATGAACGCTACTAAAGACAATACATTTGCTTTGAAAAAATAAGTATTGTCTTTATTACATTAAATAACGTGCAAGGTGAAATCATTCATTACTAAATTGAAGAAATGAAGTCTAGAACAGTTAAAAAAGTTTGAAAATATTATAAACATAAGTACCATTGCAAGAAAGAATTATAAACAGCTGGATAAAATTATAAAAGCCTGATACATATTAGAAATATGGGTAATGAAGATAAACAGACCTACCTTCTTATAAAGATTTTAAAGGCTTTCCATTATAAAATCTAAACTGTTAAACAGGGTTGGAAAAAAACCACGTTTAAAAAAAAAAAAAAAAAAAAAAAAAAAAAAAAAAACAGGGTTTAAAAAAAAAAAAAAAAAAAAAAAAAAAAAAAAAAAAAAAAAAACGGTTTTTTTTTTTGTTTAAACCAGGTTTTTTTTGTTTAAACTAGGTCTTTTTTAAACATCCTTTTTTATTACATATACATGCATATTTATTGATAAAAATAGACATTGTTGAATTATAAGTAGTATAAATGCAGATGAAAATAATTTAAATTAAATAATTATAATTAATTATGTAGAAAATTGAAAAAAAAATCATATTTTAATTTAAATAGTTATTAGTAAAGTCTTATGTTCAAACAATAAGCTACTCTACACAGTGAAACATTGATGCTTTGAAAATCTTTATAAATAATCTTTTTATTACTTATAAGAAACATCTGATGTAGTTTGTGAATATAATATTCTTTTCTACAATTAAAAAATAATAATAATAAATTTGAGATTGTTCTTGGGGGGGGGGGGGGAGGGGGTTGTGTTTTGAGAGACAATTTGAAATCAACATTTATGGTCATTAGATTTAGCAGATAACTGAGGGGGGAAAAATAATTTGTTATTATTAAAATACTATAACTAGCATCCAATTTTTGAATATTCATTCAACTTCATATTTTGATTTTAATTCTTAAAAGATAATCTCCACAATCAAAAAAATTTTTTTAATAGTTTTTACCAAAACCTTAAAGATCATCAAGTTATGTTGCTCCACATTCAAAAGCTTGTGCATGTTATGATAGATTGCTTTAAATAATCTGCAATTTAATGAAAATATTTCATACTAAATATTGAATATTTTTAATCTATTTTATCTTTGATCAATTCACATGTTCTAACATTTTCTTTACAGCAATGGAATATGTTCACCAATGCATAGTGATTTTCATCCTATACATAATAAAAATAACCTAGGACCACTATATCTAATATTTGTTGCTGAAAAAAAGTATTAAAAGTAGAAAATATTTATATGCAATAATTTGTAAGTCTTAAATTGTATATAAAAATGAGAAAATGTCATTAGATTTTTTTGAAAAAAAAACCAATTGATTTATAGTGCCAACCCTGCTGTTAAAGAAGGTTATAAGTTTCATTTTATGCAACAAATTATGAAAGTGTATTTTTAAAAGACCACCAACAGACAAAGTATTTGGCATTTTCATTTGAAATTAGAAAGCACCTCCTGAGTAAACTTCAATGTCAAAGTAACTTAATGCTGTTTAGTTATTTGATAGTATTATTGTTTTCAAATAGAATTTATTACTGTGACAAAACAATTTTCAAAATAAAAATGCATTTAATTTCAAACACTGCCAAGCATTATTACAAAAACATTGGGTTTGAAAATGTTAAAAAATGTATTCAAAAGAAGATTTCAGAATTTCAAGAAATGTGAAATCAGTTTAATCTATTTATTTCAGCTCTAATGATTAATATTGAAATTATTGTTTAAAATTTGCTACTTAAATTAATTGTGATTCCATAATAAATTGAAAATGTGTAGATATAAGGCTTCTAAATGTCTGTAATTATTCATCAATCAACCCATCATTTTTTTTACAACATAGTGTACAAATAAACATTATTTGAACTGGAAATGTATTTAATAAATGAAATCAAACAAGTAGTGCATATATACAAGATGAAATTTTAGTAAAAAAATTCTTTGATTCAAAATATGCTTATTTTTATATTTTAACCTCAACAAAACACAGAAGATTGACATTGACAGCTATGCCTGTGCCTGACCAAGATTAACAGATAGAAGGTACAATCAATTTAGAAAATTCAATTACATTTTATAAACTTTGGTGATAAAAAGTAATTTTGAGTAGCTGTGTTTAGCACAAACACTATTTTTTGCAGTAGTAATAATATTTTTAATGTGGCTCTCAGCTTTGTATATCATGCTTAATTTGGCCAGCAGTGGTAAACAAGTTTGACATGCTGATTTATAGCAATAGATCAGATTATTTTAATTGAATCTTAACTAAGAATTCATTAGCCATTTTTACCATGCTAAAATATTTTTTCCTATCGGTTTTTTTTAATTACACATTTTAAATCCCAATTAAATATATATAGTGAAACCTCCAAATAAGGGACACACGGAAGGGACCGGAATTTTTGTCCCTTAAATAGAGGTGTCCCTTATTCAGAGTTTTGACTATTATTTTTAATTAATCGTTCAGAAGGATATGAAAATAACAAATCATTAAAGGTAAGTTTAAATGTACCCAAAATGTGTAAATTATGTTAACTAGAAACAAAATATATAGAGAATTTATAAATTAAAACTTTTAATTGATTAATAAATCATTGGATTATTTGTAGAATTATTGACTTTTATTTTATATGCAAAAGGTATTAAAACATTTAAAGGAATTTTATTTAAAGTAATCAATCAAAAGTAATTGTTTAGCAAGTTTCAATTTTTCACTACAAACTTTTCAAGCGTCCATTTACCATACTTATAAATTTTAATTCTTCATTATCAGCAGTATTTACAATAAAAAGAATACTGCCCAGTTAAACTGATGGCATTGAGCTCACAGGCTACAAATACTAATTGCACATTAAAGCCTTATATTTTCAAGGGTTAATTCCGTTCGAAAAAAAAATTAAGAAGGGGAAACAGCTCTCCCCTTTCCTCTTTTTTTTATACTTAATCATTGAACCTCCTATACTATCAAAGACATGCTTTATCATATAAAAAATCTATATCCAAAATTCAGAGCAAATTAGATAATTCTTAATAAAAACCCATTTAGCATTTATATAATTTAAAAGGAGTTATCCCCCTCTTTTATACTTAACCATTAAACTTCCAAAACTATTCAGAGATTTGAACGAAATCTGACAATTCTGCTTGAAAAACCCATTTATATAAATTAAGGGGGGGGGGCATTAGAACCCCTGTTCCCCTTATTTATACTTATTCAATGAATACCTAATAACAGTCACGGAATCGCCTCATCAGAATGATCCTAATCTAAATTTTGAACGAAAATTAATTCTGCATGAAAATCCCATTTATATCAACTAACGGGGGGGGGGGGCATTAGAGCCCCTGTTCCCCCTATTTATACTTATTCAATGAACACCTAATAACAGTCACGGAATCGCCTCATCAGAATGATCCTAATCTAAATTTTGAACGAAAACTTAATTCTGCATGAAAATCCCATTTATATCAACTAACGGGGGGGGGGGGGGCATTAGAACCCCTGTTCCCCCTATTTATACTTATTCAATGAACACCTAATAACAGTCACGGAATCGCCTCATCAGAATGATCCTAATCTAAATTTTGAACGAAAACTTAATTCTCAATTAAAATCCCATTTATATCAACTAACGGGGGGGGGGGGGGGGGGGGGGGCATTAGAACCCCTGTTCCCCCTATTTATACTTATTCAATGAACAACTAATAACAGTCACTGAATCGCCTCATCAGAATGATCCTAATCTAAATTTTGAACGAAAACTTAATTCTGCATGAAAATCCCATTTATATCAACTAACGGGGGGGGGGGGGCATTAGAACCCCTGTTCCCCCTATTTATACTTATTCAATGAACACCTAATAACAGCCACGGAATCGCCTCATCAGAATGATCCTAATCTAAATTTTGAACGAAAACTTAATTCTGCATGAAAATCCCATTTATATCAACTAACGGGGGGGGGGGGGGGGATTAGAACCCCTGTTCCCCCTATTTATACTTATTCAATGAACACCTAATAACAGTCACGGAATCGCCTCATCAGAATGATCCTAATCTAAATTTTGAAAACTTAATTCTGCATGAAAATCCCATTTATATCAACTAACGGGGGGCATGAGCCCCCCGTTCCCCCTCTTATACATATCGAATGAACTCCAAAAACTAATCAGAAAAGCGCCTTATCAGGATATACCTATATACAAAATTTCAAGTGGATCCGATATTTTTATCATGAGTTATCGCGTTACGCACATACGCACATACATACAGAACGGACGGGCACATAAGCTCTCAGGCTATGATAGCCTGTGAGCTAAAAAGTAATCAACTGCTTTGTCTATTTTAAGGCAAAAAACTTCTCAACTAGCTGAAATGCTTTGGCACATTTACAAATTCATTTTTTAATGGTTGGTTGTGTTTATGACGGCCAATTATCTGCACAAGGGATATATGTCCTAGGGGGAGTGCCCTCCTTGGGGTCTTTTTAAGGGAACCTAAGCTGTATTTACACAAGGAAATCCAAGGTTCATAGAAAACTATGAAAAACTCCGAACAATTAGGCCGATGGGCACGATTGGGTATTTTTTAATGGAAAAGTATAAAACTGGAATGCCTGACTGTAAAAGCGATTTGGAATTGAAATGTGTTTTCACTTTTTTTGGAAAATAAATTGCCTATTGAGTTATACGCAATTTTGATCATGGGACAAATAATTTTTTCACCTTTTCTGAGTAGTTATTCTTCTTTCGTGTGAAAATTCAGTTCAAAACTTCCACTTTCACAATATTTTCTGTAAGATCTATCACGTTTGCAAAAAAAGAAAGAAAAACAGTTTGATTACATAGTTTCTGAACAACAATGCCTACTAGTTTCAGACAATTCCTAATAAAAACAAATTAAAACTTATGTCATAAACGTTGCCCTTTTGGATTTGTCTAAAAGCATCTGTAAAGTTCTTTATTTCATAATTTTCTTTTATTCTCCACTTTCAGAATCATTCGCAAAATTTTCAGCATTACTTTCAATGAAGATAAACACTGATGTCAAATCAGAATTGTGGATAAATACATGCTCATCAATTGTGTCATATACCTCTGTATCCACATGACTGTCTGTCTACTTGATAAATTCAAAAAAAATCTGTATTTTCATTTTCATTACAGACTACTCCATTATTTGAAATGCAAAAACCAGTTCCTTTGATCTCATTTCAACTGTTTCTTAAATCGAATGTCCCTTATTCAGAGGTAAATACATTATATGTCCTATACCAAAGGATTGGGGCCGGAAGTTTTGTATCTTAAACAGAGGTGTCCCTTCGGAGTGTCCCTTAATTAGAGGTTTCATTGTATATATATGAAGAGTTTATTATATTAAATGAATTTTGTGAAGAGGCCACAAAGAGACCCAATTTTTTAATAGATCAACCCTTGTTTTATGAAAATATCCACAAATCAAATATTAAACAAAATAATATAAGAAAGTTATTTTAAAAAATGTTTTAAAACTATATAAAAACATTTCAGAGTAACATTTTCAAGATTTTTTTTTTTTTTAATCAAATAAAACTATCAAAATCTATTGTTTTAAATAATTTTGATTAATTGTATCATTAGAAGCAATGCAATTAGAACTCAACATTACATTTCCGAGAAAATTTTCAGAAATTTTTAAATAATAAATAATATTTTAGTAGTGTAATGTGTAAAAATAAATTTTAATTTTCCTTTTGCTAATTATATTGCATGTTATATAAGATTTTAAGGTGCTAAAAAAGAAAATACGAAAAAATTTTCTAACACCTTTCAATTTTGAGAAGATTTATTTGAATTTTTTAGACTATATGGGTATTTTTATATCACCAAGATAAGTATCAAGTAAAAAAATGGAAGGAGAAAAGAGATAGTGAGCCATTTATGGTTTTTCTTCTCTTGGTGAGTTTAGGTAAAGAATCTTCTTTTAGAAAAGGAAATGTTAACCATTGTCAAAAATTGGTCTTAGCTGCAATCAGGGGCATGTGAAGAAAAAACTGCACCCGGGGCAAAGTTAAAGTTGCAATTTGGTGTCCCCCCACCCCCAACTTTTTCTATTGACAGACCAAAAATCAGGTTAGTAGTATAAATTTGACGCCCCTAAACCTCCGTACCCGGCTCCCTTCCACACAGCGCTGGCTGCAATCTTTTTTTTTTTTTTTTTTTTTTTTTTATACAGAAAGCAGTAAGTTTTTTTAACAAATATCTGATTAAATATTTTTTGCACATAGCAGTTAACAGATTATAAATACAAAACAAAGTAATAAAATATATGTTAATAGTAGATTAATTATATACATCAATAGTAAAAATTTAATTTTAATTTCAGTTTTACTTCATAGAAAAAAAATTATGGAAAATAATGTTAATAAAATGTTTAATATAGGATTTTACAATCAGTCCAAATTTCTGAAGCACATTTCCTTCTTCTGCCAAACTGGACTATGGACTGAGACTAAAAATCCCACACCTTGTGTATTTTTTATCTCTTTATATTAACTAACAAATAACTTTGTGATGGTTCAGTGATTTTGAATGCTAACATGTAATGGGGGCATTGGAAGATGAACACATATCCAAATTCTTATATTTCTATTTAGTATTTTTTAAGAGTGCTCTATCAGTTTGAATATTTTACAAGAATTCATGAGGGGGGGGGGGGGGGAAAGGAGGAAATTAAATATGATTTTTATTACTTACTGGACCTATCTTTGGCTTGAATAATATATTAGCAGTCCAGTCTCCTCCATGTTTACCACCAACTTGCTTGATGAATGAAGTGACTATAAAAACCTCTTTATCATCTATTTGCTGAACACCAAAATTTTCACCATCATGCTGAACCCAAGTAAAATGTTTCACACCATTCCATTGCTCACACCAATGGCGAATATCAATCTTATTGTGTATCACTTTCTGAGAGAACCACATCATTCCAGCACTTAATGTTTCTGGATTGCGAGTTCGTAATCCAAAATATGAACCGGGCATATAGCTTCCCCAATACATAGAAGGTACATCTAAGCCGCTTTTAATTACCATTTTTGGTTGATTGAGAGGAGTTATTATAACATTTTCAATATAATGTTGGTAAAAAAAGTAGACTATACTTAAAATCACAACGGTAACATTCATTGAAACGAATATAGCAAGTTTCTGATTCCAACTCTCCATAAAAGGACCTTTAGGTCTTACTTCTCGAAGAGGTCTTGTTTCTCGAAGAGTATTGGGTCGTCTTTGATCCTGACTGCCATGCACTTTGTTGATTCTTGCATGATTACGTTGCTTTGCCATTGAATCTGGGTGAAAAGGATAAAGTGAATTATAGCATATGTTTTGATGAAATACAATAGCTTAATTTAGAATATCAGATTGCAGGATTAGCATCACAAACACAAACATTTATCTGAAAATTCAAGCAAGTCCACAATTGCAGAAATGACAATAATCTATATATAATAGAAATATATGCATTTACAAAAAAGCTATTTGAACTCATAGTTTAGTGCAAGCCATTACTTTTCAAAAGTCACGGTAAATGCATGAAATGTACCTAGAAATAACAAATTATTTATAGGAAGAACAGTATAAATGACAGTTAAAAAAAACTGCCTATACATAGCACCAGAAGATATTCCAACTCATAATAATTACCTATAACACTTCAGGAAGGTCCTTTGTTTTAAATAGTTAAGTAAATGTGATTTATGTGCTAAGACAAAAATAAGAAAGTGGTGGATTTACCAATAGATCGAATAAGTCCTATTCTAAGATGATAGATTTTGAAAGATAATACATTTTTGAACAATTCATTCTATTGAACACTAGCTAACTCACTCAACATTGCCCAGGCCAGTGATGAATCACCCTTAACCCTTTCCGGCACAGACAAACTTTACTAGTGAAATGTGAAAATATTGACTGACTAACACCAGAATTTAAATACCACTCTTTCAGAAATTAAGAACTCCTTAATTTAAGCTTTCGTTGTAAAAGCCAAAATTTATTAAAATAATGTTGGTGCTGTTTGCAAATAAGAAATTTAAAATTAGGTGTGCCTGGATTGGGCACACTGTACCGGACAAGGTTAAATTAACCTAAATTTGTATGATTTTATACCTCTTACTTTATTTTATCTGCATTTATATTTTTAAGTGAAAAAATATTAAATTTCAAATGGATGCTATTTGGTATTTGATTTTTTAAAAAAATTTACTGCATTGTGCAATAAGCTTAAAATGGTGTTCCTTTTCTGAATATAAAAGTATCATCATATTTCTGAACTTCCTCTTTTTCCCTCAATATCTATGTAAATATATATATATATATATATATATATAAATTACTTTTACATTAATATAACTTTTTGTATTTTTGTATTTTTTTTCTTTTATTTATTTATTAATTTCTTTTTATGCATTTTTATAATGTACTGAAAATGCTCAAAAACTTAATTCTCATAATATATTATATTATCAATATATTTATTACTCTTTAAATACATAATTTCTTTAATAAAAGAACTTGAAAAATTTCATTTATTGAGATTGCGTATTAAAATGTCAGATTTCATATTTATCACATGTTATATTCAATGTGGTACAAATGTTTTCCAGAAAAAACAAAATAACTCTTAGATCCACACAATATTCTATAATATGCACAACCTTTGGTCCCGTATGGATTAAAGAACTTTGTCTGTACCTTTACAGAAGCTATAATGGAGTGAAGCAAAGAAGAAGCCAATGTGAAAAATTGCCAGAAACAAAAATGTTGATACATAATCGACACTTCTGACAGAAATGAGATTTATATATTGATGATTAAAAGAGCTTATGTGAATAAAATTATTGAAAAACAGCTGAATATATGCACAGATACTATGATATAGAGGTACTACTCTGTTATCCTGTCGACCAATTTCGCCAAATTATACAAATTGCCAAACTAATAGCCAAATAATACATATTGACATAATTTTTATTTTAAATAATAAAAAAAAAACAAATAATTAGTAGAATATTAATAAAAATACAAATTAAAAAATCAAAATAAAAATCACTTAATAACATTTTAAACATGTGTATCATATTTAATTTTATTGAATTGACATTCATGATCATCCATTATTGGCATTTAATCTTATAATTAGGCAATAGTATTTTGGTCGATGGGATAACAGAGTAGTACTGATATAGATTTAGAATAACTATTATATGGAAGATATTAATGCAGAGAAGTTTATTATGCAACAATACAACAAATATGTGAAAAAGAACAAAAGTAGTATTTAAGTCTTTAATACAAAAACAGCACTAGAAGATTCCTGCAAAAGTAATATAAGAATTTTAAATCACTCAAGAAATTAAGTAGCAGGATTTAAAAGGGCCATGATTCTTTATTTCACTTTCCTATCCAGAATTGCAAATCTTGCAAATGTTTAAAAAATATAAATGTTTATAAGCTTAAAAATTTGAAAATGAAAGTACTACATTAAATCGGGCATGAAAGTGGAAAATGAGAAAAAAGGTGGACAATTTTTTCCATCTATACAGTATCGCCAAACTCTTATAATTTAAGTGTCATTTTAGCAGCTACCTATACAATAAAATTAAATGTGACTGCATGTATGACTGCTATTTTTTTTAGAAAGTATTAACAATGCTAAAGGTGTAAATCAAAATATATCTAACCAACTTAAGAGAAATACACAGTCATTAATTTTCCAAAGCAAATATTATAATGAATGGTTTAGCTGTTAAATTCCCTCCCCTTTTCTTTTCACAAAAATCATGCTGCTAAATTGATCTTTGCTTCAGAAACACATCTCAAAAAATCAGTGTAATATTACAAAGGTGGTGTATAAATATTACAAAATATTCTATTCTAAAAAGAAAGTTCCTTTCACTTTGAATTTTTAAAGTCTAAAAAAAAATTTTTGTTCTTAAAAGACACTTTGAACAACTTTATTTACATGACTTAAAAGATGCTTACATGTCTCTTTTGCACATTTTATGTCTTTTTTTGGACAAGAATTCAAGAATAAACTCCAAGGATTTGAATAGTCAGATAGCCAGATTACTAAAATTTTAAAAGCTCCCGCCCACAAATTATCCTTCCAAAATTTTCTTTGCATTTTTGTACCAATCCAGAGTGTCCAAAATTGTTTTAAAAAAGGTGGAATTCCTCCTTTAGGAGGAACTCTTTCATACCTGTAAATACAGCAGATGATCATTAAAAAATTAAACAAGAAAAAACCCATTATCTGTTTTTTACAATACTGCTATTAAAATTTTATAACTTCTTTTTTTTTTACTGAGAAGTTTTGAATTACTTAACTTTACTTTTAAAGTGCAAAATTTCTTTTATGTAATACAGCAGATTCCCTCAAACCACATAGCTTAGGACCAGAAGTCGCATTGATTTTAGAATTTTCCGAATTTCTGATCATTGATTCATATACATTTTTTAAATAGTGATTTCAATATACTAACAACAATTGAAATTATAATAAATACTCTTGCAATAAAGTAAAATATTAAAATAATAAAATAATTATATAAGTTTAAAAATGATTAAATCGTTAAAAGTAAATAATTATGTCTAATCGAGTAATGCATAATAAAGATGAGAAAATTTTTTCTTAAGAATTATTCAATGAAACTTGCTTCATAATGGTTACTTATTAATTCATATGAAAATCATAAAATAAGGATTCCTTTTAGATTTAGCCAGACTTAATTATAAAAGCTTCATAATACATAAATATACAGTAGAATCCTTGAAATCCACACAGCTTGGGACCAGAGGTTGTGTGGATTTTCAGTCATTGCTTTTAAGAGTAATTTGAATGCAATTAATAATGCAATTGAATCTATAATGAATGATTACAGTAACATAATTTTTATTTTAGATTTAGCCAGACTTAATAACCAAAAAGCTTGATTAATACACAAATTATTAGGTGAAAAGATAGTGATTACCAGTGATATCAGCAATATCTTGAATATTTTCAAAAAACTACTTTTTCTTCCTTCATGAAAAAGCATTGAATTCACTAATATTAACGAAAATTACAGATTCATCCACTAAATAAATGTTTAAATATGAAAAGTATAGGGTGGGTCAAACCTCCCTTGTTTCCCCTATTGGAGACTAAGTTGTAATTTATAATCTGTTATTTGAAAATAAGAAATTGGCTATTTATCATATTTGGAGCCAGTGTTGATTTCAGGGAGTGGCCCGGGGAGACACCTTCCCCCTCCCCAGACTTGTATAAAATCAAAAACTTTCTGTTCACGTAATGTAAGGTGAAAAACTTTCTGCAAATTTAATGTTGGGTGTAATTCATGCTTTTTGTGCGATTCATGGTCGTAATTCGCATTTTTTATGCAATTTATGAATGTAGTTTGTGTTTTTTGGATGATTTATGAACGTAATTCGTGTTTTTTTTATGCAAATCATGGACGTAATTCGCATTTTTCATGCGATTTATGAACGTAATTTGCTATTTTTATGCAATTCATGGACGTAATTTGCATTTTTTGAGCTTTTTGTCTACAAAATTCACGTTTTTTGAGCAATTTATGGACTAATTCGCATTTTTTTTACACCATCCATGGACGTAATTCATGTTTGTATGAAATTTATGAACGTAATTAGCATTTTTTTACATGATTCATGGACGTAATTCCCTTTTTTGAGCAATTTATGTACATAATTCACATTTTTTGAGAGATTTATAGCTGTAATTCAGTTTTTTACACGATTTATAAATGTAATTTTTTTTTTTTTACGATTTATGGACCTAATTTGCGTTTTTTATGCGATTCATGAACATAATTCACACTTGTTACACGATTTATGGACATAATTCGCTATTCTTTTGCGATTCATGGATGTAATTTGCGTTTTTTGAGCTTTCTGCTGTCAAAATTCGCATTTTTTGACCGATTTATAGGCATAATTTGCGTTTCATATGCGATTTATGGACATAATTCGAGTTTTTTTATGTGATTCATGGACGTAATTCGTGTTTTTTGAGCGATTCATGGACGTAATTCGTGTTTTTTGAGCGATTCATGGATGTAATTTGCATCTTTTATGCGACTCATGCATGAAATTAGTATTTTTTACGTGAGACTCTTGCACGAAATTTGTGTTTTTTATGCAATTCATGGATGGAATTTACGTTTTTAGCGCTGCCTTTGTACGAAATTTGCATTTTTTACCCAGCCTTTGGACGAAATTCACATTTTCGAGCGGTATTTTGTCGAAATGTATTTTTACACGGTTCATTGTTGAAATGCATGTTTTATGCGATTCTTTATTGAAATTTGCAATTTTTTCAAGATCCTTTGACGACATTCACGTTAACAGTAAATAATTCTTTCATAAAATTGAGGGACTATTTTTATTTTTTGGTACTAAAAAAGTTACGAAAATAAAAATTGTTTCTTTCTTAAAAATTTCTGCAAACTTTATAAAATTTACTGTGCACGGCTTTTGTGCGTGCATCATTATGTGACTCAACCCCTCCCCACCCCCAGAGTTTCAAAAGTCCCTCTTAGAGTAAAGTGCCTGAATTCAACACTGTTTGAAGCTTTGGAAAAAAAAATTACGTTTGTCCAACAATAAACTATTAAATATTTTCAAACAGATTTTTTTTTTATAAGGCTGTAAAAGATGATGATTTAAGAGATTTAGTGATAAAAAGTTTTAATACCATAAAATCCCATTAATCCACCCTCTCAAATGTAATGAAAAATCGTAAAATCATCAGAGAGGCACTTACAAGAGATTTTTCTGCAATCTTTTCACGAAGCTTGTGTTTTTTACTTAATATTTGGCAAAATTTTTTTAATGAAAATCAAATTTTACAAAACATACAGAATACCATGTTAAATAAAACATTAAAATACATCATGTAACGTAATACATTACAGTAAAATTTTCTTAAATTGATATCTCACCAATAGTAGCTGGACAAAAATTAAGAGATCAATAGCTTGCTTAATCAAGATGACACTTTTATGATGATCAGATAACCAAGAAGGCAACATTAAAATGCAACAATTTAAGCTGAAAATATAGAAACATTAATATAAAATATGCATCGCAATATGAAAAAAATTATATTTACAAGAATTACACATGTAATACTTTTAAAATATTGAGCATATTTTGCTTGAAATATTGTCTAGTAGTATAAGTAGGGCTGTAGTAAAAGATTATTCTGTATAATTTCTGAACTTTTAAAAAGAAAATCTTAAATACTCTATACCCTTTGGTTTATTTATGACTATAGTACCAACTGTAAGTGGCGTGATTGGTTTATCACCAAATTTAAATTTTTAAAATGTAAGATGCATTATTTATTCATACTTCAGAATACAGATAAGTAATTAAATTTTAAGAGCTTTTTTTTTTTTCAACATAATAATTGTGTATAAAACACTCTTATGTATAAGTAAGTAATATAAAGACAAGAATCAAAGAGAAATGTATAAAATTATAAATGAATTAAAAAACTGCTCTGATTTCAAAGAGGGGTAGGAGACTTAAGTGGTTCGCCTTTCTTATGTTTATGCAGCTCATACTATATGAAATTGATTAAATGTGTTCAATATTCACAGTATGAAAAATTTACAAGTATAAACACTAAAAATCAAGCTTAAAAAAAAAAAAAAAGGTTTTTTTTTTTTTTTACATTTTTTTTACCTATAAGAGCTGATTAAAAAACATATAGTTTCATTTATCTCAGGAAATTTTCTACTAAACCAACATGGCTTGGCTTTTTCTTTAAACTATGTCAAATTATGCATTACCTTTTTAAAGATAGTAACTAACTTTCATCATCACTAGGAATGTAACAAATACTAGGTTAGCCAAATTAGAGGTCTGCACGGGCCAAAATTTCAAGGCTCGAGCCTGGCCTGATTGCTTTTTCAGAAAGAATCACGTTTTGAGCACCAAACTTGGCGAATTGGCAAAAACGAGAATGTTCAGCTAGCTGCATCACCAAACACCAATCGTCGTTTTGTTTTGATTTTCATCCGAAATGGCGGCAGACTATCTGTCGTATTTTACAATCAAAATCTTATCTAAGTTAAAAGAATATTTTGAATATTGCGTTTTATATGAAAAAGAAATCGTCGTCCAAACAAATTGTTTTACGTACTGATATTTATCCAAATGATGAATGAGGCCGAGCATTTTAAGAAATATTCTCGGAACTTACTAACACCGAATGGTGGGAATGAAATGAGATCAAGCTTTTCTTAAAAGAGAGGGGGGGGGGGGGGACAAAATTTGAATAATTGGCTCTTTATTTATAGTTACCTCAAAAAAATAAATAGGACAGAAAATTTCTTAAAATGTAAAGAACTAAAAAGCAAACAAATAAAAATTATGAAAGTATGTTCACAAAACTTTAAATCTGGTTTTATTTTTTTAACCTTTTTTGTACGATAAATTATTTGTTATTTAAAAATCAACAGACAGTACAAAACAGTACACTTTATGCGCTGTTATGGATAAGCGAAGGGATAGAGAATATTTTAGACACAATTTTATCTTTTTTTTTTTTTCTCTGAAAAACAATGTTTAATTTTTTTAATGGTGTGCTGGAGGGGGGGGGGGGGGGCAGGTACAAGAAAAAATTCTGAATGGGGGATTGCCTGAAACGACTGATCATTATTTTATTGCCACTAAAACTTACAAAGAGTGAGTGCAGAATGACGGAAAATGGTGCATGTGTGAGAAGGCGGAGGGAAGAATGTCATTGGAGAGAGGAATTTAGATGATTTATTCAAATATGTTGAATTGCTATTTCAAAATAATAAATGAAAGAATCAGGATGAAATAATATTAAAAATATGGCAGAAATTTTAAAATAAAAAAAAATTGTAGAATTTAAATTTTTTTTACACAACATTTCAAATAATGATAAAGATTTAAAAGCATTAAAAATTTTATTGATTTAATTGCAAACATCACTTTGCAATTACGGTTCAATTTAATTATAATTGAATTTTTAATAAATTATTTCAGTTAAAACCCGTTTTATTAATGCACTCAACACACCACACAATCATGCCGCTTAATAAAAAGACACACACAAAATAAATAAATAAAAATAAATTAATTCAGTAACAATACAAAATAAACTAAGTTCAAAATGTGTCATAAAAAATATGATAAATAGAATTATGTTTATTACAAGAGAATATTTACTACTGCTATTAATTAAGTTCTCAATTTCTTCGAACATAGCGAATTAAGGAAAAAAAAAATATATTTTTGAACTGTGGGGAGAAAAAAAAGCCTTATGTTTAAATTAAATGTTCTGTGAAATTGAAAGCATTTTAATCTGAAAAAGCTCTTTGTTTTAAGCTATGTTTTAATTGTAAACAACGGTGAACAACATTTCCTCATACTTTCTACATTTTCTGCTCTCTTTGCAGAAGGGAAAGAGGTCGCTATTCGCTAACGCATATGACGTCTCAAAAGTCTCGAACAAGAAAGGGAGCGTAGCATTGAATTTATCTATGCGCCAATCTTTGCTCTGGCGATAAGGTGTTCAAAACGCGATTCTTTCTGAAAAAGTGGCTCGATCCATAGAAAAAAAAAATCGACCTGGCCTGAAAGTTAAAATTTTGGGCCCCGTGGCACAATGTGTGCGACATTGCGACGGCCGTCACAGACTTTTAAGGACCCCTGCAGATTCAGCGATGCCATGGGTGCACTATAGCATGTAAATTACGCAAAATATCAGTGATGGGATGCAAAAAATAGCTCTTGTGCGTTCCGTTGGGCACGTAATTTCGTCAAAATATCACGGAATAAAACTGAATTTTGTACTAAGATTGTGAGAAGAAAGGCAAATATCATCAAAGCATCGCGAAAAAAATGGCAACTTTCTTTTAAAAATTGTAAAAAAGACAAATTTTGTGAAAAAAACTCGAAAAAAGTCCGAATTTCTTTAAAGGATCGTGGGAAGAAATGGCAATTTCATTATAACATCGCTAAACACGGCAAATTTCGTTAAAAAAACATTTAAAAATGTCAAATTTCATCAAAAAATCCTGCAATAACGAGAGATTGTATCAAAAAATTGTGAAAAACGGCAAATTTCATCAAAAAATCTGAAAAGAATGACAGATTTCGTCAAAGAAAACGAAAAATGGCAAATTTCGTCTAAAAATCCCACATAAAAGACAAATTTCATCAAAAAATTGCAAAAAAACAGCCAATTTCGTCAAAAAATTGCAAAAAATGGCAAATTTCGTGAAAAAAAATTCTGAAAAAACGAGTTTTTGTCCAAATTACAAAAAAGACAGATTTTGTCAGAAAATCGCAAAGAAACAACAGGTTTTGTCAGAAAATCGCGAAAAAAACGGCATATTTCGTCAAGAGATCGCAAAAAAATGGCCAATTTCATCAAACAATTGCAAAAAAACTTCCAATTTCATCAGTGGCACAAAAAAAAAAAAAAAAAGATATTGTCAGAAGTGGATTTTTCAGTTCCTCTTTTTCTATAAATGATATAAATAATTTACACATACACACACATACAGATGTTGCCATAATTAATTAGCACTACAATAGCACAAAGAATGTATTCATATAATACGTTGCATCTTGCAGACTATTTTTGAAAATATTATAAGCATTGCAGACATTTGAAGATTGTTCTGCCACTGAGATTTTGGGCTGGAGCTCGGCCTGGCCCAGAAAAAAGTTACCAATTTGGCCCGAGTGAATTTCTATCGAATATCGATCTTTACTCTTACGGAAGAGTTTATAAAAATTTGGCCCGAACCTGGCCCGAGTGAATTTCTACTGAACATTGATCTTTACTCTTATGGAAGAGTTCAGACCAAAAAAACTTATCTTAGTCTTTTTTTACCCATGTTGATAATCTCTCTTTATGCAAAACTGCTGTAAGCTGCGATATTTATGTTTTTAATGAACCTTTGTTTGTTGTATGTAAATGTTTCAGTTATCATTAGTATTGTTAATCCATATTCCATGTAATGGAGACAAAAAAATCTAAAAAATGGTATATAATGAAAGTAAAATCTTCTAAGACAGAATCACACTGGAAATTATCCCTTCTTAGCAGATGTAAATGTTTAATATATTTTTTTCTTGTGTATTGTTGTATTTATTTTGCATGGATGAACAGTTTAAAAGAAATTTGCAGTTTTCAGTTTTAAAAAAATTCTGTCAATCGTTTTTTTTTTTTTTTTTTTTTTTTTTTTTTTTTTTTTTAATGTGTTTAATTCTATTTTAAAATGCCTAGTAATCTACGATTTTTTAAAAAGAATAAATTCTAAAGTTTAATTGTAAAATAATGACAACTTAAAAGTATATGCCTTTTTTGCAAAAATTTTTGCACCAAGCCAAATTTTACTGATTTTTGAACCAATTGGCCACATCGAGAAAAGGATTTTCATATAGAAAGATTCTGAACTGATTATTTTGGTCCGTGAAGACTAGAAAGAATGAAATTAATCTGGGCTTCGTACGGAAAAAATATGTTAGGCCCGGCCCGATACTCCAGGAAAAAAAATTAAGGCCCAAGCCCGGCCCGGTCCAAATGCTGTTAATGGAAATCGGCCCAAACCCGGCCCGTGCAGTCTAATTTGAAGGATAAAACCTGAATACATCGATAGTTTAAAATTCATAAAATAATGACTAGAATTTTCACAAATATAAGAAAAACGTCACAAACATAGGATCCGGTGAGAAAAGTCGTGGAGAGACCCCTAATAATACGCAGCATAATAATTAAGTTAAACTATTGTATTATGCAAATTTTTAAGCACCACTTTGCATTACTTACAATGAGATATTATTTTTACTTAATTCTTCAGTAATTATAGCCCAGTAGTAGAAAATTCTCCAAGTGTCTGCAACAGATACTCCAAAGACAAAAAATAATCTGCCGGTAAAATATTTGCACAATTGAAGTGTAAATTAATCAACCGCTTACTTGTAGCATTTTTAGGCATTTTATAATTTTTTATTAATAAAAATGTTTAAAGATAGAAAACCAATGATTATAAATGCACAAATAATGTATGAAAAGGTAACAAACAGCTGTTTTGAATCTACTATCGAGATTCTTCATCAGTGCAAAATTCAGTGAGCTAGAAAAAGCAAAACTGAGTAAAGAGACAGAAAAATGCAGGCTTATGTACCCATTACAGGAACGGTCCTGCCAAAAGAAAAGCAGCCTGAACAACTGAGTGGACAAGCAGAGACATCTACCGCATAACAAACAAAACAAAAACTAAAAAGCGAGAGAAAAAAAGCTTTAAATTAAAGATTTCCAAATGCTTGGAAAATAAGGAGTATTCCTAACCTTAATTTTTGCCATTTTTGGGAAGCTTACCACACCATTAAAAATTCTCAATCCTTATTCAATGACCTATCAAGTACTCCTTATTTTCCAAGCATTTGGAAATCTTTAATTTAAAGCTTTTTTTTTTCTTCCCTTCTACTTTTTAGTTTTTGTTTTGTTTGTTCTCTGGTAGATGTCTCTACTTGTCCACTCAGTTGTTCAGGTTGCTTTTCTTTTGGCAGGATCATTTCCGTAACGGGTATATAAGCCTGCGTTTCTCTGTCTCTTTGCTCAATTTTGCTTTTTCTAGCTAGTTGAGTTTTGCACTGATGAAGAATCTCGATAGTAGATTCAAAGCAGCTGTTTTCTACCTTTTCATACATTATTTGTGCATTTATAATCGTTAGTTTTCTATATTTAAACATTTTTGCACAAAGGCTTTATTTACTATTTTAATTAATAATAATCTTAACTTTTTGTATTAAGTAGTAAAGAGCTGAACATAATATCTAATACGAAGCAAAATAAAAGGTTCAATGAAAAAGAATCTGCTAAAGAAAAAGAAAATCTGCAATGTCTATCTCACATCACAAATCTTCTGCTATTGGGTCATACAGCGAGTCTTTTCTTCAAAGCACTTACTGTTTTCCTCCTCTATAGTTGCAGTTAAGGATGCTACTTTACACATATGGTTTAAAAGAAAAAAATGTAAGACAATAGTTCTTAAGATATAATAGATAAAATATCAAATATAAATGATGTAAAATTACATTTATAAGCACTAACCAGGAACTATCGCAGTGACCAGGAATTACCTCACAAATATTGGCTTAGTTTGACTTGCTCATATGAAAGTGTTCAATATAGTAGAGAAAAATTTTATAGAGAAGAGAGGGGTGGAATGAGACAGTGGGAGGAATGGAACAGTAGTTTTTTTTTTAGGTATCATTCTAAACAGTTCATCAATCATACACCAGATGAAACAGTAATAGCCTAATCTTCTATTGAAAAGTTGCTGATCCGTATAAGATTATTTCAAGAATCAACAGTAAATTTGCTTCATATACTTTTTGGGATTGCTGTTTATTAATGACTGGTTTATGTATAGATATAGAAATTTCCTTGGTACTTATGGATTAACGCCACTGCAGCAGAAGTTGCTCTAATGTGCCAATAATGAGCAATCTTGTTCGTTCGCAAACACATGCAAAAAAAAAAAAAAAAAAAAAAAAATGGAACCAAAAAATGAGCAAAAAAAAAAAAAATCACTAAAAAATGATGTCAAAAATCAGCAAATAAGGTCACAAGGAATCTAAAAGATAACTGTGTGCGCATGCGAACAACAAGATTGCTCTTTAATGGCGCATTAGCATAACTTCTGCTGCAGTGGCAATAATACGTAAGTACCATTTCCTTATTTATAGAACATTATGCTCTATGTTACCTATAATTTAAACTACTTAAAAACTACTTATAGAAATTCTTTATAGAAGTAGCTTAACATAAAAGATGCTATTGAGAAGGAATGGGACAAGTATTATATCTTAACTGTAATCTTGGTATAATTGTAATTTGGGAGGGTGAGGCAGGGGAGGGGCGACAACCCAAAAATAACGACATTTGAAATATCAATTTTCAGCAGTAAAATAATAAATACTCATCAATATTAATCAATAATTAAAAAATATTTTACTTTTACTTATATGCATATATGCAAACAAAGGCTGAAGATAATTCGCGAAGTAAACTGCACAGACATGCGATAATTTTTACAACATTTTTCATAAAATTTAGAAACAATTTCTACATGCTTTTAGATAATAAACTAAATTGTACTCATTGGTTTTTGGAGAAACGCATAAAGCAAAACTATATGTTTATGTTCTAGAAGTAAAATGAAATTAAAAAAATAAAAAAAAAATGCTGAGTTTTCGTTTTGTTTATCCTAAACGATAAGTTCAACGTGGTGACACGTATTTTACGATTAAATGCCTTACGCAAAAACGTGTATGATCATCTATAACTTTTAAAAACCAAAACCAATTTATACAAAAATATATACTGCAATTTCTAGCTAAAAACTTAAATCATACCCCAAACCGGCCTTTTTTCCATCGCGGCATTTAAAGCTAAGTTCGTAAACAAATAAGTGAAGTTTTGCCCATATATAATCAACTATTTCACTTAATACTGCGCAAGTGTCGAACTTTTTTTTTCTTTTTATGATGCATTTTGCGCTTCCCCAAAAAACTGTTGAGAAATTTTATTGTATTTCTATTTTATTGTAGTTTTTGTTCCCATTTAGTTACTAACAGAAACATACTCGAGGAAAAATATCTAATGCATCAACATGCATCATACATGGAGACAGACGTATAAAGTTATAAAAAGAAAACAACTGAATTTTGCGCATGCTCTCTTTTTAAAACGCAGTGCATAAATTAAAAGTTCTGCTGAAATGATTACGATAATTTATCGAATTCTATCGGAAATTGGAAATTATTTTGTAAATAAATAAATAAGCCTGTAAATTGTATAATATTTCTTTTTTACTTAGCAATTATAATCAAAGTGTAATTTACAACCATTTTTACTATTAGAAAATTGATTTCCTTCTTGTTTTGATAATCTCAACTCAACATTCATACATGTTTGCGTGGTGAATGAAAATTGTTTTTGTTTTGTATGAAAAGAAATAAAAAAGGTTTAATTATGAGATCAAACAGACTTTTAGTGAGATTTTAAAATTCTATACTAATAACGATTGCTAAAATATCCACAGTTTTCTGTTAGATTTATCTATTTTTACTTAACTTGTTGTGTTGTTCGTAGTACGATAAATTGTTAAACTGCTGAATGTGATACAGATGCTACATGATGTATATGTATTTAGCTTTACTTCTTCCTGCTGTTCTTTGTGTCATTCTTTTATATGTTATCAATCATTTCAAAAAATCGAAATCTAAAGAACGAATTGAACCAGATGAAGGTTATCTATTTATTTTTTTCTATTTCATCATTTCCTTTACAGGAATGTTTTTTTTTTTTTTTAATTTAGAATATTAAAAATTTTGAAATTTTTCATTTTGAAGCCACCTACTGTTTTAAGCCTTTGAAGTAGCTTATCTTCTCGTGTAAATTTTATTATTGTTTTGTATAAATTGTAAATAATATAGTGTAACTTTGTTTTCTTCCAAATATATGCTGTATGAGATGATCCTTGAGTCAAAAGGTTTAGTTTTTCTGCATTATGCATTAAATTCAGTTATGTCACTGATTCAGAGTCTTTTAAATCTGTACAAAATGACAATTATAAAATATAAATCCAGTTGTAAATCACCAAGACCATTTGTAATTAAAATAACTACAATTAATGAAATAAAATAATATGTGTAATTAACTCTATGCATACAAACTGAATTAGAGGTCAAAATTCACTTGCTGTCTGCAGAGTTCATTCTAGGCGTTTTTCACAGGGCGCGCCGCACCGCCCGCCCTTCTCTTTAAAATTTGCCGCCCCGGTGGCCCCATCGTCCGAAAACCCCGCCCCGTCAGCCCTTTCACTCGGAAAATCGACCAGGAGAGAAAAAAAAATCGCCCTTTTAAGTTAGTTTCATTGCTTATTATTTCAAACCAACTCTAAACTATTTGCAAGCATTATGTAACCCGATAGCTCCATTCCTAATCTGTCCCTTTTCACACCTGCCCCCTCCCCCACTAACCAAACCCCAACCTCTTTATATACAAACACCAATTACTTTCAGTTAAACTCTAGCACCCACAATGTCATAAATTTTTCTTTGTCTGCCCTGTACAGTGTCTCGACTACCGTGAAAATTCGCCGAAATAAGAAAAAAAGAAAAAGTAAAGATCCCCAGCTTCTCGTGGAGGATCCCCAGAAGTGGATGACCTGGGGGTCGTGAGTTGAGTTTTCAGAAAATGACCGTAAACACATACTCTTTGTCCATAGTAGTGATTTATAGAGTGAAAGATATGCACACACAGTACTGTGAGAAATTCACAGGAATGAATAATTTCTTTCCTCAGTTTTTAATATTACAGCCTGGTATCGACTGCTAGAATCAAAGCCCAAAACTCCCAAAAGATTAGTCATCTATATATTTTTTTGCACTGAAACAAAAGAAAACTTCAAAGAAATAGGCGAAGAGAAATATTAAAATATTATCTGTCATATCAATGAAAGAAGTAAAAACTGGCCGTTTTGTCATAAACGTAAATGATTTTCTATTAATTTAAAAAGTTATTCCTCAATCTCTGATACCTCAAACAGTCAACTATGCATTATGAATAAACAAGGGCAGTACGCAAACTCGGCCTTCTTGAATTAACCTGAATGAAAGAAATAATTTAGTATCTCACTTTTTTTTGGGGGGGGGGGGGGGGTTAAATAAAAATAATTTATTCTGCTACATTGGAGTTTTTCTATACTGCGAAAACTAGGTGCTAACCTTTCTCTTCATACTAATATTTTTTTTCTTTCTTTTATTGGGGAAAAGCTTTTAGTTTCGTTTGAAGATCTTCTATAATCAATTTAGTTTTAGCATTGTATTTGCCGCGTCACACTTCCGCTTTATTGCCGCTACCGACCGTATGCTACACTAACTTTATGAAGTCTACTCTATTTTCTTACATTTCCAATTTTGATTCATCGAAAATTCATTCATTTTATCTTGCTTCACTATAAAAGGTTTATTTTTACTATCAGAAATAATTGCCCCTCATTTCATTTCAGATAATGACTCACAATACCGGATATTCTTTAAGAGTCTTAGTTGGTGGTTTTATAATGTAAACACATCGCGAAAGAAACTCAAAATATCAAGTGCATTAAAAGCTAAATGTTTTCTATTTTCATCCTTTATCTTCTTGCTTAGTAAAATTCTGTGTCCCGAATCAAATTAACTGGACTTATTTTGGAAAACTGGAAACTTATTTTATTCAAAATAAGTTTCGTTTTCAGCTTATTAATTTTGTTTCAATTTAAAATTCATATTATTTTTATTCCATAAGTCAAGCAGCAAAATGATCGTACGATCAGCTCTTGCGGCTTGCCTTAATGATTCTATACTATATTATTTTTTCCCCTCTTTTTCTTTTTTTTTTTTTTTTTTTTTTTTTTTTTCTGCAAGAGCAATTTTGCCATTGGAAGTCTCTTCTTTTAAATATAAAAATGATCCTACGAATGTATTAACCAATTTGCGTTGCTAAATGCAGAAAAAAAACTACTGAGTTGTAAAAAAAGAAAAAAAAAAAAGAAAAACCAATTTTTTTTTTTTCATCACTGTTAGAAAGAAAAAAAAATTCATATCTCCTATGTAAGTTAACCAATTTCTTTCAAATTTTCAGCAAGTTGAAATGATAATAAGTTAGGCAGTGTAATAATTTTTTGTTAAAATATAACCAGTTTTTAGAAAATTACAATGCCGCCAAAAATTTCCACTATACAGAAACTGCGAAGAAAGAGTTGTTTATTAACCTTGCTCACTAAGTGAAATCGAAAATCTACTGTTGTTTACTCAATCAGATCATCAAAACTTTGGATGGATAATGTTTTGCTGTGCAGAAAGGAACCACGACTAGATTCTTTTTTTTATTTATTTTTTCTCTTTTTAATTAAGAGGTGATTTTGAGGCATAATTTTGAGTAAAAAAAATATTTTCTGAAATTTACAGCAATTTTTCTGAAAGGTTGCAACAGTCTGGGGGGGAGGGGGCATCCACTCTCGGCACAATGGTTTTTTTTCTTGTTTTGTTTTTTTCTCGTGATCCTTTGACAAAATTTAGAGTTTTTAACAATTTTTTTTTATTTGCTTTTTTTTTTTGACGTAATTTGCGATTTTTTTAAAAGAAATTAGTATTTGTTTCGTGAACTATAGATGAAATTTGCGATTTTTCACGATAGTTTGATCCCGTTTTTTCTGCGATTCTTTGACGATATTAGCAATTTTTCTTTGTACGATTGAATATTTGTCGAATATCGTGATGGATTTTATATTCAAATTTTCGGGATTATAACTTTTTTTTTTTTTCTTTGGATAGTTATCGCCTTATTTTTTCAGAAAAATTGGAACAGAATCACTCCTTAACTAAAGATACTTTTATAAAAACTTGTATTTAGCTTTCATAAACAAAAAAATCTCAAATTTACTTCTTTTTACTTCAGATAGCTTACTTTACTTTTTTTCCTATTAAAATATCTGTTTTAATATTAGCATTTTTTTGTATTGAAAATGCGTTCTTGACATAAATCATGAACCCCCCTTTTTTTTGGGGGGGGGGGTGTAAAAAGGGGGCAGTAGATTTTTTTTTACATAAACAGAAAACGATCTGAAATCCGGAATCGCCGAGATCCGGGGGGGTCCGGATTTTTTATCCGGATCAGCTGATAAAAAAAATTCCAGATTAGTAATTTTATTTGATAACTTCGTTTGAAAATAATAAAATTGAGATTTTTCTGTCAATCAGTTGTTTTAATTTTTGAAAACAAGGACCAAAATTAAGTGTCTGAGAGATTTTACGGATGCAAAGTAAGCAAAATAAGTGTAAACTACGCTGTCCTGATTTTATTGCTATTCGAAGAGAAATCATACAAAAAGTACTGTAAAATAGCAGGACACTCCCTTGTTCTTCCCCACTTAGAGGCTTATTCTGAATAACAAAAAATCCCCCCCCCCACACTCACCCGAAATTGACCTTTCCCCTTCTCCCTCCCCCTTTTTATGTACACAAAATATAAACCCTTTAAAACTCTTTAATTTAAATTATTTTCTTTTATTTAAAATCTTTAATAAAATAAATAAAAAAACAAGTGATTCAATAGCTGCTTAAAGGGAAAAAAACTGTTTCTTATCTTTTGATTCTTACCTCATTAAGTCAAAAATCTTTCAAAGTCTTTTCTCTTCTTCTTTAATAGTTGCTTCATTTTGCTATAACAATGAAAGATCGATCATGTAATTCTCTCCTCCCCCAACCCCCATCCATGATTGAATATTCCTCTGCTCCTCTACCTAACATATAAAATTTGAAAAATTTAAAACTCTTATTATTATTGTCTTATTTGTAAATCTTTAGTAATTGATCAGTCATCTAATAAACTCCCTCCCCCCATTCTCAAGAAAATATACTACTTTTCCTCTCAGTTTCTACTAATTTGTAAAAAATCATGTTATTCAGAGGGTAAACAACTGTTTTTTTTTTTTTTTTTTCCCCAAAAAATAAATAACAATACGGTAGGGGGGGGAATGTAAGCTTGGCTTGTAGAAGGAAAAGGAAAGGAAAATGGGACTGGGGGAAATATAAAATTCTAGAAAGGGAAATTAATATGATTATTTTATATTGTCACTGCAAAGTGTGAGGGGAGAAGGTAAAGGGGGAGAAGAAAATACTTTTTTATGGATGGAGGAAGTTCGATTAGTTGATTATTTATAATTACCAGGAGTGTTTCTCGTCCGAAATTTCCGAAAATTTAAGGCATCCTCTTCCGAAAATTTGATATTGGGTTATCAGTTCCGCATAGTTGTCAACTTGTACGGTTTTGCGCGCGGAAAAAACAATTGCGTAGAAATGCAAATTTCGTGATAGGATCGCCAAAATAGCATACATTTCGTCAATATTTCGTGGAAAAACGACGATTTCGTCAATGTTTTTGCGAACGAACTTTGTCAAAAGATCGATGAAAAACACGAATTTCCTGTGCGGATCGCGGAAAAAGCGGCAATTTCACCAAATATCGCAGATAAAACGCCGATTTCGTCTAAAGATTGCGGATATAATGCTGATTTCCTTAAAAGATCGCGGGGAAAAAAAACGCCGTTTTCAATAAAAGATCGCTTAAAAATATTTTGTCAAACGAATATTTGAAAAAATACGCTGATTTCATCAAAAGATCACGGAAAAAACGCCGATTTCGTCAAAAGATCGCGGGAATAAAACGCCGTTTTCGAGGAAAAAATCGCGGAAAAAAGCAAATTTTGTCTAAAGATCGTCGAAAAAACGCCAATTTCATTAAAAAAAACCATGGGAAAACACTGATTTCGTCAAAAGATCGCGGAAAAACCGCCGATTTTGGCAAAAGGTCGCAAAAAATCGCCGATTCTGCAAAATTATTGCTGATTTCGTCCGAAGATAGCGGGAAAACGCCGATTTTGTCCGAAGATCGCTGGAGGGGGGGGGGGGGACTCACGACCCCCCCCCCCCCACTCCCACCGATTTCCGGAAAAAAAAAATTTCATCCGGAATAACCCCTGATAATTACATTAATGTGCCCCTTTTTTTTCATCGTGCCCTTTTATGGCAAGGTGCGCCCTGCCTGCCCTTGATCCTAGAGTGAACTCTGCTGTCTGTAATTTGACTTTAATTATTGCCATAAATGCTCATATGTTACTAAAGTTTATCTGTTAAAAATTCATTGAAGTGGCAGTAGATCTTAATGTATCATAGTATAAATCATAAATATTGTTTTGTATCCAAGAACATTCACTAAATTTGCAAAAGTTTGACTAAATTTTATGCATGCAATCTTGGAATTAAAAATCGTCTGCTGACAGTGTTTGTGGCTGCATATCACACACTGACATTCTGGTGTACAATTGTTAGAATAACAGATCAAAATGCTGCCAGCTCTTGCTCTTTCATGTGATGTTATATGCATAAAGCTCATTAAAAATTGTAGAAAATACTATAATGATAATAAAAAGATTATAAAAATTAACTAAAACATTTTTATGTTACTTAACTATTAAAGATGCAGGTGCTTTGTAGATAATAATAGTATAAAGACATGAACAACACATTCCATAGTCCATTGGTTTTAAAACTTTTTAAATTATTTTTAATTTATTTCTGTGATAATGACATATCAAAAATAAAATTTGATTTGTTTAAATGATTTTGGACAAAAAAATACTAATAGTTTATGTACTTAAATGCAGAATTATTAAATTAAACCATAAACAAACAGATATTTTTAAGATATTGTATATTTGTAAGTAAAATATTCAGTATTTTAAATATAATAATCAGGTCATTCCATATCAAATCAACTAAAAAAAGTCAATATTCAATGTGACCATTTCAGATTTCAATGAAACTGCAAGGGATCATTTTCTATGATGATATAAATTATGGGATATTTTTATTCGTTATTTATCGCTTTAAATTTTCATACAATTAATTATTTAAATTTTGGAAAATCAGCATTTTTTGACTTGCATTAAGTATTTTCAACTTTGAATTTCTCAAGTTCTATCAAACATAGAAAATTTTATGACCACCCATTTTAAAGAGGAGTTTATAAGGTTTAATTTGATATGAAGTTGACTATGTGCAGTTAAAGCAAATAAATACAGTAAAACCTCCAAAACGGACACTCCTGAACAGGGTTGGCAAGCTTTTGACATGCGACAGTTTTTGACGGTTTTAACCATGGTTTAAACCGTCATGTCAAAAACCTCCTTGTCAAAAATGTCTAAAACTGTCAAAAACCTATATTTATATGTAAATAAAAATATTTATTTACATATATATATATACCTATATTTATATTTAATAAATAAAATTTATTTGCTTTTAATAAAGAAAATGTTTCTAAATATGTTGGATTAAAAATAAATTTAAATTTTTGAAAAACATTTTGGATGGTAAACAAAATCTCAGACTTTGGAAAACTTCTTTTTGTAATATTATTTATTAAATTTTAATTTGTTATTCAAAATATGCAGGAATATTATATTATGAAGAAATTTATTTATCACCAAACTTAGTGTATAGTTTAAAATAATATAAAAGATTAGACAAGTTCCATAAATGATTAGGAACAGAAAATTGTTCAAAACTTGTTATGTGCTACCATATGCTACGTGGGGCAAATGAACTGCATTATTGAACTAAATTTCTTTATTGATTGATTTAGATTATGTAATCAAATTAGTTCGAAATATTTAATGAATGTTTTATTTTTTAAAATTATGTATTTTATAAGATAATAAAAAAACCTACATAATATTTTGTGTTTTAGAAGTATTTTGTTGATTTTTTCTGTTTTGACTTTTACAATTGTTGGTTAGTTTTTCAGAAAAATCAGTACTTCTGGATTCTAAATCATCAGTCATTTTTTAAATTTATAACTAACATAAAGATAATAAAAAATTGGTTGCCTGTAAAGTCGGTATACGGGCGAAAGTTTTACGTGACAACGACTTTGAGTTGTAAAATAATTTTAATGTGAATATTCATTCCTATAGTAGGAAGAAGGATGAAATAATAGTAACAATTTAAAACATTTATTTATACAAAGAATTATATTTAAAACATTAATTTATACAAAGAATCTCGCACTGAATTTCATATTAACAAAATTTTATTTTTACCTTTACACATACATACGTATTTATATACAAATATACATACAATAACTTGCAATACACTGTGTTTGTTAAACACATTTTACTTCATGTTTATTGATGTCAAATGTTGAATTTTGTAAACAGCATATTAAAGAATTTTTCAATGAGCAGAATATAACTAAAGTAAAATGGCTTTCACTAATCACATATCATTAGTTTTCCATAATATACCACCGAATTACGAAATAAACTACACTTATTTTCTTTGTACTTTATACTAATAACTAATACATAACGTATTTCGTCTTAGTTTGATACTATCTAAAATTCCTATTAAGCACCGCCCCTTCCTTGCAGCGAATTCACATTCACGTTCAGAAAATGGTCCCACAAGTGACCGGAAAAAGTTAAGAGAAAAGTGAGCGTGTATCGTGAGCGGAGCGTAACGTAACGTAACGCAGTTTCTTGAAGTGTCTCCCGGCAAACCAATTTACAAGACGTTGTCACGTCAAAACATCTGAGTATCTATTTACAATATTCAGCCTATTTATTTACTATGCTGAAAAATTAGCTTATACAAATACTTATGGGTCATTCCATGTGAAATCAACCAATTTAAGGAAAACTTGTTGCATCATAGTCACAGATTTTTTTTTTAATTTTTATCATAGACAGACATAGTAGTGAAACCCTCAAATCTGAAATTTAAAAGTAATTTTCACAATATTGGCCGAGATATGGCCATTTGAAAACTGGCCATTTTTACAAAATGGCGGAAATCTTGGAATTGTATCACTGTCTAAATATGGCCATAACTTGACAACTAATGGCTCAAAGTTTATATATCTGGTACCAATTGGAAGCTATTTGTACAACGAATGAATATTTCACATCAAAACAATAATAAATTTTCATTTTTTTACTTTTTATTATGTGCAAAGTGAAAATTTCACCCCAAAAAAGGGCAGATTGTAATGGCTCATAAAAAAAATGAATCATCATGAATTTTTCTGAAACTTGGTAAAAACGTTGCTCCATCTGTGTGCTTTAAATAAAAAAAAAATTGGAAAGGTAAAATTTGTTGTTTTAAAATAAATGGTTTTTTACAGATAAGGTGTCATTAACCAAATAATGATATTTTTAGAATCTGTGAGCATTCCTGATTCAAAAAATAATGGTTAAAATAAAATTTTCTAACATCTAAATTAATGTAAAAGTATAATCAAAACCTCATTTGTACTAATTTTGTAGAAATCTGCCCCCAGCCCCCCTCCCCCCCCCCCCCAAAAAAAAAAAAAAAAAAAAAAAAAAAAAATTAGACAATTCAAAAGATTTTACACTGAAAAAGATAAGAAAATAATTAAGGAATATAATGTATAATTATAAAATACCTATAAATGCAGTGCATATATATATGATAATTTACTTCACATATAGGGGTGAGTGGGGTGGAATGGGACAGTAGGTTTTTCTCTTTAAGTATTATTCTAAATATTTCATCAATCACACATTAGGTGAAGTAATGGTATCCCAATCTTCAGTTGAAAAAAGTAGCTGATTTACATAAGCTTGCAATTATATAAAGAAAAAGATTATTTCAAAAATGAAAAGTAAATTTAGTTCATATACTTTTTACGCTTTCTGTATAATGATTTGATTATGCATAGATGTAACAGTTTCTCTATATATGGAACATTATACTGTAAAATTAGAGAGGTAAAATTTGTTGTTTTAAAAATGGTTTTCTACATATAAGATGTCATTGACCCAAATAATGATTATTTTAAAATCTGTAAGTATTCTTAATTTAAGAAATATTGGTTAAAATGAAATTTTCTAGCATCTAAATTAAAGTATTGTGTTTATATTATATAATTCAATAAAGAAATATCAATTTTCAGTTATTTACACTAAATATTTATTTTTACAGTACTTTTTATTTCATTTCATTCAAAATATGATAATATAATTCTCAAAACATATTTACATAAATATTTTAAATACCTTACTATGGAATGCATGAAAAAAAAAAGGCACATAATATTTTCTCCAGAAATGTTGGAGAAATACTAGCTGTAAATTACAGAGTTAAATTATTCAATTGTGTAATTTAAATACAATAAATATATATAAATGAGTTAATTGAGTTGACATTTGTTATTTTTTGTTCACACTGAATTAAAATTTATATGAACAAAAATCTAGATATGATGAGACAAAAAAATAAATAACAATAATATAATACAAATCCAGGGCAAAACATTGAATATGATGAGAAATAAGCCAAAGTTTAAAATTACACATGGAACAAATCTAGACAAAATAAGAAGAAAATATTTACTTACATGCATATAACTTTATAATATAGCAGTTTTTTCTTCATATTTAAGCTAAAATGGATTTAATTAGTTTTAAAGTTTAAAAATAATGCTTGAATTGTTCGAGTTTCCTCTGGTGGAACAGTATATGTTCTTCCTGTAGCAGTTAAAGGAATAGACACTTCTTTTATTATTTGTTCATACGGAATCCAACAAACATCTGAGGATTTTGGCCATGAATATGAAGAATTGGGGCCATTAGGATGCATGAACATAATTTTATAGTCGTTCAGTTCTTCACAGTAATCTAAAATTTTCCCAATCCACCAATTTATCCCATATACACATGCAACATATTGTTCACTTTTAAATGTCAATGGTCTGACAATTTCACTGATTCCCAAAGGAATTACTCAAGTTTCTTGGACATTATGATGCAAGATTACATCATACTTTAATTGTAGCCAATTAAGAAGCAGATGAAGTAAAGCAGCAATCTTTTCTTTAAATTGCATCAGCTCATATAGAACATGATGCAAGATAGCATCATACTTTGATTATAGCCAATTAAGAAGCAGATGAAGGTACAGTAGCAATCTTTTCTTTAAATTGCATCAGCTTATATAGAACATGATGCAATATTACATCAGCTTATATAGAACATGATGCAATATTACATCAGCTTATAGAAACATAATGAAATTTTTACATCATGTTTTGAATTCAAAATTTAAAATTTTGAATTCATGTTTTGATTCTTGAAATAATCTTTTTCTTTATATAATTGCAAGCTTGTGTAAATTAGCTACTTTTTTCAACTGAAGATTGGGGTACCATTACTTCATCTAATATGTGATTGATGAAATATTTAGAATGATACATAAAGAGAAAAACCTACTGTCCCATTCTACCCCACTTGCCCCTATATGTGAAGTAATTCACCATATGTATGCATTGCATTTATAGGTATTTTATAATTATACATTATATTCCTTAATTATTATCTTATCTTTTTCAGTGTAAAATTTTTTGAATTGTCTAATTTTTTTTTTTTTTTTTTTTTTTTGGGGGGGGGAGGAGGGGGGCTGGAGGCAGATTTCTACAAAATTAGTACAAATGAGGTTTTGATTATACTTTTACATTAATTTAGATGTTAGAAAATTTTATTTTAACCATTATTTTTTGAATCAGGAATGCTCACAGATTCTAAAAATATCATTATTTGGTTAATGACACCTTATCTGTAAAAAACCTTTTATTTTAAAACAACAAATTTTACCTTTCCAATTTTTTTTTTATTTAAAGCACACAGATGGAGCAACATTTTTACCAAGTTTCAGAAAAATTCATGATGATTCATTTTTTTTATGAGCCATTACAATCTGCCCTTTTTTGGGGTGAAATTTTCACTTTGCACATAATAAAAAGTAAAAAAATGAAAATTTATTATTGTTTTGATGTGAAATATTCATTCTTTGTACAAATAGCTTCAAATTGGTACCAGATATATAAACTTTGAGCCATTAGTTGTCAAGTTATGGCCATATTTAGACAGTGATACAATTCCAAGATGGCCGCCATTTTGTAAAAATGGCCAGTTTTCAAATGGCCATATCTCGGCCAATATTGTGTAAATTACTTTTAAATTTCAGATTTGAGGGTTTCACTACTATGTCTATCTATGATAAAATTAAAAAAAAAAAATCTGTGACTATGATGCAACACCCATTGGTTGAATTCATGTGGAATGACCCTTATGAGTTTCTTATTTGTTTCTTTTCTTCTTTTTTTTTTTTTTTTTACTGAATGCTATAAAATTTTGTAAAATATCTTAAGTATTCAGTTGTTGAATAATTACTTCTCGTCTTACCTTGCTTTCAAAATAAGCATTATTTGTATTTTTAATACTAATAGTGTATATGTTGTGGGGTGGGGTGGGGGGGGGGTAGAGATAAAAATGGCTTATAATGTGTAATAATCATACATATAATAGATTATATGTACTGTATTTAAATTCAAATTAACCTACTAAACATTATGTATATAATCAGCTCTGTGAGAAGGGAGGGGGAGGGGACAGCTGCCTCGTGCATGGAAATTTAGGGGGCACTATCCAAATTTATACTACAAACGTTATTTTTTGGCCTACCACAAAAAAAAAGTTGGGTAGAGGGGCACCAAATTCTAACTTTGCCCTTTCACAATTTTCTATTTACACGCTTCTGTATATAATGTGTATAGCAAAAAAAAAATAAAAAATAAATAAACATATGTATCAAGTTTTACATTTTTGAAAATCCTGCATTTATAACACTTAACTTGCTAACACTTATAAATACTAACTATGACAAAATGCATACACTAAATAACTTTAGATTTTTTAAAATATTAAAATAATAATAAATGAACAAGATATTTAAACATAATTTTTGTGCAAATATTTCTGGATGCCCATTTCAAAATAAATTTCTGAGATTTGAAATCTATAATTTTTACCTTAATTTTTATTAATTAGAAATATTTAAAGAACTGCTAATTACCTACAATATAATTAAATTTCAGCATAATGTATGGCAACTGTTGCTAGTTTTAAAATTTAACAACAAACTCTAGTGCATCACAGCAGATTGTAACTGTATGGGTTTTCGACAGGTTTTTGACGGTTTAATACGGTTTAAACCGTCGTCATGTCAAAAAACCCTTTTTGACGTCAAAAACCCAACCCTGCTCCTGAATAGCGGTCACTTCTATTTAACGGACAGTTTTTCGATCCCCATTCCCAAAACCTAAATTTTTGTATGTTTAACCTCTGAATAACGGACATTCCGAATAGCAGACACTATTTTCGGCAATAAAGAATGAAAAATATTTTTTTAATGAGGAAAAAAAAAAAAGTAAAACAGCCTCTAAATTTATCAGGGCTTTGTGTCACAAATTTTGTGATCACAAATAAATGTAGTTTGCGGTCTGAGGAAAATCACTCCTCAACCTCTCCTCAGGAGGGTGGCCGGGTGGAACATCTTCCAGAGCATTGAAATGTCCCCCCGGAAGGTTTTGAGATTTTGTGCTTTTAATGGTCAAAAAGTGCAAACTTCCTTTCCCGCCCGGAACTTTATAATGTCTAATAATGTCACATTGAAAAACAAAATACATGTAATCGCAAGCAAAAGAAAACTTTTGCAACAGATATTTTTCATAAGAATGTAATAAACAATGGATGAAGGTATGCACAATTTTATTTCAATTTCAGTTTTATTGTTTAAAAAATAATTCTAATTTTCGATTAATCATATAATAGAGGTTATAGGAGATATAAAAGTCAATTCATGACACATTTCTTAGTGATTTTTGTATCTTTTAGGTTTTTCCAATAGCAGACACCTCCAAATAGCGGACAATTTCTGCGTTCCTGAGTTGTCCATTATTTAGAGGTTTTACTGTTTTTTTTTTGTTTTTTTTTTTTTTTTTAATTTTTTAGATAGTCATCTTTAATTTTTTTTTTTAATTGTATGTTTGTTACAATATTATAAACTTAAATTTCCTTTTTTAGAATGGGATCGCAACCAGATCAGGAGTTATGAAATAAAAGCTGAAAATTACCATACAAATTATAAATAAATAACAAAATAGATAGAATTAAATTGTTATTTCAAAGGTAATTTTTAATTTTTATTTTATAACTCCTGATCCCACTCTAAAAATTTCAGAATTTTAAACTTATAATATTACAAAAAAAAACTGTAATTTTTTCAACATTTTTTTAAATAACTATCTAAAAAAATCTTAAAATTTAATTTTTTTTAATTATACATTGTCAACTTGCATATTAAATTAAACTTAAAAAACTCCTCTTTAAAATGAGTGGTCGTAAAATTTTCTACAGTTGATAGAACTTGAGAAATTTAAAATTAAAACATGTAAGCAAGCCAAAAAAGAATGAATTTTCAAAAATTAAATAATTGACTATATGAAATTTTGATGCGAAAATATATATATATATATATAAAAATCCAGTGGCGCAGCGAGGGGGGGGTTTTGGGGGTTAAAACCCCCCCCAGAGCCATGACAAAAATACAAAAATTTCCACTTTTATGAACCGAATCATAAAAAAAAACTAAAGTTAGATTTTTTTTTTTGTTTTGTTTTCGAAATCTGCCGCTTTATTGAATCAAATTTTATTTAAAAATTTGACTCGTTTAAGCGGCAGCAATGTATTTTCTTTGAAAAATAGGGAAAGCACATAGCAACAGTATCGAAAACTGGTCACTCAATTTCGGAAAAGGCCGGCATTCATTTAATACTATTGGAAATCAGCCGAAGGCTAAAAGGAATGGTCTTTTCCTGTCGGTGCCAATGCCGTCTCGGGTTTTTCAATACTGCACCACTGGGGGGGGGGGGGGTCTTAATTAGTTGCATCTGTTTCTTGCTCTTTTTTTGGAAACGGGACTGGATCTCGAATTCCAGGAAAAACACAAAAACACATGCTCGCATGCTTTGAAGGATAGACTTAATTCCACAAACAGTGTGTTGTTAGTTGCTGTAGTGCTAAGGTTTTTTTTTTATTGTGCGTTTCGCTATGGAGGATATTAAATCCTCTTCAGAGAAGAAAATTATGAAAAAGATGGATATAAGAGATCATTTTTTTTAATCTTTTGAATTCCTTCAAGCATTCTTGAAATTTAGGTATGTTTGGAAAGTATATAATTCGTTTATATTTATGTTTCTGGAAAGATATTAACAGCGCCGTGCGAAAGGAGGAGGGGAGGGCGGTTGCCCAGGGCGCAGAGATTTAGGGGGCGCCAAATTTCTAACTACTTTCTACTTACTACTACTTTAAAGGGGCTACTTTCAGACATTTTTTTTAATTAATATTAATTCTTATTTAAAAAACGCCCTAAATAGGCAAGTGGGTAAACGGAAAAAAAGTTACCTGAAAAACAGTTATTGGAAAAAAGGTGACATGACTACAAAAGCGAAAAAAATGTTACCGGAAAAAAAGGGACATAGAATTGATTTTGGAAAATTATTATTGATTTTGGGAATTCATTAATGATTTTCAGGATTCATTGGTTAAGTATTTAGAAGGGATCAGGGGGAAGCTCTTAATTTAGGTTAAATAGTTTTTTCGTGCTGAATTAACTGTTTTGGTTCAGTTTTTGGACATATGATAACCCCCCCCCATCCGTAACCTCTCAAATTAAATCAATAGTTTTTTACGCAGATTTATCCGATTCACTTGGAATTTCGGACATGGGTTCATTATGATAAGGCGTATCTCTGATTAGTTATGGGGTTCTTTTGCTTATTATAAAGGAAGGATGGTCAATTAACCCCCTCCCCCCCCACAAATTAGATAGATCGGTTTTTATGCAAAATTATCCGATGTATTTCAAATTTTAGATAGAGATTCTTTTTGATAAGGTGAATCCCTGAATAGTTTTAAGAGTTTAATGAGTTAGTATAAAGGGGAGAGTGTACGGGGGATAATCCCTCTTAAATTAAATGAATGGCTTTTCACGCAGAATTATCCGATTTGCTTCGAATTTTGGACATGGGTTCATTATGATAAAACGTATCTCTGATTAGTTACGGGGTTATTTTCCTTATTATAAAGGGGGGGGCAAGCAATTATTTCCCCCTCAAATTAGATAAATCAGTTTTATGCAAATCGTTGTTTTAACCGACGTATTTCAAATTTTAAATATAGGTTCTTTCTGATAAGGTGAATCCCTGAATAGATTTAAGGGTTTAATGGCTAAGTATAAAGGCAAAAACGAGGATAACTTCCCTTAAATTAAATAAATAGCTTTTATGCAGAATTATCCGATTTGCTTCAAATTTTGTATGTAGCTTCTTTATGATCAAGCGTATTCCGGATTAGTTATGAGGTTCTTTTGCTTATTTATAAATAGGAAAACGGACGATTATCCCCCCTTAAATTAGATAAATTGTTTTTTATGCATAATTATCCGATGTATTTCAAATTTTTGATATAGATTTTTTCTCATAAAGTGGATCCCTAAATAGTTTTAAGGGCTTAATGGCCAATTATAGAGGGGGGAACTGGGGATAACCCCACTTAAGTTACATAAATGGCTTTTTACGCAGAATTATCCGATTTGCTTCAAATTTTGGATGTAGTTTCCTTATGGTAAGGCGTATAAGCTAATGAATGTAGTTAAAATAGGGAGGGATGCAGCAGTCCCTTCAGGAAACTCTTTCGGGGAAAGAAGCTTGCTTTCCCCATTCGACAGAGGGGGATGTTCGGTAGATATCGCGGGCGGCTAGTCTCTTAGGAAATTTGTTGATCAGGGGATTTCCCGGTAAAGGTTTGACGCAAAAATATTCAAGTAACATAAAAAAGCGAGTTGAATGCAATTGAACGCAAATAACAAATAAAGACAATTTTTCTTTATTTTGTAATTTAATGATTGAAAACTATTATGTCAGAAAACATTATAACACATTTTACCTTTTTTCTTATAATGATTAATTTCCATTCATTTTGCATTTAAAACTGGTTTATTTATTTATTTTTTTTAATTTGTGAAAAAAGTAATATACTAAATCATTTGTTGTAATTGTCATTTTAATTTACGCCAAATATTTATCATTTAAAACTGGATTTTTACTAATTATGTCCCATATTACGCATCACAAAATATAATATAAAACATAAAAAAATATATGTTAGAAAACTTTAATGTACAAACTATATTGTATGTCACGAACGAATGACCTAGTGAATTCATTAATTTGTAGTAATAAAAATAGTTTTTTTTTATTACTAACTTATGTTAGTAATTAGAAAGTTAATTGTTTAAAAACCTGTAGTTCTTGATAGATCTTCGGGTTTGAACGCTTAAAAAAATAACAAGTTGGAAATTGCACGTGAAGCGTAGCAAATTAGGTGCGTTCGTACGATAACGAAGTTTTAAAAATATTACTTTCATATGTCAATCTCATAAAATTGTAAATAGTGAATTACAATTAAAACGCTCATCAAACAATGTTCTTCCTATACCATTATATAATGTAATACTTTTGTGTGGCCTTGTAAATCAATAACAAATGTTCTTTGCACCACAAATTATGTATGATGTATATTATAATATGTACTTTATAGTTGCATATAAATTTTATTAAGTTCGTATGAGTGTAACACGATTAAAATGCATTTGAAACATTTTTCCCATTGACTGTAATGTAACGGAATACTTTTGAGTGTCCCTATAATTGATCTATAAATCCGATTTTCATAAAATTTGAAATAACTCGACAAAATTATGTAATAATTATGTACTTTAAATTTCAAACGTATAGAATATATTTGAAACTTTTTCCTAATTGACCATAATGTAACTGAATAATTTTGATTGCGCCTGTAATTGATCTATGCACACGATTATCAAAATATTTGAAATAACTCGACAGAATTATGTAATAATTGCGTATTATAAATTTCAAACGATTAAAATGCATTTGAAACTTTTTTCCCCATTGACCGTAATGTAATGGAATACTTTTGATTTCCCCTGTAATTGATCTATGCATCCGATTTTCATATAATTTGAAATAACTCGACAAAATTATGTAATAATTATGTATTTTAAATTTCAAACGTATAGAATATATTTGAAACTTTTTCCTAATTGACCATAATGTAATTGAATACTTTTGATTGCCCCTGTAATTGATCTATGCACACGATTATCAAAATATTTGAAATAACTCGACAGAATTATGTAATAATTGCGTATTATAAATTTCAAACGATTAAAATGCATTTGAAACTTTTTTCCCCATTGACCGTAATGTAATGGAATACTTTTGATTGCCCCTGTAATTGATCTATGCATCCGATTTTCATATAATTTGAAATAACTCGACAAAATTATGTAATAATTATGTATTTTAAATTTCAAACGTATAGAATATATTTGAAACTTTTTCCTAATTGACCATAATGTAATTGAATACTTTTGATTGCCCCTGTAATTGATCTATGCACACGATTATCAAAATATTTGAAATAACTCGACAGAATTATGTAATAATTGCGTATTTTAAATTTCAAACGATTAAAATGCATTTGAAACTTTTTTCCCCATTGACCGTAATGTAATGGAATACTTTTGATTGCCCCTGTAATTGATCTATGCATCCGATTTTCATAAAATTTGAAATGACTCGACAAAATTATGTAATAATTATGTATTTTAAATTTCAAACGATTCGGTTGGGTAGTTTTTGCGTTGTTATATGCGGACGGACAGACGGACGGACTGAACGACAACTATAGGTGCTACGTATTATATAATTACGAACGCACCTAAAAACAGATTTAAATTAAAGGAAAAAAAAAACGATTTTAAGAAAAACAGGATATTTTTTTCCTTGTTACGATATTTATAGAATACTGAAAATTGCTATGCAGCAACATAAATCACAATTTTAAATACAAACAGCTATTGAGGATATATAAACAAACACTTAAAACTATTCAGGGATTCATTTTATGAGAAAGAACCTATAGCCAAAATTTGAAATGCATCGGATAATTGTGCATAAAAAATAATTTATCGATTTTAAAGGGGGGGAAATAATCGTGGCCCTCCCTTTTTAATTAGCAAAAGAACCCCATAACTAATCATGGATACCCTTTATCTTAATGAATTAACATTCAAAATTGAAGCAAATCGGATGATTCTGCGTAAAAAGCTATTTATTTAATTTAAGAGAGGTTATCCCCCATGCACCCTCTATACTTAACCATTAAACTCCCAAAATTCTTCAGGCATTATATACTGTGACGACGTACTGACAACTTTAATTGTGGCAGAAGATAGATAGCGAAGTCTTATTCTGAAAAAGTATTCATAGTTGAAAGTATCTTCATTCAAAAGCTGTTAAGAACAGGTTCTATTGACCTCAAGGGATATGCCTAGAAAATAATTGCACTGGTCTAGTGGCAATGAGCTGAGGGGGACACTGGGATTATTGTGCATCGAGAGGGAAGGAAAGTAGTTGGAAGAGAGACATGTGCTGGTAATGTACAAGAAAGTACATTGATGTAAGATGGCTTAGACGTGCTAAGCGAAATGTAATATTGGAGTGAGGCTCCTATGTAGTTGTAATGTCGTTTTATTTTTTTTTTAATAATTGGTCTATGGTTCTAATAAAGAACTTGAGGAATTAAAAATAAGCTATTGATGAACTTAACAAATAAACCAACTTAGTAAAGAGAAAATCAGGGCGCGACACCACAATACTATATATAAGCCTCGTCAGAAAGAACCTATATCCAAAATTGCTTGAAATAACACGTTGGATAATTTAACTTTTAAAAACATTTATCTTATTTAGGGCGGAGGGGAGGGGATAATCGTCCATTCCCAAAACTAATCAGGCAAGCATCTTTTCAGTATGAACGTATATCCGAAAATTGAATCAAAGCAGTAAATTCAGCATGAAAAAAACACTCACTTAAACTAAAAGCCGACCCCCGACCTCCCCCCCCTCCCCCCCCTTCATACTTAGTCAATAAATCCCCAAAATCAATTTCTTGTCACTTTTTTTCGGGTAACATTTTTAGCTTGTCCCTTTTTTCCGGTAACTTTTTTTCCGTGTCATTTTTTTCCCACTTTTGTAGTTTGTCACTTTTTCCCGATAACTCTTTTTCCTAGATTCAGGCAAGTAGATATCATCATTAAAAAGCTATGTAACTGAGAAATGTTCTTCATTCTTTGATAAGATCTTTCAGAAGACGATTCTCACAGTTGCCAACTTGTACGGTTTTACGCGCGGATAAAACAATCGCGGAAAAATGCAAATTTCATGAAAGGATCGCCAAAAAAGCACACATTTCGTTAATATTTTGTGAAAAAACGACAATTTCTTCAATGTTTTTGTCAACGAACTTTGTCAAAAGATCGCCGAAAAACGCGAAGAAATTTTTCCTGTGCGGATCGCGGAGAAAACGGCAATTTCACCAAATATCGCAGATAAAACGCTGATTTCGTCTGAAGACTGCAGGGAAAACGTCGATTTCGTCTAAAAATTTCTGATATAATGACGATTTCGTTAAAAAATCGGGGGAAAACCGCAGTTTTCGATAAGATTGCTTTAAAATATTTTGTCAAAAGATCATTGAAAAAAAAGGCCGATTTCATCAAAAGATCACGGAAAAAATGCCGATTTCGTCGAAAGACCGAGGGAATAAAACGCCGTTTTCAAGAAAAGATCGCGTAAAACTGCAAATTTTGTCTAAAGATAGTCGAAAAAAAACGCCGAATTCATAAAAAAAAACACACTGAAAAACACCGATTTCGTCAAAAGATCGCGGAAAAACTGCCGATTTCGACAAAAGATTGCAATAAATCGACGATTTTGCTAAAATATCGCAGATAAATCGCTGATTTCGTCTAGAGGTCTCGGAAAAAGCCGATTTCGTTAAAAAAAAGGCAGAAAACCGCCGATTTTGACGAAAGATCGCAATAAATCGCCGATTTTGATAAAATATCGCAAATAAATCGCTGATTTCGTCTGAAGGTCGCGGGAAAACGCCCATTTTGTCTGAAGATCGCGGATAAACCCTCTTAAAGGGGGGGGGTAACTCGCGGAATCCTTCCCCCCCCCCCCCCCCCCCCCCCCCCCCCCCCCGCCAATTTCCAAAAAAAATTTCTACCAGAATCACCCCTGAAGCAACTCTATCCCCCTCCAGAGCCGAATTCTGGCTGCGCCACTGAAAAATCTGAACATATATTCTCATTTATATCACCAGGCAGAACAACTCTTGAGAGTATCACCAAAATCTGAAAGGGTCATGTTGAATCACTAGTTGATTTGGCATGGAATAACCCAGTCGAGTTTATTTATAAACGCAATAAATATGTATGATGATAGATTATTTTCAAAATAAAATGTTCTAAGATATATCATTTATAAATTCCAAAGCGTAGAGAGAAGATTTAAAAATTATAATTACATTTAAAAAACAGTAACATTTTTTTATTAAACTGAACATTTAGAATCAACATAATAACTTTTATGACATTTGACATGAAGTGGTTGATTAGACTTTTTGAACTTATAACCAGTTCTTCCACCACACTTTTCACATTTGGCCTGTTTCTGCTCTAATTTCTCTATCCAATGGCTTCTTTGGTCATTTTTCGCTTTATGCATTATACTAAGCCATTGGATTAAGTATCTTAGCTTCCTCCTAATAATTCTTGTATGCATTGTCTTGTAAAATCAAATAGTAAAATTGAAATATTGTTGTCACGATTTTTCTACATAAGCTATCCATTTTGAATACTTGCACTAAGTACTCATGAAAAAATGGTCCACCCTTTCATGTGTTTGTTATAAGCTTTTAATTGCCTACTATTACCTGAAGGTAATAGATAGACCTATTACATGAACTATCTTGACAAAGATATTATAAAATAAAATATTTATTTATATAAGTTTTAGGTCAAACACTGCTCTGGTTGTCTTAAGTAAGATTGAGACTACTTATTTGCCAGTTGATACAATTTTTTGTCACTAAAAATAAAAGTAGATATACAAAATGAAGGAAAGGTAAAAATAACTTTAAATAGCATAATTGTATCAAGTACATTATTAAAATTGTGATTCCATTTTAAAACATTATAGGAGTTCCAAAAACTATGTGAATCTTACCTTTTTCTTTTTGAAAAAAAAAGGCATGTTTATTTATTTTATTTATTTTTTTTTTTCACTCACATTTTACATGTACAACTGTATTCTCCCATATTATCTGGCATTCCGAAAAATTGAGGATCTTCTAAAACAGAAAGGAATGAGGTTTATTAGCTGTATTCAGTTGCAGCAATTGGTTTTGGGAAGGAGAGGTTCAATATAGAGTTTATCCCAAGTTTTCTTATTATTTAGTTTACCTTTTTTACATTATCAAGTGAAAACAATACCTGTTTCATATGCCTCATACCATTTCATACAATGCTCTCTCCTCAGCACCCATCTGATATTTACAATATAGATATAGGTTATATCATAAACTATTATACATTAGCAGAAATATTCTTACTGTATATAAAGTAAGAAAAATACAATAATTATCTAAATGTATAAAGATCGAAAATATGTGTTTACCTTACATCAAAAAAGTAATTTTATATCACATTCTAATTAATTTTGTCATCATCCTGGAGTAGAAACGTTGTTTTGCATAATAATCTATGCTAATAAAAGAACAAATTGCTCTGTGTGTGTATGTGGCTGGCGAAAACTACAGCACATGCAAAGTTAATTTTTTTGTGAAGTTAGTCCAAGGTCTCTTCTGATGTACCTGAAGCTCAGAATTTTAATTTTTTGATTAGTTATAGCGGTATTAATTATGAAGCGGAACTCACTCTCAACAAAAAGTCATTTTTTTAGTGCTTGGCGAACAAAAACATTATTATGCATTGAAAAGAATGAAAAATTATTTTTCCAAGTTTATTTCTCTTTTTGGATCATTTTGTTTAAATCCAAATCAACCAAACTGCTCTCAGCAGTTAAACATGAAAGACATATTTTGAAAGATCGTACTTTTAATTCTCAAAAGCTACAACCAATTTGAAAAAATGATGCAGTTAACCCTTTAAAAAAATTTTTTTTGAAAAGGGTCATTTTTCCCAAAACAATTTTTCTCCATTTTGTCAACGTCCTTCCAGGGTGCAATTGTTAATATATAAACAAATCAAAAATATGATCTTAAAGCTGGAACTGTCTTCTAATCGATGATGTTATCAGTTTAAAAAAATAGTAATTTTAACCCTTTCAAATATACAGGCAAATAGAAGTCATTTTGCGACTTACAGAGAGGATATTTCTTCTATCTAAATGTACATATTTTAACTGAATTTTCTAAAAGCTTCTCAGTAGATCAGATTAACAACCCTTAAAAATTTTAAAACGTTCGGACATGTAGAAAATTTTTTTATAAAATAAAATGTGCAAAAAATATGATGAAATCAATAAAAAACAGATCGTTTCATTGTGGTTTTGCCTCTGGGCACGCAAACAGGGCACAATTCTACATGTAATGGCAAACCAAAAATATATTCTTAAAGCTAAAACATTCTTATAATCTATGATGCAATCGATTAAAAAAAATATGAGATATAACTCTTTCAAATACTTCTGCAAACATGAATCATATCGAGGCTCATAGTGAGTGTATATTTTTTCTATGCTAAAAGTAACTAAATATCCATCTTTTAACACAATCTTTTTAAAGCATTTCAATAAACCAGGTTTACATTGCCTACAAAAAATTTTGAAACATTCTTATGGATTGTCTATTTATGAAACAATATGTGTGAAAATTTTTACGAATTCAGTAAAGGCTTAAATGTTCCATCACAGTGCCTTTCACTTTTGGTTCGTATAGTTTCAGAAAATCAAATGACGTAGAAAATAAAATACCAAACAGCATATGCTTTCAATTCAGTATCTTTTTGCAATTTTTTCATTAAAAAATATAAATTCTTACAAAATGGACTTAAAAAACTAAAATCAAACAAATTTGAGTTTCATTTAAGCATCATTTAGAAAACAGATATCACATTGGAAATCTGAATGACATTATGGGCCCGGGCAACGCTGGGCAGATCAGCTAGTAAGGTAAATAAAATCTAATAATCACTTAAATATAAATGAATATATATAAGAGAGATAAAGAGAAAAATAAATATGGATGTTTTTTCCCTGAAAATGAAAAATTTTGTTAGAAAAGCCAAAAAAATTCAGCATCCGTCCTAGAATTGAGAAACCTTATATTTTCTGGCATGCCAATAAATACAAGTTTTTCCGGCATGCTGGTGTATCTTGATTTTTTCTGACACGCCAGATAATGCGGGGAAACAGTACTATGCTCATTTTTTACAAGAATACAGTAATTCATTTTTATTTCTTTCTGTTATTATTTAAGATATAAAATGCATTGCTATTTCACAGATTGTGCCATCTGGTGACAAAAAATTCCGATTGGCAGTTGGTAGATTTTTGTACCACCAATCGACAGTAATGGGTTAAACAAATAATATTTTTCATTAAACTTTTTTATTTTTTTTCATATTTTTAGTTTAAATTGATAAAATATGACCAAAAATGTGTTTAAAAACACATAAATTGATGGTTTGAAATTTTGTATGCATTAAATATTTAGAAAAGTCCTCTTTTTAAAAGAATTATTTATTTATTTATTTTTCTCAGCTTAGATGAATGCATAATTAGCTTTTAATAATAAATTAACATAATATTTTCAATAGATGCTGACAGACCAAGAGGAGCTGTTGCTGCTCGAGTTGCTGGAGGTGAAGGTCCTAGACGAGCAGGAAGAAATGTTAGAGCTCGTATGAGAGCTGCTGCTGCGGCTAGACCAGAAGAAGAAGGTGCAGTATATAGTGCATTATTATTACATCTCTTACTAAATGCACAGTATTCTTTTTAGAATTGCACCAGGGTTATTCCATGGTGACCAACGTAACATTACAGTAAATGAAGGCAATTATTTTACACATAATTATGTTAAAAATGTGTATAAGAAGTTATTTTACTATTATAATACTGCAATAGGCTCATAAATAATAATAAAAAAAATCTTTAATATGAAAATTTTAATTAATTTCTAAATATTTTGATCAAATTTAATAGATGTGACCAATGTAACATAAAGCTGAAAAAAAATGTTATATTGGTCACATCTATTAAATTTGATTAAAGTAATTCTAAATTAATTAAAATTTTAATATTAAAGGTATATTTTATGATTTGTGAACCTATTGCAGTATTATAATAGTTAAATAACTTTTAGTACAAGGATTTAAAATTAATTATTTGTAAAATAATATCCTTCAGATACTGTAAATGTTACGTTGGTTACCATGGAATGACCCACCAAATAATGATTTTTGCTGAGTATCAAATATTTGATCAAAAGTTTTCAGTGTGTTCTGATGAATAGGACTAATGACAAATAGTTACTAAGTTTTTAACTACAATTCAAATTCAAACTTGACAGAACAGAGTAAAATATCGAATTCACAAAATTGGTTTATGTTTAAAATATACATATATTATAATCCATATATATTTTTTTAATTCCAAAATATAAACTTTTGAAAGAGATGAGATTCTTCAGACTTTTCTTCAATTTTTAAAAAAAATTCACCAATTAAATTTTTGGGAAAATTTTATATTTTTTCCTTAGTTTTTTAACTTTTGTTTTTGTACTTTGATATAACAGTCTATTTTTTCTGAATTCCTTTTAATCTTCTGAATTTTAATAAGTTTTCTATTGTATTACTAATTTGTCTTTTAAGTAACACTTTAATTATTATTATTATTATTATTGTCTTTAAATCTTCATTCTTAGTGGTTGGCTTGCTGCACCTTTACCTTTAACAATCAATTATGATCAATTTAATTCCTTAAAAATTTATTTTTGTTATTAAAAAGAGTAGAAACTTTGTTCTGTTATATATTTAATGTGGTTGCAATTATTTTGATTTGCTGTTTCAAGAAAAGTATCTACTATTTTTAGAATTACAATTAAAAAATATTCATGTCAGTGGTTTTATTAATGTTCTGTGTCTTGGTAAAATAGACTTTTCACTGCAGTAAGTAAATAATTTCTGCCTAATTCTTTTTAAGTTTTTTTTTTTTTTTTTTTTTTTTTTTTTTTACTTTCCTTAAAGCTAAATCGTATGTAATATATAAATTTTAATAGCTATTATAACATTTATTCCGAATGAAATTCATAAGTACTATTGCTCAAATGTTCGCACAGTTTTCAGACTTTTTACTTTTTTGTCAATCTCATCCCTGTGAAAGTAATCTTTGAAAAATGTATAAATTTTTTAACAGAAATAGATTTCTAAAAGCTTGAAATGTCTAAATTTCAAATTATAGCTAATTCAACCATGTAATTTTTGGGGGTTGTGATTAAAAAATTACCCACATTGTATTCCATTTTTCAATGATTAAAATGAATTTAAGATTAAGAGCTCTAAACTTTGAACCTACATAGTTTCATTCTATTCGGCCTACTAACTTGTCATTTGTATTGCAAGGATGTCAAAATTCATATTAAAAATTTCAAAGTTTGAAATATTTTTGTTATTCTCTGTGGCTATTTTGTTTTTCCTCAATAAAGTAAACTGGCAGTTTTTTTTTTTTTTTTTTTTTTTTTTTTTTTGGCCTGCTTGTACTTATGTAAGTACTATTAGAGAAGAGAAGATAATAGTTTTTCCTTATTTAAGAAGTGTTAGCTGTTGAATTTTAATAATTTTTTTTTTAATGCTATAACATGCAAGAAACAAGCTTTAAAACTTTGAAAGCTTCCTTTGCACTCAAAGAACTCTGATTTTTGTTTTCATATTAAACATAGAAAGGGGCTTTTCAAACACTTGTGTTTTATTATGCAATATTAATCAAATACAATTACACAGATTTTTTTTTTTTTTTTTTTTTTTTTTTTTTTGTAACTAACTAACTAATACTTACTTTACTTTCTAATAAAAAAGTTGAAAAGATTTCAGAAAAGCTTTTTTTTATTCAGAATATGACGATGAAACAAGTTAATGTTATAAAAATCAGCCAAAATGCTTCTCAAACTTGAAAAAAAAAGTAACCAAATTGATCTGGATTATCGGGGTCCAAATTAGTGGGGTTCTACTGTATATGGATATGTAAAAATATTTGGGATTTTTTTATGTGTGAATAAATATACCTATTTATACATAATACATACTCAAAATAGTGTATTGTTTCTTTCTTGGAATACAAAAGGGGTTATACTGTACTATTAAATATATTTTTTCTACACGTGTTTTCCAAATCTTCTTTGCCAAAATATAACAACAGTGTTCTTTATTATTTAGTTGTTAAAATTAAATATATCTTTAATTCTAAATTCTAACCTAATTTTAAAATAAACGACAAACATGTATTCAGTATTATTATTTATTTGTGTTTTTATATTTTGGAATGTTACACAATCTTATTTCATGTTTCACAATCCAAATAAATGTAATTTTTCGTATTATTATATTCCTAAAACTTATTGTGTAATTCAAATGTTGAAGTAACTGAAAACTACAGTTGTTTTTATTTATAGTCGGGGCCATGCAAAGGAAGGGGGCGGGGGGGTCATCTTGGACATGGAATTTGAGGGAACGCTAAATTCATACTACCATCGTTGTTTGTTTCTCCTTTTTATTTATTTTTTTTTTTTTCTTGTAATATATATATATACAGTAAAACCCCAATAATTCAGATTAATTGGGACCAATCCCAATTCCGATTATTAAAAGTCCGGATTATCTGAAGATTTAAAAAAAAAAAAAATATTAAACATACTTACAGAAAATCATCTTTATGTTAAACTTATTGAATATTTACAGACAGTAAAAATGCTTACTTTGTAATAAAAAAGTCGAAAAGATTTCAGAAAAAGCTTTTTTTATTCAGAATGCGACAATGAAACAAGTTAATGTTATAATAAAAATCAGCCAAAATGCTTCTCAAACTTGAAAAAAAAAAGTAACCAAATTGATCTGGATTATCGGGGTCCAATTTAGTGGGGTTCTACTGTATATATATGTGTAAAAAAATTGTGGGATTTTTTTGTGTGTGAATGAATATACATATTTATACATAATACATACTCAAAATAGTGTGTTGTTTCTTTCTTGGAATACAAAATTGGTTATACTGTACTGTTAAGTATATTTTTTCTACATGTGTTTTCCAGATCTTCTTTTCCAAAATGTAACTGCAGTGTTCTTTATTATTTATTAAAATTAAATATATCCTTAATTCTAAATTCTAACCTAATTCTAAAATAAAGGACAAACATGTATTCAGTATTATTATTTATTTGTGTTTTTACACTTTTCAATTTTGTGACACTTGTCACAAAAAGAAATGGTGGGGATGGGGGATGCCAAATTAAAACTTTGCCCCAAGTGCAATTTTCGCTTCGCACACACTGTTTGTAACTGTATTTTCCATACCAATTATCCCTTAGAAATATTTTTTTTAAAGAGAATTGAAAATTGTAAAAATGAGGCTTCTTTCACTCTCACCTCCCCATCCCTCTCTTTTCAAAAATTCTAATTACATGATGACAAAGTATTCATTATTGTTTTATTATTGGTAACTAGCTGATCCGCCCGGCGTTGCCCAGGTCCGTATTAACAATATTAAACGAACTTGAAATTTGTATGATTTTATCATTAACTCATTACATGCAGAAATGCATTGTCTGAAATACGTAGCCACTGACTGTGTGAAAAATCGGTTTTAAAAACAACTAATATTAAGCTCTAAAAATACTCAAAATGAGCAATGAAAAACACGGGAGGGAATATGTATCCAACGATTGCATGATTTTCGTGTAAAAAAGTTGTTATTTACCCATAAAAATCACTGTTAAGTCACGTAACTAATTATTATTTTCACATACAAATCCCAAGTGAAATATTTTGAATTTCAAACTAATTATATCACTCTTAAATCCGACTATACCATGAATGAAATCGATACACGATGGTAGCTAAAAGGTTGGTATATAGTACTATAATTTCAGAGCTATTTAACAAAAGTAAGTGTTATTTTTAATCAAATCGTGCGTATAGGTTCACTCTGTGTATAAATTCCTAACCTTACACTTTTGTACCGTAACCAGAACCTGTCTGTAACCTAACAGTGACTTAACAGTACCCTACCGTAAATTAAATATAACAGAAATGTAACCTAGCCTAAATGTATTCACTTTATTGTAACATATCCTTATTCTAACCATAACATAAATGTAATTTAACTTTAACCTAAATAATATAATAGAAAAAAAACATTTTAAAAAATTACTATTTCTTCATAAAATATGCTTCAGCTGTAATTCGTTTCTTTCAATTCGTTTTATTAATACAAAATACCTTCCTCGTGCTTTTGTTTGAGACATTAAAATTTCAGCGATAAATGGTTTAATATTGCAAACCACGGAGTAAGACACTTCTTACTCCGTGTTGCAAACCTTTTTTCACTTTACTTCGCCTCCACCTATCTTTTTCTCCATGGTGTACAGCAGCTGTGATTAAAAAAAAATCCTCATTTAAACTGACAGTTTGCCAGTCTATGAATTTTAAAGGTCTGCCCCAGCTTTTTTAATTATTCCTGCGAAAATTTTATGCAACCAATCAACCATAAGAAAATGAAATGGAAAAAAAGCGAAAAAAGGCGATTTTTTATGAGAGTGAGCTTTGGAATTTAATTAATTTCAGTAGACTCCCTCAAATCCGCACAGCTTGGGACCAGAGGTTTTGCAGATTTTAGAATTTTGCGGATTTCTGGTCATTGCTTTATTTACATTTTTTTAAAAGTAATTTGAATGTAATTAATAATGAAATCAAAAGTATAATAAATGCTTACAATATGCTAAAATATTAAAATAAGGAATAAACTAATGTAATAAAAATTTAGATAGTTTTTAAAATGATAAAAATACTAAAAGCAAAGGTCAAATTAATAATCAATAATGCACAATTAAATATTCATTATAAGTGTGTTTTTCCTAAATTATTCAAAGAAACTTGCCTCATAAAGGTACATTTCTAATTTACATTAAGATCATAAAATAAAGAAGCTTTATTTCAGGTTCAGCCAGACTTAATAACTAAAAAAGCTTAATTAATACATAAATATATTTGATAACTTTCTGATTACCAGTGATATCAGCAATATCCTGATTTTTTCAGAATTAAATTATTTTTTCTTCATGAAAAAACATGAATTCAAATACCCTAAAAAAATTACAAATAAAAAAATATATTGAATTGATATAAAACTAAAAAAGTCACATTTTACACCTACATCTGAACTGACTGTTTCATTGTTTACATCCATAAAATATGTGCGGATTTTAGAGAGTTGTGGATTTTAGGAGTGCGGATCTGAGGGAGTCTACTGTACTTAGTTAATAAATAGAATTTTGAAATTCTGAGCTTCACGTGCATCAGGAGAGACATTGGGCTACTCTCAAAAAAATTTTGAGCTTCGTACATGCTGTACATTTTGCTAGCCATCGCAGACACACAGACACACACACAGACAGACAGAGCGTTTTGTTCTTTTATTAGTATAGATACCAGTTAATATATCTCTGTCTAAAAGACAATATTGATGCTCAAATTTTACCAATATATTCTCATTTATATTTCATCAACATGTAACATTGTGATGATGTAATATCTTTGAAAAATAAATAAATATCACCCAACCCATTAAAATGGTCATATATGCATTAATCTACTATTAAAAATAATTATTTACTGCTATTATTATTATTTTAGATTAATTTTGAATACAATTATGCAATTGGAGGTAAATAAATTATAACAAATGTAAATTTCCAAGTGGGTGAAAAAAGTCTGGGCCAGGGTTCTAACCATGGATGTACTGGCTGAAGCTGCCAGTGTTCTTCCAACTGAGCCATCCTGGATGAATACTGAAGGACTAAGTTAGTTGGGTGAATTAGTCCTCTAGTATTTGCCCAGAATGATTCAGTTGAAAAGGCATTGGTGGCTTCAGCTGATACTTTTATGGTTAGAATGTTGGCCTGAACTTTTTTCACCCATATGGAAATTTACAACTGTTTTTATTATTATTATTTGATTTGTTTTCTGATTTGAACATTGTACAATTTTGCTTAAAAAAATAAAATATTATTATACTCCCTTAAATTTGTAGCCCTAAAATCCGTAACTCTTTAAAGTCTTCACATAATTTGCAGGCGTAAATAATGAAACTTTCCATTCAAATATAGAAACAAAATTTGACCTTTTTTATTTTTATATCAATTCTTTATATACTAATCTGTAATTTTTGTTAATATTGCTGAATTCATGCTTTTTCATGAAGGAATAATAAATTTATTTCTGAAAAAATTCTAGATATTGCTGATATTATTGGTAATTACAATCTTTTTTCCAAATGTATTTATGCATTAATCAAGCTCTTTTTATTATTAAGTCTGGCTAAACCTGAAATAAAACTTCCATTTTGATGTAAATGATTTGTGCGCCTTTATAAGGTAAGCTCCATTGAACAATTTAGGAAAAATGCATCTCATCCTTATAATAAATATTTAATTATGCATTATTGATTATTTACCTGAACTTTACTTTTAATATTTTAATAAATTATCTAAGTTTTTATTATTTTAGTTTATTATTTTACTTAATTATTTTACTATATTGTAAGCATTCGTTATAATCTCATTTGCATTATTGTGAGCATTGAAATTACTGTTTTAAAAATGCAAACAAAGTAATGACCAAAAATCTGCAAAATTCTAAAATCCGCACTACCCCTTGTTTCAAACCGTGCAGATTTGAGGGAGTGTATTGTATTATAGCAAGGCAGAAATGTTAAGTTATAAAAAAAAAATTTCAAAAGTTGTTAAAAACAGTTGGAATTTTTTTTTTTTTTTTTTTTCCTAGACAGTAAAAAACAACACATAACCTGCTAATTTTGATACTAAACTATAAAATAACAGGAGAATGATATTTAAATCAATGATAGATATTTACATTTATTATTGACATACATTAAGTTATTTAATAAGTTTAAATGAAGTACAACTTTTTATTTAGAAATATGTAAAATGAGCATGTGAACTATCCGTAAGGATGACATAATAAAGCACAGAATAATGAGGGTGAGGATCTACTGTATTTCATTTTGAGTTTTTTCAATGAGCTCAAAAAGCTTTTTCTTTTTAAATTAATGATATCATCTTTATATTTAAGAGTTGATTTTCTTCTTTATGTGGTAATTTATCTATACATTTAATTTTAATGTATTTGAATTTTTCCATACTGATATATTTTTTAAACATATGTCCAGAAGATGATGATTTAGCTGATGAGATTGCTATTCCTGATGGTAAAATTGGAGCTAAAAAAAGAAGAAAGCTTGAAATGAAAGCTGAAAAGAAGAAAGAAAGAGAGGTATTTATTTCCCTAGTAATTAGTACAAATCTGTGCATTATACACTGTAACGTATTTAAGTATGGTATGGAGAGTGACAATAGTTTGATAAAGTTTAAGTGCAATAAATGTTTATAATAAATGTAAAACATAATATTTTTTATTTATATGTGTAAGCACTTTATACATCCTTTTAAGTAACATAATTTTTTTTCTGGCTGCAAATAAAATGTCAAGTTTTTTGACAATTTTTTTTTTTCCTTTTAACTTTTCTAGTCGACTACTGTGATCACTTTTGCGACTTTCAAATTCAGGAAATAAATTGCATGAAATTTTAAAATAGCAAATAAAGCTTTTGTGCAGGAATATTAAAAGGCTTTAAAACCAATATTTTAAAATGCACAAATAATACATACACACACACACACACACACACACACACACACACACACACACACACACACACACACACACACAAAAAAAAAAAAAAAAAAAAAAAAAAAACCACAAGCAGCTGTTTTGAATTCACTAGTGAGATTCTACAGTCTCTATTTACTTACTCAGATTTTTATGCTACTTTCTTCTCATCAGTTGTTTTTGGCACATTCTCTACTCATATTGAGTATATAAACCATCACCTCTCTGTCATTATGCCCGGTCATGCTTTTTCTAGCATGTTCTACCTTGTTTCAAATACAACTTGTTTAGAAACAAAATCAAAATATTAATATCAACATCAAAACAGCAGTTATCACAGAAAACAATTTTTGTTTTAATCACTGGGAGGAAAAAAGATGCAACACTAATCTAAAACCCTAATTTAAACCGAGAAAAGTGTTTATTTGACATTTAAACCATGAAACTGGTAAATGAACACCTCTTAGGTAATATACTGTGACAAGGATTCACTGTTAGTGTTTAAAGTAGAAAAAAGATTGTTATAATGAGATATTTAAAAAAAGAGATGTGGGTAATTTACCATTTGCTTATGCTTATCACTTATGCTCTAATTATAACATGAATATTAATCTGAGATACCCTGTATTTACACCTCACAAAGCTACTTATGCTGTATGCAGTGAAATATATAGATATGACTGTCTGCAATTCCACTTGACTGTAAACCTTAGTTATTCTTTGTTGGTCTGATCTTTATTATTTCAGCTGATTATTGTTGTTTTGAACATTTATAATTGTTTAGGTTTGTGTGAATATAACATTCACATTTATGGTCACTTATGTGCTATTAACAAAATAAACATTCATCTGGGATACCCTATCTTTAACAATGCAAAAGCAATAATTTTAGTGAGTAAAAGAAACAAAAAATCTAAACTTTTTAAAGTATGATATCAAATATTTGCTGTATAAAATTATCCAGTATACTTCCTGATAGCTATGTATCTGGGAATAATTTTGATTTCTTTCTTTACTTAAAAAAAAAGGTTTTACTTAGTTAAAAAATGCAGCATTAAGTTCTTAACTATTTTATTTTTACTATAAATAAATCGATAAGGCAATCTGGTCTAAAGAAAAAAGTATCAAGATCAAACATTGCTGCCAATTAAAGTTGCCAGATAGTATATTTTCTCTCTAAGTTACAAGTTTTTAAAATTTTTATATTTGTATCTTTCTTATACAACAATTTCTTCCCTTATTGGAAAAAAAAAAATGTATATACTCTCCTGGACAAAATTATAAACTCAGAAAATTTTTAGTTTGTTTACATCTTAATATAAATAAGCTTAGCTTTACATTATTAAAATGATGATGAATATTTGTAATAAGAAACCTACATTTAATATAACTTATAAATATAATGGAGTAAGTAATTTAAATAAGACAATACATAACTTAAAAAAATAACATTATACGAGACCTGGACAAAAATATAAACTCAAAGTTGTGAATTTCAACATTCTGGCACATTTGATATAAATAAATGTATTTTATGATAAAAAACTAATAAGTGGAATCACGATAGATCAATACATTTCAATACATCAATACATGTTTTAATTTTTCTCATAAAGTAACATTATGTGAGACCTGGACAAAATTATAAACTCAAAGGTATGGATTTCTATACTCTGGTATTTTTTATCTAAATAATAAATGTGTTCTGTGAAAGAAACTAATTCAGTGAAATTATTTTTCACATTGGTATTAATGCAAACGATATTTATTCATATTTTCAATTCTCGCCATGATTTAATTAAAAATCTGTGATGGTGTGGGCTGGTTCTTCTCAGAATGGTAAAATTGCTTCTGCTTTTCTTAAGGGAAAATAAAAAGCAGAAGACTACCAGTTAATGCTGGAAGATAATCTTTTGCCATATGGACCGTTGATCGCTAGAGTAAACTGGGTATTTTAGCAAGATAATGTAGCAATGCACTCTGCAAAAAGTGCAAAAGAGTAGCTGCAGCGCTGGCATTTGAATTGGACAGCCCATAAGCATGATTTAAACTTCTTTGAAAATTATTGGGGTGCAATGGGATGAATAGTCTATCATGATGGACGTCAATATCAAAACACAAATCAGTTAAAGGTGGCTATACTTTGTGCCTGGAACCATTACTCTATGGAGTAGTTGAAAAAACTTGTTCAATCTATGCCGAGTTGCATATTCGAAGTCATTCAGAAAAATGGCGATTCAACACATTTTTGAATGTGTGCATTAATACTTTGCACCAGGATTCAAAAGTACGTTCACTTCTTAAACTCTATAATTTTACATTTTCAGTTTACACATGTACTATATGTATATTACTCATCTTTTTGAAAAAAAAATCATGAAAATGCATTTATGTATTGAAATATATTCATCCCTAATAACTCCTTTTTATTAGTTTATTATCACAAAATGCATTTATTTATAGTAGAAATTCACAGCTTTGAGTTTATAATTTTGTCCAGGTCTCACACAATGTTATTTTATGAGAAAAATTAAAATATGTATTGATGTATTGACATGCATTGATCCATAATGACTCCATTTATTAGTTTCTTGTCATAAAATGCATTTGTTTATATCAAATATGCCAGAATATAAAAATTCATAACTTTGAGTTTATAATTTTGTCCAGGTCTCACATAATGCTATATTTTTATGTAATGCATTTTCTTTTTAAAATTATTTCCTCTATTTTATTTATCAGTTATATTAAATTTAGATGCCTTATTATAAATATCCATCTTTATTTTATTAATTTAAAGCTAAATTTATTTATATTAAGATGTAAACAAATTAAAAATTTTCTGAGTTTATAATTTTGTCCAGGAGTGTATAATTTCAAGAATTTTTATCAGTTTGCCTTTTCAATTTGCTTCAAAATTTTCATTTTTAATGTACTTTTTACCACAAAAATAAGAATTCAAAATTAATGAAGCATTGTTTTGTTAGAATATTACAATAAAAATCAATCTGAAAAATAACATTCTAAAAGTTAATGATTTATTTTTATTTATTTATTTATTTTTATTTTTTTTTTAAGTGGAAAATGCATTAAAGAAGGCATTATTGGCAAAAGCAATGTAGTTTAATAGGATGTGGAAAGTGACAGTAGTTTGATAAAATTTAAAAAGCAATATAAAATGTTTGATCTTTTGAATTGAGAGAATAAGTTGAATAAAACTTAAAAATAATAAATAAAGCCTTTGGGCAGGAATATTTATAGACATAAAATCAATATTTTAAAATGTACAAACAATACACAGAAAAGCAGCAAACAACTGTTTCGAATTCACAAGCGTAAGTGTACTATCTCTTATTATCGCTCATTTATTTCATGCTGCTTTCTTCTCATTAGCGCCCCACCAGTGGCCCAGAGGTTCGGACCTCTCAACTGGTAGACGGCAGGTGCTGGGTTCGAACCCAATCGCAGCTGTCGGCCTAACCGTTCGGAGTTTTCGTGGTTTTCTTCGAACCTTGCGTAAATACGGGTTAGGTTCCCTTAGAAAGACCCCCACGAAGGGCACTCCCCACCCGGTCCTATATCCCTAGCATAGATAATCGGACGTCAAAAATCAACCAACCAACCTTCTCATTAGCTTTTTCTGTAATGTTCTCTACCCGCATTGGGTATATAAGCCACCATCTCTGTGTTGTTATGCCCAGTCTCATTTTTTCTAGCAAGTTTTGCAGGGCTAGACATTAGGAACTCTAAATAAGGCATCAATTGATGACTACATTTTTACTTTCTTCTATCTTTACAAGAAGAAAGTATTGGATTCATGAAAATTTTCGACTTCCGGTTTTCGACGGATTTATACGTTTTAGAAGGTCCTGAACACGTTTTGACTATTTTTAGAAAATGTCTGTCTGTGAGTCTGTCCGTCCGTCTGTCTGTCTGTCTGTCTGTATGTATGTGACAAAAAATTTGTGGGCGCTCTATCTCAAGAACTAATGCTCGAAATTTAATAAAATTTTATATTCAGTTAGACCCTGATATGAATTAGTGCCTATTAGTTTTTGGTGAATATTGGCCAGCAGGTGGCGCTGCTATACTACGTTTTTCATGATTTTCAAGATTGCTATATCTCAAGAACTAATGTACAGAATTTCACCAAACTTCAGATTCTGTGACCCCATGATATACATAGACGCTGATTAAGTTTTGGTGTAAATTGGACGGCAGGTGGCGCTGCTATGCCACGTTTTTCATGATTTACAAGATTGCTATATCTCAAGAACTAATGCATAGAATTTCACCAAACTTCAGATTCTGTGACCCCTTGATATACATAGACGCTGATAAGTTTTGGTGTAAATTGGCCAGCAGGTGGCGCTGCTATGCCACGTTTTTCATGATTTTCATGATAGCTATATCTTAAGAACTAATGCACAGAATTTCACCAAACTTCAGATTCCGCGATACCTTGAGATACATAGCCGCTGATAAGGTTTTGGTGTAAACTGCCCTATAGGTGGCGCTGCTATGCTACATTTTGCACGATTTGGCGATAGCTATATTTCAAGAACTAATGCAGAGAACTTCATCAAATTTTAGATTCTGTTACTCTAGAATATATAACATAATTAGACGCTGATTACATTTTGGTATTAACCTTGCAACAGGCGGTGCAGCTATGCTGCATTTTGCGCAATTTTTCTGATAGCTATATTTCAACAACCAACGCACAGAATAACATCGAACTTTAGATTTTGTTACAAAATGACATATAACATAATTACACGATGATTACGTTTTGTTATAAATCCTTCAACTGATGGTGCTGCTGTACTACATTTTACACGTTTTTTTTTAAACTAGCTATATCTCAAGAACTAATGCACAAATTTCATCAAACTTCAGATTCTTTTACACCATAACATAATTAGACGCTTCTTTACGTTTTGGTATAAATTGTCCAAGATATGGGGTTGCTGTGCTACGTTTTTCATTTTTTTTTGTTATAACTATATCTCAAGAACTAATGGACGGAATTCCATCAAATTTCAGATTCTGTTAGGTCTTGACATAAATAGATGCTTATTAGGTTTTAGTATAAATTACCCAACATGAGGCACTAACTAAGCTCATTTCCTCAGAAAATTAATTAAATTTTGCGTTTTAGGCTTTTCGGATACCAGAATCTCAATAGTCTAGATCAAATGTTCGAGGAAATTCGATAGAGGGTAACTTTGGGGTCACCACTTTTTTTTCTTTTTAATATTAAAATGTACTTATGAGATAGAAGAAAGTTTTGGGATTGACACATCCAACTAGTTTTCTCTAGATGTCAAACTGCATTTCATGTTTGCAATTTTATGTTGGATCATATTTTCTCATTTCTTTTCACAACCATGTTAATAATATTATTGTCTCTATTTTTATGTGTTAAAGGCAAGGAGCTCTGTAAACACTTTATTGCTGTGTTAATCGCTAAAACAGAATAAAAGCGGATTTTCTTTAAAATCTTGGTTGATTCTGATATTTATTATTCTACAAAAATGTTTACATTATTCTTTTTATAATGCTGATATGCATACAAAACAGATTATCAAGTGATTATATTAACAGAAAGAAAATCTGTTCTTTTAGATACAATCAAAAATGAAACTAATTTAAAAAAAAAATCCTGCAATTAAAAATTAATACCACCAGGGGAAAAAAATAGCAAATAAATGAACCTCTGGATATCAAATGTAATGTGAAGTTTAAAAAAATTCACAAATCTTACACATAAATACATTTATTTGTTTACTTTCATTTTTATTTTTTTTTTTTTTATTTTTTTTTTTGGGGGGGGGGGGGGGGAGTAGAGGATGTACTAGAATTTTAAAACATTCTTGATACAGTATCCTATTTTAGGAACATATAAAGAAGGAGAAATGCATAATAATAATAAAAATTACATATCTAAAAATATTGAAAATGAAAGTAAAGTTTTATCATCTAGTGTTTCTCTTAGACAATCTCACAGTGAATGCTTTGAAAAATTAAAATCAAGATAGTATTTAGTTTTTAAAATTAGATCACCTATCCCCTAACTTGGCCATGAGTTAATATTGGAGAATGATTTATGCTAAAGAGCAAATGAGAGTATTTGTTAAACAAAATTTAAATTTGAAAAAAAGGTTAGGTGTCAATTTTTACTACTAGGTATAATGTTATGGTCCAGAAATGCAGTAATTAAGTTGCATTGGACGACTAAGAACGTATATTTCTAGCCCTGATGCTGTGCCTTGCTGTCAAATACAACTTATTTAGAAACAAGATCAAAATATTACTATCAGTACAGCAGTTATTACAGAAAACAATTTTTTTGTTAATTATTTTTAAAAAAGAGGGGGGAGGGTGGCTAAATAACTAGAAATAAAATTTAAATGATGGTCAACAATATTTCCAGATTAAGAAAAAAAAAAATCACAAAAGAGAATACTGATCTAAAACTCAAATTTGAATGGAGAAAAATGTTTACTCAAAAAACATTTGAACCATGAAACTAATATATAAACATACCTCTACCTCTAAGGCAGCATACTATGGCAAAGATTCACTTTACATTAGTGTTAAAAGCATAAAAAAAAGATTACTATAATGAGATTTTAAAAATCATGTGGAAAATTTATCAATTTGCTTAAAAGAAGCTGATCCCTTATTTTTGGTAATGATACATGAAATGTTACAAGTAATAAAATAAATAATGCTCCAATAATCTTTAAAAAATGTATGTCATCATTTAAAATGTTTTAACTTTTATTATTATTAATATTATTATTTACAAATTAATTTAGTACAGATTAAGTATACATAATGGGATTTTCTAGTCAATAAAATTCATTTTGATCTTAAGGATTTATGTTTTTATCACTCAGGAAAATTTCTGAAAAAAAAAAAAAAATAAATAAATAAAGTACAAATATATTTAGATATAAAAAAATACTTAAAGCAAAATTAACCCTAATTTTCTGTGTTCAAAAATAAAATCTTTTTAGTTTATTTTAATGTTGTCAAACTTTTTTTTATATATAGTATTCCTTGTTTGAAGAAAAAAAGTCTTAGTACCTGTATTTATCACAGAAGCGGTTAGGAACTATCCTTATTTTGAGACAATTGTTGATGTTTTGATGAATTCTTGATGAATAAAAAAATTGCTTTAAGTATTTTTTATACTTTAATATAAGTATTTGTATGTTATTTATTTATTTTTCAGAAATTTTCCTGAGTAACCAAAATATAGATCTCATTCTGCGTATTTAATCTGACTATAAAATGCAGTATCGTTTTTAAGGCATAAAAATATCTTTTTTTAATGTTGAAATTTTTTTCTTGTATTAAATAAGATATCTAAAGTAAATATTTTAACTTTTAGAGAGAGCTTGAAGAAAGAGAAGAAAGGAAACAAAGACAAATGCAATTAGATGAGCTTCGTAAAAAAGAAGAACAAAAACAAAAAGAAGAGGAGTTAAAGAAAGTAAGATTATTTATGCATGCTGTGTGTGTATGTGTATGCTCACATCTGTATGTGTGTGAATTTTCTCGTCTCCTGTTTAATTCTGCAGAGATTAGGTGGATTAAAAACTGTATTTTGTTCTTTTTTTATACTTGGTGAAAGCTTTTATAATTCAAAATACTAATTGCTTTAGAAGCTTGATTAGTTCATGTAAACTAATTATTTTACTGTAATTGTGTTCATAGATTTATTATTATTTAATATAACAGTTCCTTTTTTATCTTTTTTATTCCATTGAATCTCTATGGCTTCTACTTTGTTATTTATTAATAATTTCTTCCATCATTTTATAAGATAATTTTTTATATCTGCTAATCACACCATGAGAAACTAAATCAAATTGCACATCAGTCTTGTTGGAATATGCAAAATAACAGAGGAATGTTGTTTCATTGTGAAATTTCCTGTAACTTTGATCATCCTTAAAACCACATGAGTTAATCTGAAATGTTTTAACATCTTATCCTACCTACTCACTACTCACCAGACACTATATTATGCGACTTTTAATGTTTCACTCTCTTTGAAATCAGGTCTGTGTTTTTGCCGTGCCAGTGGCAGAAAGTGGTTATAACCGGTTTTAACTGGCAAAAACAGGCAACAACTGGCATAAACTCATTTCATGACATAATCTGAGATTTTTTTAGTAGTATCAAATTGCTTATATACATTTTATTCAGGATAAATAACAAATAAAATATTGTGAATAGTTTTAATAAAAAAATAAATTTGCATTAGAATTTGATAGTTTTTGAATTCTTCAAGAAGAATCAGATATTATTTGCATATGATTGCAAATCATAGAAAGGATATTAAAGACATACCAGTTGTTAAAATTTCAAATGAATATCATGATTTCTAAAAAATTTAAATACTTGTTACAAATGTTAAAATCTATTACTGTTGCTTTAGATAAAAGTAAAAAAAAAAAAAAAAAAAAAAAAAAAAGACTGTTCTATTGCAGCTGTTCATAAAATTTGCTTAACTTTATTTAGTGATGGAAGTATCATGGAAACTCACAAATACAAGATTCAAATCTCATTTAATGCAGTGCTAACTTTTATGCTAGCTTTTTTACTTCATCCTAAGTATATGGGGGCAAAATTGATATTTGAACATAAAGAAAGGTCAACGAAATTGCTTTTTGATATTAATCGAAATTTTGTGCTACATATTATAACTCTTTTGTAGCAAAATCGACTCCTTTCCCAGAAATGTTTCCCCAAGGAAGTTCTAGAAAATGTCTTGCCTTCTGTGAGTGGTCGCCGTTAAAAACAAATGCTGGTGAAAATGAGAATTTTTCAAATTTTACATCCTCAATGATGCATTATTAATTATACTCAAATTACTGGTTAAAAAATCTAAATAAACCATGACCAGAAATTTGTAAAATTCTAAAATTCACACAACCTCTATTCTGAAACTGTGTGGAATCTACTGTATTATTTCTTAGTTTCTGCCAGTTTTTGTCGCTTACTGGCAAAAACTAGTTTCTGCCATGCCGGTTTTAATCGGTTATTACTGCTGGTTTTAATCACCCTGGCAGAAACTTGCCAGCCCTGTTTGAAATCCTTTAAAAGAAATGAAAAGTCATTCCTTGATGAAGATGCTCTCAACTTTTAACAACTGCTGGATTTCATGTGAAACTAGGCAGCCAAATGATTATTTAAAATTGAGAAAAGACAGTTACCTGTTTTAACACCTGTGATGTATCATGGAAATTACATTCAAATCATCCATAAAATACAGGGTTATTATAAAAGAATCATCGGGGTTCTGGAGCGTTTATTTCAGAACATAATTGGATTATAACAATCAGCTATATATGAAAATAAACCAAAAGTATACAGCTCATATTCAAAATATTAGAATAATTGAGAAAAAGTAATAAGAAAAAATTATTTGTCATTTATTTATTTTTTATACTAAGTAAATGCAATTAAATTTCTTATAAATTAAATCTGGAATGTTTAGATAAGATTTTAACATTTATAAAATATAAAATACAGTACAATAAATTAGGTATACAGCTTCCTTAAACACACCAGAATATTAGAATAAAATTTAGATTGGTTCAAAATATTAGAATATTTTATTTTACGCAACAATATTACCTTATGAATATGAAGTAAATGGTAGTTAATATTTTGTAGCATCCCCTTTAGCTTTCATAACAGCGTACAATCGATCTTGCATACTATATACAAGGTGTTTACAAACATTTCTATCAATATTAGCCCAAATAGACTTTATACGTGCCACTAACTCAGTTTTACTTGAAGGAGGATTTTCTTGAAGTTTTTTCTTCATTATACACCATAAGTTTTCGATGGGATTAAGATCTGGTGAATTTGGTGGCCAAGGAAGTACCTTAATGTTGCGTTGGCGGAACCAATTCTTAGTTGACACCGAGGTATGCGGGGACGCTAAATCTTGTTGAAAGATGAAATCATCTTCAAATAAATCTTCTGATGATGGAATCATGTAATATTCTAAAATTTCTCGATATATCAGAGAGTTAACCTTTTCGTAGACGATGCATAACTTTCCAGGTCCTTCTGCACTCATACAACCCCAAACCATGACACTAGCAGCAAATTTTACGGAACGTTTAAGGCATTCTTTATCAAATGCTTCTTGTTTCATTCTCCAAACTCGAATACCTTGATTACCATATGAAACACAAAACATACTTTCATCACTAAATAATATATTTTTCCAATCTTCATTGCTCCATAAACGTCTTGATTTACACCAATTCAATCTTATACGCTTTTGTCTTGCAGTCATGAGAGGTTTTGTTTTCAGTACATGAGATTCAAATTTAAATTTATGGAGACGTCTTAATGTTGTCGATGTAGAAACTTCAACTCCTTCTTCTTTCCATTTTCGGTGCAAGAATCGCACACTTTTAAAACGGTTTTTCTTAACTATACGCTTCAGTTTCCTGTCATCTCTAGCAGATGTTTTTGGTTTTCGGCCACCATTTCGGCGATTATTTTGAAATTTTCCAATTTTTGAATATTGTGTTAGTATTTTACTAACGCTCGATTGCGAACAATGTAAATAATTCGCTATAAAACATTGATTTTTACCGTGCTGATACAAATCAACCATACGAAGTTTAGTAGATTCAGGAACATCACTCACACGGCCCATTTTAAGACGAAAAAGAAACAAACTGCAAAAAAGAATACTGATTTTAAATAAAATAGTCTGAATTTAATCAATGATGCCACTAGTTAAGAATTGGTAATAATTAAAGGAGAATTAATGTGAAATATTCTAATATTTTGAACCACTTGAATAAATATTCTAATATTTTGACTTTTCAAAATAATTTTTTTTGCAATTAATCTTTTCAAAAATGATATTAAATTTAAGATAACAAGTAAGTTTAATCAACAATAAGTTCTTAATAAAAATATCGTTTGCATATTTTCATTAAAAGACATTAAATTACCAAACGATATTTTCAATTTCTAAAAAAAAGGTAATTATTCTAATATTTTGAATATGAGCTGTACAAGATTGATGTCCATACTATAGATGTTCAATGTGTGTTCCTTGAGTGATACGGCAGATGTTAAGGCGATAATTCAATTAGCTCCACTCATTACTCCACATGGTTGCCTCGATGGTCGCGAATGCGGTCATGATGCGGTTCCGCAACTCAGCCAAAGTGATATCGACCAATCCATCATTGTGGGTAATAATCAATGGTAATTTGCATTTGTACGCCTTCCAGAAAGATCTCTTAACAGTTATAAGTCATTCACATTTTGAAAATTTTAATACACAAAACACTTTCTGCTGTCCAGTTGCCATTTTGAATGAGACTTTCGCGCAGCAACCACGGGAACCACACCATGCGCGTAACCAGGGGGGGTGCATGGGCAAACCAGACCATAAGGGGGGAGAAGCTATGGCAGATCTAAGGGGGATGGGAGAAAGGGCAATCGCCCCCCACCCCTTGGGCTAATAAAAGTTTCCTAAAAAGACATGCATCCTCGCAGGAAATGAATTGAAGCCTAACTCGAGTCCAGTGCGGCCCACCCTGGGCCGTGCCTTTATAAATTCGCAAGGCTCGGGCTGAGTCAAGTCATTTCGCTTTCAGAACTGGGCCATATCGTGATCATTATTTTTCTGCAGATTTGGGTCGGGCCTAATAGCGGGTCTGGGGGGGGGGGGATCGTCTTCACTTCTTGGGCTATAAAAGTTTCTCCAAAATACATGCATCCTTGCAAGAAATGAGTTAGATCCTAACTAGAATCCGGCGTCCCCCCCCCCCCCCAATCCCTGGGCCATGCCTTTTTAAGTTCACGAGGCTTGGACTGTGTCTGGTCTTACCGCTTTCAGAACTCGGCCGTCATTTATTTGACACTATCATGATCATTATTTTTCTGCAGATTTGGATTGGGCCTGACTTATTTTTCTTCAGTCTGGCCTGGAGTCATTCTTCTTAGATGTCTGTATTAGAGATGACACAGACTTAGTCTGTGTCCGATATGAGATCGTGCTCTGTTTTTATGCTGGTCTACAGATTCGGACTCATTTTTTGTGAAATCTGAAAATTTTATTTATTGATGAATAGAAAAATGTAAAAAACTTTTTTCCCCTTAAAAATTAGTACTTATTCCTTTTCAAATCAATGTCTTGCTATTTTGATAAAAATGAAAGTGAAACACAATTTTTTTTCTATTTTAGTATTTGAATACTATTTAAATAAAATAAAAAAAAAAATTAGTCATATCTACATCTGTAGATTTATGTTCAAGCATTGCTGACGATCTTCAATCCGGCACCTACGAAAAAAGGTGGGAATAATGAATTTGTCTTTAGTACGATTTTTGTTTGTGGCAGAGAATATTTTACAATTGGATCATTTATTATTATTATTATTTAGACATCTAAGGCGAAAAGAATATTTTCTTTTGATTTTAGTTTGCAGTTTACCGAATAATTTAAATTTCTTTTATATGCAACGTATACAAGTCATAATCGCTTTTCATATGGAAATAACTGTAGTAATTATCATTTCTTTTGAGATCTCTGCTGAATCCATAGCAGTAAGAAAATGTATTTACCATATTCTTGCGATCGAGTAGTGTTTCCTCTGTTCGTAAAAAAAGTGTTGAACTTTTAAAATTTTAATTTGAGGTTATTATCTGGGTCATGCCTATAACGAAGGCTTGTTATGAAGAATGAAATGGTTATAGTTAAAAATGTGCATTTTTTACAGAAAATTAAAAAATTTTGTTTGATTTGACAGATATTAGACAGTATTTTCTACAGCTTCCATGCATTTGTTCATGAAACACACTTCATTAACATGTCCATTGTCCATAATATTTTCTTATTAAAACAGAGACAAAATATGAGAATCCTTTTACACGTAAAGTATATTTTTATTTTATACCAAACTATTCTTTTGATAATATTAAATTTAATTTTTCTTTTAACAGCCTTTTTTTATATAAAAAATAGCTTTAAAATTATAATTACTTATGGAGCATTTTTTATAAGTATTATGCAATTTTTTCTACTGCATAATTTCATTATCGGATATTTGCTCTTGATGCCGCAGAATGTTTCTGGCTCAGGTGGGACCGGGCTGTGGAATAAGAGCCCAACCAACCCAGGCCGGGCCAACAAACAAAATAAACGGGCTGAGCCGGCAAAAAAATTTAAAGGCCATATGGACCGAGCCGATAAAAAAAAAAATTAGCAGTCCTACTGGCCCTTTATAAAGATTTAAGCAGGAATGTTAAGATATGAGCTATTTTCAATTATATGGATTTAATGTGAATAAGTATAAATGTGCGTCACCAGCCGATAATAGTTTGGCAACATAAGTACGGAAATGTAATTTTTACAGTGTAGAGATCAACATCGGAGAATTATATTGTGTGTAACCCGGGTTTAATATTTTTTTTTTAGCAGGCTCGCACTGGCCTGAGATCAGGCTTGCATTGTTTTTCTACATGTAGACGAGTCGGGCTGAAACTAGACTTAATTGTTCTCAAGATGTGTGGGGGCGAAGGATGCGGTCGATCCGGGCATGGAAATTTAGGGGGCACCAAATTTATGCTACCAGCGTAATTTTTGGCCTGTTACAAGAAAAAGTTGTGTCCGGGGCCGCCACATTTTACTTTGCCCCGTGCGCAGTTTTCTCTTCGCATGCCAAATGATTGCAGATTTTTCTACCTTCTCATGCTGTCGCTTTCAGAAGTTCTATTCAAAATGATAATTTTCACGGCATTTTCTTAAACTGCTTGTATCAAAAAATGGATAATGCCATAGTTTCTGAATAAAAACACCTGCTAATCCTGGTAATGCGATCCACAACATGAACATTAATTAACCCGACCAGCAGCAAAAAAAGAAAGTCAATTGGACTCGAACCCGACCCACAGCAAAAACTAGAAGTCAGCCGGAACTAGGGATGGGACGAATAGTGATTTGGCCGAATAGCCGAATACCGAATATTCGGCCAAATTTTAGGCCGAATACCGAATATTCGGCCGGCCGAATAGTAAAAAAATTTTTCCAATGAAGAAAATAAATTTTGATTACATGTAATTTAAAAAATAGGAGCTCATTAATAATTATTACTCTTAAATGTGCTTTTAAATATATTTTTGAATTTAAAACACTTATTTTAACACAAAAAAATTATGAAATTGCATTAGATTCTTTTATCTTAATGTACATCAAATTGATTTTCAGCAAGTCAGAATGGTAAGATATTTCCATTAAAATATGAAGAATGTACTTCACTTTTACTATCAAATGATACTTTTATCCTTTCTTCTATCCAAAATTAATAATATTCTTAATCTCTCTCTCTCGGAACTCACAAGGAGATATTTTCTGAAATAATGAAGTAAATTTAATCATTTAGAGTTTGTGCCCCTAATAATAAGAAAATTCGTAAGAATGAGACTGCTCTGAAATCAGTTACCAAGCTTTACATTACAAATTCCGTTATAGCAAAAAGTTATGCTTAAAGTAGAATCAGGGTTGGCATTTTTGCCGGCAAAAAGGTATTTTTGCCAGGACAGTGGAAAAAACTGGAAAAAACCAGGGAAAAAATGGAAAAAACCGGCAAAAATGGAAAAAACCTATATGTCTTTAATGTGTAATAAAATCTGCACGCTAATAAGGATAGTAATGGTATAAACAATTAAATTTAACAGTGTATTATTTAATATTTAAATTTCATTTGCTAATTAATTAATATTAAATATTTTAAATCTTTAAAAAATAGGTGGGATTCAGTCTTACTTAGGAATTTAAGAACAAAATAAAAAATTACATATCTAATTTTTTTTACTTTAAGTCAGGGATATGTTTAGGAAAATTTTAGGTCCTTTAAAGGACCCTTCACAAAATTCTTTAACCTCAAACAGGATTCTTCATAAAATTATTTGTCTCTCAAATCGACATTTCACCTTTAAACTGAACTTTTCACAAATTTAGTCATTTTAAAATAAAATCTGGTCTGTTAATAAACATTTGAACTCACCAAAAAATATATTACTTAGCTTCTCTATATGTGAAGGGTAGAACCTGAAAACCTGATTATTTAAAATTTACAAAACTGTCTAGAATTTTCACAAAGATGAGAAAAGTCTAGACAGACCCCTGTAAGTAAAGTATTTTATCAGTCATTAACATACATATTTTTTTAATTATCAAAAGATTTTCACTTTCAGATATGTCCAGCAAGCAGTGCTGGTATTAACAGATTTTTTTCAAATTTTTCATTTGTGCAAACTGAGATTCGAAATACTTCAACAGATACTCTTTCAAAACTTGTTTACTGTTATGCCATGCTAAAGCAGCAAAATTTAGGTTGTGAGGAAGATATTGCTGAAATATTTGAAATTTAACAGTTTTCTGCTTTAAATATAATTTTATATTAAATTAAATTTAGGTTACTATAACTGTTTCTTCGAATTTCTAACATATATAAACTATAAATATAAATACTTTACTCAGTCTCAACAGTTCTATTATGTGAATTAATAATTGTATAAACATGAATAAATGAAGTTTCTATTTATTTATATTAAAATTGGTATTTTTTTCATTTATAATCTTGTTATAAAAGTTAGTATTCTTTCATAAAGTGCATAATTATACTTATTTAACTTAAAAGTTAAAATAAATTTAGAATAATATTGATTTTTTAATTAAGTATGCAGTTTATTTTTTCTTTTGTGAAATATTTTTCTCTTTCTGGGGAAAAAATTTAAATGGACAGCCTATTTTTGCCACTTCTTTGGCAAAAACCTATTTTTGCCGGGACGGTTTTTACCAGGTTTTTTCCACCTTTGGCAAAAACTCGTCAACCCTGAGTAGAATGCATATGGTAACAAAATCTTTGATTTTTGAATTGGCACATACTATATTCAACATCAATATTCCACTTATTCAACAAGCATTAAAAGGATAAACAGAAATTGATAACAACATGAATGAAGAAATATGTAAATTAAAAATATAGACATAATAATGTTACATATTTAAGTCAGTAATTATGCAAATTATTTAAAAGTGAAAACTATAGAATAAAAAAATTATTTTGTTCAGTATTTAGAATTTATGTGTAGATACTTATTAAATCATCTTCATAAAGCAAGTTGTGTGATCTAATGCATATCTAGTTTGCCACCAGTTCTGTCTTCAGATGTACCGTTGTATTTGGAATAGTGATATTTGATATCTAATTTTGAAAATGAATCTTCGTTAATACACACTATGAATGAATTCTTTCATTTCCTACTTTACAGAAAATAAGTTACGAATTTCATAAGAACTTTTTTTATATGTGCATGGAATTTGCAGACATTAATAAATATTCATGTGTTTTAGAATAAGGCAGTTTTTTTTTTCTATAAGTGTTTTTGTATCTTGAATTGTAATATATCATTCTCTAATGAAGTACATCAAATCTGCAACTTGGGCAGCATTTTCTAAAATATCACTAGGAAATATAGAAAGGCTGTGTATTTTTTAGCAATCGAATAACTGTATATTTTGTAAGTAAGAATGAGAATGACTTCATGAATGAAGTAGCAATTTGAATTAGAGAAAAAAAAATGCAAGAAATGAAATTTTTTAAATCTTAAATTTATTTGGCAAGATATCTTTCACTATTCGGCGAGATTTTAGCAATATTCGGCCAGATATCTCTAAATATTCGGCTACAGGTATTCGGCCGAAGTATTCGGTCAACAAGCCTTCAATATTCGGCCAACCGAATATTCGGCAAAAGGGCCGAATAGGCCGAATACCGAATAGTGGCCGAATATTCGTCCCATCCCTAGCCGGAACCAGATGCGACCCGCAGCAAAAAATAAAAGCAACATGACCCGCAGTGAAAAAATTAGCCCCGACCCCCACATTAAAGTCGAGTCTCCAAATTTCTAAAATCGCCTCCCCCCTTGAGGACTCTCTAGATCCGCCCTTGACAAGGATAGAAACTATTTATATCTCTGCTTGTGTAATGTAAAGTCTAAATAGCAGCAAAAAAAAAAAAAAAATATTTAATCATGTGTAGAAAAGATTGAAAAAAGTTTTTCCATTTAAAATTGTGTACGTATTACTTTTCAAGTCATTTTGTTCAAAATGATGGAGAACCGAAGTAATGTTTATTTTAGTATTTTATTGCTGTTTCAAATGAAAATTTGTGATAATTACATTTATGTCTACATAATTTCCGACGACGACCTACTGAATGGCACCAATCAAAATAAACACATCTATGAATTTGCTTTTAGTTATTTTTTTGTTAGCAGAATTTTTTTTTTAATAGGATCGTTTATTTATTTATTTATTATTTAGTTACATAATGAGAAGAGAATACTTTCTTCTGTTATTAATAGATGAAAGTTAGCTGGAGGTTTGCAAATTATTTAATCTTGTATTGTGCACAAGTCATAGTCGTTTTTCATATGAAAATTAATGATTGTTCTATCTATTTGTCAACATGTACTCTGTTTATGCTGAGGACGGTATACCTTTTCGAAGTCACTTTCCTCTGTAAGTAAACATAATTGCCATGTTATTCTGATAGAAAGCAAATGATCAGTGTTTCCCCCTTCCTATAATAGCATCGCACCTTTAAGATAACAATGTCATTTTTTTTAAAAAATACGTTGATTTTCAGGCACTTATCAATCACGGAAGATTGTTATGAGAAAGGAATTTATTATAATTATAGATGTACATTTTTTATAGAAAATAGAAAAACGTTGTTCGCTTCGCCAGATTACAAATAATAGTTTCTGCAAATTTCACGGATTTATTCATTAAGTCACAAACATGTCCATGAAATTTACTTTTTAAATTTGAGAAAAATTTTAGATTAATTTTAAGTGTCAAGTATATTTCCATTTCTTTACCCTATACGGATTTTGTTAAGATTGAATTTAAATTTTCATTTAACAATGTTATCTTTGAAAGAAATTTATAATACAATAATAATAAACATAAGTAATTGACATAAACAAATAATTAACATAATAAATTCTTAATATCATAAACACCATACAATTTTGTTTTGTATATTTTTGGTATCAGGCTCGGGAAAACAAGCTCGAACTCATCTATATCGTACAGGCTAATTTTTATTTAAACTGGAAAATTTTATTTATTCATGTGTAAAAAATATTGAAAGAACTCTTTTCCACTTTAAATTGCATACTACAAGTTATTTTAATGCTACTTTGATCAAAATGACAGGGGAACTGAAATCGTGTTTATTTTAGTATTTCATTGCTATTTGAATGAAAATTCGTGATAATTACAGATTTATATTTACGAATATCTTTGTTTTTTATCTAACATGTTTTATCTTTGTTTATATATCTTTTTCTTATTCATTATATTTAGTTTTGAGTCACTTCTTATCCTTCTTCACCCAATGAAAAATTGCGATGTGGTCCTTTTTAAAAGAAGTACCACATAATTATATTTTCTGCAAATAAAAACCTGTATGAAAAGAAAATTCGATAAGTTTTATGAGCTCTGTTTTATTAGGTTATACTATATAAGATATTGTTTGTACCCAGCATGTTCAGGTTAAAAAATTTGCCCCTCCCCCATTTAGAAGGCTGGTTACACCTAAGCACACGCACATGAAATATATGCTGTGCAAAATTGTAGTTAATGCCATCTCGTTTGAGTTGTCACGGGAACATATACGTTTCTTAGTTCGGATGTAGTAAAGAATCAAAACCCAATGATTCATTTGTAATAACTCTGTACATTCTTTTAAACTGATTTTCATGGAATTTACACTGTCAGTTAGACAATTTTGGTGTGAAACTTTTAGTATGTAACACATTGTTCTGTATTGCTCAGTTACATGAGTTATAGATATTTCATTCTGAAGGATTATAGCTTATATTCTGTAAAAAGAATTTTTGTGGAATTTACATTGCTATAAGAAAGGCTCGGTAAGCCTTTTCATGTGCAGTGCCGAAAATTCACATACAGTATCTATCAACACTATAACGTGCCAAATTTATACAAAAATAATTTTCTAGATTACATTGTTTATACAAAACACTAGTTTTAAAATCAGTCTGCATATTTTAAGCTTTTAATTATTAGCATTATTAATTTAGTTATATTGGATATTTGCATTAGTAGTAAAAATCAAACTTCAATTTTTCTGCATACTGGAATTTGTCATTAAATGAATGAACTTTTAATTCGCAAATAAGATTTATTTATGTGGAATGTACTGTAAAAGGATAAAAAATAGGAATTTTTATTTTATTAAATTTTAACTTATTATTAATGCAATATAACAATATACTAATAATGAATTGATGACATTTCTGTTGTTGTTAGTTCAATAGGAAGTGCTTTATATCTTGTTATTTTCACAAATGCACATAGTCAAATTGGATCCATTTGCATCTTATTGCATTGATTGTCAAACAAAATTATTTTGCAAATTACAGCTTTTTAAATTTATATATAAAGACAAAATGTATGTCGAAAACAATGCCTAGTATCGCAGAAAAGAATATTATTATGATGTGCTGTTCATGCAAAAAATAATAGCATTATTTGTGATAGTCTGCCTGTATGGAATAAAATTTTATTGGTCATAATGCAACTAAAAATGGATTATGTATAACAGTTACCAAATTTAAATTTTGCGTGTGCCAAAAAAATTAGCTTATGTGTCATAGGTTCGCAAACCCTGCCATAGGAGAAAGTTTTATAATTAGGTTAAACTGATTTGAAAGAGAATTTCATTCTAAATACTTATACTCATGTTTTGGAAAACAGATTTTTTTGGTACTTCATTGTCAGTTAAGCAATTTGAAGGGGAAGATTTTAATGTATAAAACATCATTCTATGTTCCTCAATTGCAGAATTATAGAACAAAGCTCTATTTACTATGTATAAAAATGTAAATGGAAATTTCATTCTGAATACCTATAATGCATGTTCTGTGAAACTGATTTTTATGAAAGTTATATTGGTTATGTTAGATAATTTTGTGGGGAAGTTTTTAGTGTGTAACAATTGTTTTACATTACATTTTCATCACTTATTAATTCCTTGATAGACTGAAATGTGATCTAGTAGCATTTAAGATTGAATTAAATACTTAATTATAAAAGCTCTATTACAATCAAATATTACATACATTATTTCTAAAATAACTAATTTAATTAAGCCCAAAAAAAGTCTTAAATCTTCACATTGTATTTATAAAACTCTTTTAATCACTTCAGCGTTTGCCTTTGAGGTAAGTCAGAGGTAAAAGCACTGTTTCCCTATACTTACTGCTGGTGAAGAGATCAAAGGTTCAAAAATAAATCTTATTTTCAAGTCGTTTTTAATCTGCTATACATGAGCAGTTAACTTAAATTTTAGTTTGCTATCTAAGCAGATATAATCTGATAACTCTAACAAAATGCTTTTCAAATTTGTTTGTAAAATTTATTATTTTTGTTGTTGTTAAGTTTTATGATAGTAATTAAATAAAAACTCAGTAATAAATCTTCCATTAGATACTGGTTTGTATATTTAAATAATAATTAAAGCATGGTTAAATATAATATAAAATAAAAAAAAACATTTTCAGAAAATTTGCAAAAAAATTCACATTGATTTGTTTGTAATCTTTGTTATTAGTATTTTTATTGAAGAAGATGTGCTTTGATCTTACATTACACCCCTCCAGTTTCAAATAGAATTTTCTATATTTTTTTTCTAAGTTTTTTTCCCTTTTAATATAATTTAAGGTCTGTCTATCTTAACTTCCACTCTGATTAATTTTTTGTTTGAAGCTGGTTTAAATATATTATATGAAGTCAGGAACACAACATGTTCAGAAAATTTAATGTGTTTCAGTTATATCAGTTTGAGTTTTCTTTGGGATAAAGTACTCATTACCATCATAGATTTTACATATGCTTTGTAGTAGGTATTAATTAGCATAGTTTCAGTAGCATTTTATCTCACTCTTGTGATAAACCTCCCATCACCATCATTAAAACTGCAAACTACCCCTATAATTTTAAGATCTGTTAAACTTCTACTTTTATCTATGTTTTGCATACACGTAGGAAATCTTTAAAGTTTCATCCTTCAGTTCATTCAGTGCTTCAATTTTCTAAATTTTCATTATTCATTTAACCTGGTTAGTCTCTTAGTTAGTCTCCTCGTTAGTCTCTTTGTCAGGGTTCCTATGGATCAGGAAAAAGTCAGGTAATTTGAAAATTTAAGCAAAAAGTTTGGGAATTTTTTATGTCTACAACTTTTAAATCAGAATGTCAATTATTGTCATAAATTAAAAAATATATATTCAATTAATTATTCATCTAATCTAAAATTTTAATATAAAATTTGTGCAAACTAATAAAATTGGCATAATATGAAAAATAATTAAAAATCAGGCAATTCTTACATCACATACTTTTTTTAGCATTTATCTAGATTGAAATTGTCTATTGTGGAGGGTTTTACTACAATTTATAAGCCAAATTTTTACTGAGAAAGATCAGATGAATTTTTGAAGGTCAGAAAACATATGGAAAAGTCAGAGATTTTTTTTTTTTTTACCGTAATTAGGTAGGAATCCTCTTTGTGTTTGCTACTAATATGAATTTTGAGTATAAAAAAAGAAATGATGCTTGTGAAAAGTTTGATATACAAGTTTCAAATTAAATAATTCAAGTTAAACTGAAAATCCAAGTAACAAAAGTACAAGAATATTATTAAATTTTGAAATATACTGATTTTTATGTAAACAAATCTTATTTATAAAAAACAATAGCAAACATGTATCTTGTTTGCTTTGTGCAGAGATTATACCTTAAATCATAATTAGATTATAAATTATAATTAAATTTAGATTTCTGTATCTTTTTATCCAAGAAGTTAATTATTTATTGCAATGAAATCTATAAAGTGCGTCATTGATTTTCCAGGAAGAAGAAGAAAAAGCACTGAAAGAAGAACAAGAAAGAAAAGAACTTGAAGAGTATTTAAAACTGAAAGAAACATTTTCTGTTGAAGAAGAAGGTTTTGATCAGGAAGATCCTGGTGAAGAGGTAGTAAATGTTTATTTTCTATTCTATAAAATTATACTGATAGTAATGCTTGTTTTAAATTATATTTCAGTAAGTTAAAAAATTATTAAAGCCGCAATTTTATTTGAAAAGAAAAAGACACACAAACAAAAAAACTGATAATAACTTACTATAAATGCTAAATCCAAACAATTGGTTTTGATTTTTTTCTAATTTTACCAGAAATGGTTTTAATATTAATAACTTCTCTATAATTACAATATAGTAATTACATTGTATATACATTCGAAACCCCTCTAATCTGCCTACTCCTATTTTGCAGTACTGTCGGATTGCAAAAAAAGAAAAGAAAAAAGAGCAAAGTGGCATGTCACAAAGCATGTGCGCAACGCACATTGTGTACCGCCAATTTTTATTGTCGTTTCCATGTTTAATTTTACTTTACTTATGTTTTTTAAGTGCTAAAAATTTATTTGTAAATTTACATAGAAAGGGTTAAATAATGATTACAGTGGTTGAATTACAAATTTTTCAGGTAAAAATGATTAATCAATAATCAGATTCGACAAATGAAGTGTATGTATCTTTAGGTTTGAACAAGCCCATTACAACAAGCCCTGTTTCTTGATTTTCATGTGTTGTACTCAAGCTTCATTTATTTAACATTTCAATAGTATTACATTTGTGCTGTTTGTATTGTGCTTTTGTAACAAATTCGCCAAGTCCTTCTCAAATGTGGCAGCTTCTGGTGGGTATTTTGTCTGGCCTGTCCTCTTCCACCGTCTTACTCGCAATAATTTCTTCATCAGTTCAGATCAAAGTGTGGAACTTCTGTTTATTCATACTGAAGACATTTCTCAATGTCTGACTTGGCTATGACTTTTACAACCTGGCAGTTGGATGAACACTTCTTCAGAAGCTTTATTACTAATGAGAGTGTCATTAACACAGTTTTGTCCTTACTGTTGATAGTGCCAGGCCAAAATTGTTTCCAGTTTATTATTATTATTTCACCAGAAATGCCATTCCACGTTTCTGCTAAATTAAAACCAACCTGATAGAGGTTGACACCTTTCCAGGTGTTTATTAACTTTTCTATAGTTGAGTCAAGTTTTTCTTTTATGGTTAGTGTAAGATGTTTATGTTTAGATGCCATCCTGAATGTCACACTAAATTAAAAATAAACAAAACAAGCTTAACACAGTACTGTAAACTGTACAATCTAAGTGAAAAACTAAACTTACTCACAATCCAATGCTCCAGATACGAAACAAGTGAGACACGCCTCATGATGAAGAGATGGATCAAAGGAAGATGTGTGTGTGTGTTTTATTTCTAGTTTTTGTCAGTGTGGTTTTATTATAGATAATTACCTATAATAAATATTATATTAATTGTATAATTCTTACTTCTAATAATGAAAATTTAAAGTAAATGAAAAAAAAAGTCATGCACCATACATAGAATATGAAATACATTTTTCTGTAACACTGTAATTGAGTTACATTATATAAACTGAAAGATGAGTAATAAATTTGGATACCCAATTTCAGTAAGTGTATGCCAGGATAATGGTACCTCACATAAAACATACATCTGTTTAAGTTAGTTTAGCTAATTTGTATTTTAAAAATCAGCTAAAAATTAATAATAAAAATATTAATTTATTGAAATCTTGTAATTAATATAACCTGCTTTGCCATATTTGTCAGTGAGAGTGGTGAAAAAACAAAATATCTAGCTATTGAATTTTGTTAATATAAATTGATTATGCAGAATACTTGTTTACCATGCATTTTCAGTATTCTATTAATCTGGATTAGCAATATTTTATTATACTTCTTATTGATAATTTTTAAGACTCCTTTTTATGTCTGTTTCTGTTTTTCCTTTCGTCTGCTTGTAAAGTTTTAATATATGCCGAGTGCCTTGAAAAGATTGAAATGTGCTTATTTTTTCTTTATCTATTAAAAATATCAGACATGCTACTTTTCCGTGGAATCGCGAAATTCCGCTTTTTCAGCGACGAATTTTATTATCCCTGAAATCGATACAAATATGCATTAAAATTTGTTGACATTTATATGTAGGGGGGGGGGGGGTAAACGATGAAATACAACAAAAACGCGAGAACAAACCATGTTAAATTAAGCAAATTTCTTCAACGGATTGCAGAAAGAAACGCAAATTTCTCCAAAGGATCGAAAAAAACCTATAAAATCATCAAACAATCGCGGAAAAAATACTATTTTCTTCAGAGGATCGCGGGAAAAAACATGATTTTTGTTAAATGATCACGAACAAGACGCGATTTTCGTCAAAAAATTGCAGGGAAAACACGATTTTCGAGAACAGGTTGCGGAAAAATACTCTTAATTATGTCAAATAATCATGATAAATACTCGTACTTTATCGAAAGATCGCGGAAAATGCTCGAATTTTGTAGAAAGACCGCGGAAAATACGCAAATTTTGACAAAAGATCGTGGAAAATACGGAAATTTTGACGAAAGATCGCGGAAAACACGCAAATTTTGACAAAAGATCGTGGAAAATACGGAAATTTTGACGAAAGATCGTGGAAAACGTGCAAATTTTGACGAAAGATCGCGAAACATATGCCTATTTTGACGAAAGATCGCGGAAAATATGCAAATTTTGACGAAATATCGTGGAAAATGCATATTTTGCCGAAAGATCGTGAAAAATACGCATATGTTGACGAAAGATCGCGGAAAATTCGCAAAATTTGACGAAAGATCGCGGAAAATTCACAAATTGTGACGAAAGATCGCAGAAAATACGAAAATTTTGACGAAAAAGGGTGAGAAAAAGCACGAATTTCGCTAAAGGATCTTGGAGAAATGCAAATTTCATTAAAAAGGCTGTGGGAGAAAAGTGCGATTTTCGTCAATTGGTCGCAGGAAAACGCTAATTTCGTTAAAAAATTGCAGAAAAACGCAGATTTCGCCAAAAGTCTGTGAGGCCGTGAAAGTTCAGCTTTTTTCTTGCTGAGCCTGTAGCATGTCTGAAATGTTTAGATTATGTAGATAGCAAAAGTGTTCAAAATAAGCAATAGATTAAGGTTATGTTTTTAAAATTATTCTGTCATAAATTTTCTGTCAAGACTTTTTAAATTTTTATATAATTTTATAATTATATAATTTGTATTTCATAAATTATTCTCCATGTTGTGACAAATAAAAATGTAAAAATTCCATTTTTTAAGACCAAAACTCATCCAATTATGATACTTTAAATTTTGTTGAAATTTTACATCTTTCTGATACTTTAAATAAAGAGCTTTTTTTTTTTTTTTTTTTTTTTTTTTTAGCCTCCGATGTTATTACTTTCAGACAAGCTAAAAAATGTCGTATCATCAGCCCTGAATTTTCTACTCAACCGATTTTGATAATTATTTTTTTAAATGAAAGCTATTTATTTGTAGTTGTGCCCATTTTAGCTATTTTTTTATTTACTTCCATTTTTAATTTTAAATGCTTTTTACGATATTTCTTCAAAATGGTGGTACTCAGTTAGCTTTTCTCTCAATAATAAAAATTTATCTTCCAAAATGATTGCGTATAATTCAGGGTTGGCAAGTTTTTGACACGCGACAGTTTTTGACGGTTTTAACTATGGTCTAAACTGTTATGTCAAAAACCTATATTTGTAAGTAAATAAAAATATTTATTTACATATATATATCTACCTATGTTTATATTTATTAAGTAAAATTTATTTACTTTTAATAAAGAAAATGTTTCTAAATATGTTGTAGAAAAAATAAATTTAAATTTTTGAAGAAACATATTTTGAATATTAAACAAAACTTTAGATTTTGGAGAACTTATCTCTTTTAATATTAAATTTTAATGCATAATTCAAAATATGCAGGGATATTATATTATGAAGAAATGTATTTATAGCCAAATTTAGTGTACAGTTTAAAATAATATTATAAGATTAGTCATCACATGTTTCGTAATTGATTAAAAACAGAAAGATGTTCAAAACTTGTAATGTGCTACCATGTGCTACGTGGGGCAAATGAATTGGATTATTGAACTAAATTTCTACTTTGATAATTTTCATTTGGATTGATATTGATTATGTAATCAAATTAAGCGAAAGTATTTAATGTATTTTTCATTTTATAAAATTATGTATTTAATTAGATAATAAAAAAAAAGCTACTTAATATTTTGTGTTTTAGAAGTATTTCATAGATCAGTGTAATATTTTTTCTGTTTTGACTTTTACAATTGTTATTTGGTTTTTCAGAAAAATCATTAATTCTGAATTTTAAATTGTCAGTCATTTTTTGAATTTATAACTAACATAAAGATAATAAAAAATTAACTCCTTTCTATAAATATCTGAGTATCTATTTACAACATTCAGCCTCTTTATTTACTATGCTGAAAAATTAGCTTATACAAATACTTATGAATTTCTTTCTCACTGAATACTATAAAATTTTGTTAAATATCTTAAGTATTCAGTTGTTGAATAATTATTTATTGTCTTACCTTGTTATTAAAATAAACATTATTTGTATTTTTAATAGTATTAGTGTGTGTGCTGTGGGGTGGAGTGACGGGGAGGGGAGATAAATATGGAGATTAAAATGACATAAAGAGATAAAAATGATGTATAATAATCATACATATAATAAATAATATGCATTATATTTAAATTCAAATTAACCTACTGGATATTATGTATATAGCATAAAAAATTATTAAACGCATGTATCAAGTTCTGCACTTTTGAAAATCCTGCATTTACAACACTTAATTCATTAATACTTATAAATATTAACTATGTCCAAATGCATACTGAATAACTTTAGATTTTTTTAAATATTATAATAATAATAATAATAATAAATAACTAAGATATTTAAACATAATTTTTGTGCAAATATTTCTGTATGTCCATTTTGTGATAAATTTCTAAGATTTAAAATCTGTCTTTTTTACCTTAATTTTTATTAATTAAAAATATTTAAAGACCTGCTAATTACCCATAATATAATTAAATTTCAACATAATGTATGGCAACTGTTGCTAGTTTTAAAATTTAACAACAAATTCTAGTATACCGCAGCAGATTGTGACTCTATGGGTTTTTGACAGGTTTTTGACGATTTAATCCAATTTAAACCTTTGTCATGTCAAAAACCCTTTTTGATGTCAAAAACACAACCCTGGTATAATTATGCACTAATTGAGGTAAAAAAAAATATATTTACTGAGAAATACTATTAATAATGTAAATAAAATAACAGAAAGTAATTTATGATAAAAATTAATGTCTAAAGCAAAATAAGAAAAATTTCAAATGAGTAAAATTATGTCATTCAGCAACCAGATAAATGGGAATTACAATGTTATTACGGATGCCTTTTTCATATTACTAATAACAGTAACTTTTAAAAAACATTTGAAGAGAAAATGACATCACTATTTAAAACATCACATTTTTACTCATAACGATATTACATTTCAATATTTCTTTTCATTATGGACACTGAGATTGAGATTTTACTTTCAGGTAACTTCAGTTCGTGAAAATAATGTCACAGTAAAAATAAAATTAGTTTTTTTTATAAAACTATTTTTTTGTGAGTGCATATAAAATAAAATTTCTGGATTTCAACGGCACTCAGATTAAAATTTTAACTGAAGATGTGCGAATATTTGCATGCAAAATTGTAACGGGCAAACTTGACATTAAGTTTGGAAAATATTTATTAGATATTGATTCAATAATGTAATTACTTTTGCTTTTTTTAAAAAACCAAATTGATCGGGTCTTTTAAACATTTCATTCGTCGAATTCGACAGGATTCCACTCATTTTATTGTTAAAATGCATTTCCTTTTTCTCAGAGTCTATAAAAAAGCGTTTAAACTAAAGAAAAAATCCATTTTTGATTAATCTAGTCAATGAAGAAGTAGCACGTCAAATTGTATCTCTTTGTTATTCCACAATTCCAATGTCTCAGAGAAAAATTGCTAATCAATTGAGTATTTCACGCCGTTCTGTTTGCTATTATACTGATAAACACAAGAAAAATGAAGTTAGTTCATTGCATTCTAAAGGAGGTCGCCCTTCTGAAAAACCTCTATCGAATTTTTTTTTTTTCCCCCTAATTTAAGGAGGCGAAACTGAATTCTGAAATGGCAGAATTTACATTCAACTTGTTTTTTTTTTTTTTTTTTTTTTTTGTTAGAAAGTTAGTTCTGAAATTTCATAAAATTCAATGTATCATAACTCAATAGTACAAGAATGGAATTTTTGTATCTTTACTTGTGTAAATATGGAAAAGATGTTCATAAAAATAACTTATAATATCTAGATATATAAAAAATGTTAAGTGATTAAAAAAAAAAAAAAAAAAATATTGACAGCATTTTTTTTATTTACATAATCACAACTTCTACATTATTTTGAACATTTTTGCAATTTTTATTGCCTATGTGTCTTCAACAGGTTAAAAAAATTATATTGTTTAGTTTTTAAATTTATTTATTTATTTATTTTGACATTTTGTATATTATATATGTATGCATAACTAAAAGGAAATCACAAGCATACACAGTAAAGCCTTTATACAAACATTCCCAATTAGCATATATTTCTATTTAGCAAATGTGTTTTCAATTCCAAATACATATATTTTTCTTTGTTTTTATCTTAAAAAACCCACAAATTACTGTTATGAAAATTTCTGTTTTTGAATGAAAGAAAATTAATATCTTATAAATAAAGTATATTTATGTAATCATTTTCAAACTTTTTATCTGAATTAAGAATCATAGTCGATGAAAGTTCATATTAGTATTATTCCTTAATTTCTGCCAGTTCTTGCTGCTTATATTGTTTAGGGGCTAGTATGCAAAAACAAGTTTTTGTCATGGCAGTTTTAACCAATTACAATCACTGGTTTTAAACCCCCCCCCCCCTTGATAGAAGCTTCTCTACCCTGATTTTAAGGTGTATTACTTTTCTTTTTTTCCCCAAATTTTGAGAACTGTTTTATTAATATTTTTCTATATTTTAAGTATATTCTAAGAATGTTTTCTAATCTCTAGTATTAAAATCCATGTATATTACAGTAGTTGATCAAATAAAGTCAGTGCCCCAGGGTTTTTGTTATGTTTCCTTCTGTTTAAGTTTTAGAAATAAACTAATAGGATTGCTATACCCTTAATGAATGTCCTATAATAGACAAAAATTAAATCTGCTGAAACTAAATTGCAGCAAAATTATAAATAAACAGTTTTTTAACTGTCATTTTCTTATTTATTCAGACAAAATAAGTCAATCAAAAATCTAAGAGTTAATCTTTAAAATATCATTGTTTGGCTGTGTTTAACAATAATTCTTATAAAAATATAATTGAAATAAACAAAATGGAAATAGATTATTTTAACTTAGCGTAATTGTCTTCAACTAAACAAAAACAAAATGTTTACACTTTCTAATAAGAAAAAATCATAAAATGGTTTCTCTTGCATCAAACAGCTGACAATAATCTGGACAACATATGCAAAAATATTATGTCTAGAATGCCACATATAAAACTCTTTCTGCTTAAAATGACACAATACTTAATTTTTTTTTTTTTTTTTTTTTTTTTTTTTTAATCAACTACTGGAAAAGTATCAATTACTGGCAGGGTCATGCTATATTGTTAAATAAAACAAAATTTTAATGACATATTTCTTTAGAGGACAATTTTCAGGAGTATTTAAAAAATGCTATAGACACTTCTACGTACACTATATTACTAACATAATTTTTTAATACAGTAAGGTCCAAAGTTATTGAATGCATTTTGTGTTTTGGAAAAAAAAAACTAAGTGATGTATGTATTTGTTTATTGCTTTATTGGACAAATAATTTGAAACAATTTTATACTATTTGTATGTACAACAGTTTAAAACATTAAACAACAAGGTGTCTAAAAAATCTGGAATCAGGAAATCATGGAAAAATTTGGGAGATTTATACTATCTTCTGGAAAAGTAATGGAAAATTTAAAAACTATGATGCTCTGTTCCCTACAAACTACACTCATTAACCTGCATTCTGATCCTTAAAATCATTTAATTTAGTTGGATTAAAAATTTTTGTGAAAGATTGCATTGTGGTTTTAAAAATAAACTGCCAACCGCTCTGTAATCAGGTTTTTATGCATTTACATTTAACTGAGGCAGTTTAAGGCCAAACCAGCTGCTGTTAGTAGCTGATTTACCATTTGATTAAATGAGATTACTTAAACATTTCAAGATTAGCTAACATAAAATTAATTAATTAACAAAGTCTTTGCTTTGTGGTATTTTTTAACAATGCAATAAGAAAATGGTTTTAAACCAGGAGAACTCACACCAGGACTGATAGACCGTGAATGCGTATGGTTTTTACAATTGTCACTTTTTTTTTTTAAAGTAATCTTTATCTTATTTCATTGTAGAATTTGTAATAATTCTCTCAGCTAGATAATGATTATTATTTGTATTTATTGAGAAGTAAAAAACATTGATACCCTGTATATGTGAGCATTCTCCCAAGTTAAATAATTGATTTTAAATGCAATGTTTTGGATCTGACATAATTTTCACTAAACTTTTCTTTCTTTTTCTAATATTCACACAAAAAGATTTTTATCATTTGAAAGGAAATATTATTATTTGTTCTATCTTAGAATTGGGAATGATAGTAACAGATTATCTTGAAATATAAAATATATCACTGGTATATGTATAATTTTTTTTTTTAATTTTTACTGTTTGGCAATATTATTTCACTTGCATTTTAAATCTATTGTAATTTCTTCCATTTATGACTTTTTATGCACATTAATGAATTTATTATTTTATAACTCTTTTCTCTTTTAAAATTCATTTGTAAATATAGTTTTTATTCCGTAATTTCCAATATTTTCCTGCTTTTGATACATAATCATTTAGTTTTAATTTGAAAGTTTTTTCTATTTATAATAGTCCCATGTAAATAAATTTATAATTTGAAGGAAATATTATTTCTTGTGCTGTTTTTACAGTTGGCAACAATTTAAAATAATTTTTTTTTTCTAAAATATGTAAAAACACTAAAAGTTTGAATTTAAAATGGAAATAAATCCTCATAAGATGAGTCAAGCTAAAAAATAAATGCAGTCTATGCATTACAAACTTCTAATGTATATCTTCAGGGGGAAAAAAATAATAATAAGTTCCTTTTTTGTTTTTTAGATGAAACAATCTTGAGTGTATTTATTAAACATTTTTTGATTGATGATTTGATTGATGAATGATTTGATTTATAAACTATCTGTGTCAGTGTATTTATTAAACTTATATATATATATATATATATATATATAATACTTACTACCAATTTTTATATTTGTGTATGCACTAGTTTTCTTAATATTATAATACCTCCAGTCGGCTTGTGTGGTAGCGGGTCGAAAAAATAGCGGCAAGAGGCTGGATCAGATTTCACTAGAATTTATTTAGTTCATTACAAGGAAATCCATACCACTTATAACAAAATAAAAGATGGGTTCTCCACAACAGATAGAAAGATTGTTCGTACTGAATTTGAAATGGCTTTACCGCCACTAGTTAAGATAATAATAGTTTATCCGGAGTTGTTCTCCACCAGTTCTTTACCATAGGCATCAACCTGCCTATTAATTCTCCTCCCAGAGTAAACCTCTGGTCACTACCCTCTCTGAGTACGAGGGCCAACTTCCCCGTCTCTAACGCTCCGCATCCGAACAGCAAAAAAAGCCCCTTAGAGCATCTTCTCGCTCTATTTATCCCGTTTTTCCTCATCCATCATTCCTTGAGATGACCCGCCTCCTCATTCTTGCACGGCGGTCGCCTTGGAGAAATATCTTTCTCTTACTTGTGGAAATCATCGCCATGCGGTCTCTCTCAACACTTCAAAAGCTCATCTTCCGTGGGGTCCTAAATCGGCGGAACGACCTTGTGCATTAATCGAAGAGTTCACTTAAGTGCTTTATTGAAATCGGCTGACTTTCTTATGTCTACTTTGAGAGTGGAGAAAGATGTATTTCTCCTTCTGAGAATTCTCCGGGATTCCCATCGTGGGGGGTAATTTTGGAAGCGTGGGAACGAAATTCATCACAACACCCCTTCCGCCAGTCCGATATTGGGCTGCAAGACACAATATCTGTAAGGGAAAGGTTAGCTCATTAAACTTGGGTGGCCCCGATATATTTTTAAATCTTTAAAATCCCTTTAATTTGTTTCTGTTTTTTTTTTTTTCATTTAACAGGATCTTTCCCTTCGGTATCCGTTTAATTTATCTACACCATAAAATACACAATTATAAATTACAAAATACAGATAATTAGCATCAAAACATATATACAATTGGATTTTCTGATAGATTTTACTCTATCCTACTTAAATAATCCACATGGGGTATGTCCTTTCCTGGACGATGTTTTATAGCGTAATGATAGGGTTGCAGGGCGAGTGCCCAGCGTAAAAGGCGAGGGTTATTGCCTGCATTATTCTTTAAGAATATTAAAGGATTATGGTCGGTTTGTATAGAAAACTTCTGACCGTCAATATAATGTCTTAGCTTCTTTATTGCAAAAATTATAGCGGCGCATTCGCGTTCTGAAGTGCTAAAATTCTTTTCTACGTCTGTGAATTTCCTACTTAGAAAAAGTATCGGATGCTCTTCTGAGCCTTGTCTCTGGGCCAGTATTATACCCATAGCCTTTTCTGAAGCATCCGTTTGTATTATAAATTCGGATTCATAATTGGGGGCGTATAGCACGGGATCTTCAGTTAATTTCTTTTTTAATTTCTCAAATGCTTCCCCCATTTCGGTGCTCCAAACTATTTTTTCCCTTTTGTTTTTTCCTTTTAAAGCACTCGTAAGAGGTTCAACAATGTCGGCATAATTTTTGATGTACCGGGCATAATAACCTGTCATTCCCAAGAATCTCCTTATTTCAGTTTTGTTTCTCGGTGTTGGCAGATCTACGATAGTCCTGATTTTGACATCTGAAGGTTTTCGTTGCCCCTCCCCGACAATATGTCCGAGATATTTTACTGTCTTTTGTGCGAATTTACATTTTGCAATTTTAATTTTCAACCTAGCCTCTTTAATCCTAATTAAGACTGTCCTTAAATGTATGAGATGTTCCTCCCAAGTGTTGGAAAATACTGCTGTATCGTCCAGATAAGGAAGACAATATTCTTCTAGTCCGTGTAATAATTTGGACATGAATTTAGAGAATCTATACGAAGCCCCTATTAATCCAAAAGGCATTGCCAAAGGCAAATAACTCCCGAAATTCGTGACAAATGCGGCGAGTTTCTGCGCTCTGGGGGTCATAGGAATTTGCCAGTAACCTTTGGTTAAATCTAGCACAGTTATGTATTTCGCATTTGCGACCCGTTCCACTCTTTCTTCAATGTTGGGAAGCGGAAAAAATTCTGGTTTAGTGATAGCATTTAATTGTCTATAGTCAATGCAGGGACGTGGATCCTTGCCAGGGGTCTCCACTAAAATCATGGGGGAAGTATAATCTGACTCCCCCTCTCTTATTATTTTTAATTCTAACATTCTTTTGATTTCTCTCTTCAGGATTTCATTTTGTCTAACGGAGGTACGATATGGTCTTGTTCTCACCGGTTTATCTTCGCTCAATTCTATGTCATGTTCAATCAGATGAGTTAATCCTGGGTCATTTGAAAACACATCTTGAAATTCGTCTAACAAATTTTTCAATTCGCATAATTGGTTTGGGTTACATCGGTCCTTTAAATTCCCGTCTTTTGCTATTTTCTCGAAACTGTAACTGTTTGAATCGACGGATGGAAAATCTATTTCAAGATCCTGGGATTCTTCAGAGTCGAAAACTTTGCTAGGCAAAATATTTACTTTTACTACGCGTCTTACGTATGGTTTCAGCAAATTAACGTGGTAGATTTGTGATTTCTCGCGTCGCCCTGGGACACTCACTAAATAATTTGTATCTGAAATTTTCGAGTCGATTTTTCCCGGCCCGATCCATTTAATAGACATCTTATTTGGTTTGTTCGTGGCTAGTACTAAAACTTCATCGCCCGGCTCGAAACTTCTTTCAGTTGCCTTTTTATCGTAATAGAATTTCCTTTTCTCCCGGCTGTTCGTCATGTTTTCGACGGCAAGTTCCCGGCATCTTTTTAATCTATTTACCAGATTGAATACATGCTCCGTAACTAATTCGTGTTCGGGACCTTCCCCCGTCCACTGCTCGAACAACAATGTTTCAGGCGTTCTGAGATTTCGGCCGAAAACAAGTTCTGCCGGACTGAACCCGGTAGATTCATGGACCACCGTCCTAAGTGCAAATAGGGCGTGAGGCAAATTTGACTCCCAATCCTCTCCATTTTCTAAGCACAAAGACTTTAATAATTTTTTAACGGACCGGTGAAATCTTTCTACCATGTTTGAGCTAGGCCTACACACACTAGAATGTCTTAGTCTTACTCCGAATTTATCTAAAAACGTAGTCGTTAGACTGGAGATAAAACTGCGTCCTAAATCAGTTTGTATTTCAGTTGCATATCCTATTCGACTGAATACGGTAATTAGCGCTTCCACCACCGTCTCCGAAAGCATGTTAGGAATTGCAATCGCTTCCGCCCATCGCGAGTATACACATAAAGCCGTCAAAAGGTATTTATTTCCCTTTTTTGACAACGGAAGTGGGCCCACCAAATCTACGGAGATTTTGGAATAAACTTCGGATATAATAGGAACTAAAGTTAGCGGTGCTTTCTTATCTTCACCAGCTCGTCCAACGCGTTGACAAATATCGCACGACTTAACGAACTCTTCCGTTTCCTTAATTGCGTTTGGCCAAAAGAAATATCGTAATAGTCTATCTTTCGTTTTTTTTCCTCCCGTGTGTGAAGAAATCCCTTCATGACAAGCTGTTAAAATTCCTTGTCTAAATTTCCGGGGAATAATCAATTGTTTTCTTACATTCCCTCTATGATCAGTTGACTTTCGCACAATAATAGAGTTATGAATTTCGTAATGCGATTTATTTTTTTTCGCTTTCTCGCGTACTTCATTTAATCCTATATCATCTTGTTGAGCTTTCACGAAATCTGCCTTTTTGACTTCCCCCAAAATCGAACACGCGTCTGGCTCTAGGTCCGGAACAATCAATACATCTTCTTCCATTTGGGATGTCTCCTCCCCTTTTTCGGAAGAGCTTTCGTACAATACAATAGTAGCATCTTCAATAGGAACTTTGGGGTTGTTTGATACAATGCCTTTCCTTTCTTCCCTTTCCAGAGAGCCCGATTTTTTCTCTTTCAGAATTGATTTAGTCTGACTGCGGGTGAGAACGGCATTTAAAACTGCGGGATTATTTTTTTTTCCTTCCTCAATTAATTTCTGAGTATCATTTCCCAAGATATAGTAATCCATGTCAATTTCCTTTTCTGCTACTATAGCTTTAGTTCAGATGGAACCTGCCCCTCAATTTCTAAATCTATTATCTCTGTAGGTAAACAACGTACATCGTTCATCAAAGGTTGCGTAATCCAAACGTAATTCCCGTCTAGTTGATCAGGTTTAATTAATCGCCCTGGGATAACGTCTTGGCAGCTGCCCGAATCACGGAGTGTAACTATTTCCTCTCCATTAATTTTTGCGCGACCCAAATAAGGTTGGAAACCTTTTTCGAATTTAGTTCTGTCGCTAATATGTCGAACATTTGTTACAGGTTTTTTATTTTTTTCATTCTCTGGACAATCGGCCTTCACATGGGAAAAACTAGAACACAAAAAGCACTTCCTTCCACTAGGTCGTTCGAAAACCCGTTGCCGTTCTGTGTTATCATTTCTCTTCCGCCAATTGGTTTCAGTTTCGTTTTTCCTTTCTCGCGATTTGTCATCAATTTTTGGTCTATCGCCTCTCCTGTCTATTGCGTTTCCGGCGTTCCACGATTTTTTTTGCGATACCTTAACAGCTTCGTATTCATCTAATTTTGTTGCTAGAGTTAGGGGATCCGTATAATTAGCCCAAGAATCTATGAAGTGCTCTTTTAATTCCGTGGGAGCACGACGTTTGATTTGGTCCGTAATCAATAACTTTTTCAGAGCCGAAAAATCTGAAATTCCTAAACCGTGTAACCATCCTTCGAGAAAACTGTCAAGTTCAAAGATTAAATCTTTCCATGGGCTTCCAGGATTTTTAGCATGCCTATTTAATTTTACCCTATAAGCTTCAGGACTCAGCCTATACCTGGCCAGTAATAATGATTTCACGTGTGCGAAATTTTCAATTTGATCTGCCGGTTCGCGCAAGATCAATTCCACTATGTCTATGGGTAATAAAGAGAGTAAATGAGTTACGTAGTCTTCAGTTTCGATACCTACTCTATTAGCTTGTCGTTCGAATAAGTTTAAGAAAAGAGTTATGTCGGATTTATCGGGGTCAAAGCGGTGCATTACAGTCTTAAGTGCAAGCTTAGGTTGACGTTCAGCATTACTACTCGCAGTAGAATTACGTCTCTCTGAGGTTTGAGATAATCTCAGCTGTTCCAGTGTAAATTCCCTTTCCTTCTCTTTATCTTGTCTTTCCCTTTCTTTCTCTTCCCTTTCCCATTGTTTTTCTTGTTCTAACCTTTGTTTTTCCTCTTTCTCTCTGTTTTTCCTCTTCGCGATCCCTAACTATATATTCAGCTTGAGCTAAAGCAAGAGTTTGATCATAATTGCTCGCGGATTCAATTTTCCTAATAATAGCTGCCATATTATCATCTGGTTCGATTTCCACCCCTAGGACTTCTGCCAAATTTTGTAAGTCTGCCTTCCTACAATATTTGAGTGACGTAATTTTCGCCATGATTCCGTTAAGTTTAATTCAGTTAACAAGAACCCAAAAAATCAAATGCATTTAACTAAATCGTTAACAATTTCACAATCCAAATTTTATGCATGTATAAGAAAATAAAAATTTCTAAACACAATTCAATAGATATATAAGGATTTCTAATTCAGAACATTTCTTCAATTCTGTAATTTAGTCTCAATAAAATAACTTTTTCCTAAACTTAAAGATCCCTATGCACACAAAAACACAAATAACAACTAACTTTCTGAAATGTCACCGAAAAACAACTTGGATTTTTGGATTGGGCACTCACACAGATTATTAACAGAAACATTTACTAATTTAAATACAAAATATTTTTACCGAAACCTGTCCTAACATACATTAGTCAACAGAAATATGTAACAGCACTAACCGTTAATAAAATTTTAAATTTAGTAACTAAGTTATTAAATTTTATAAAGGCCTTTTTTTTTTTTTTTTTTTTTTTTTTCCAAAGAGCCTTTTTTTTTTTTTTTTTTTTTTTTTTTCACCCACTGGCTTATCAAATGTTTTTAGAGAAAAACAAAATAATTCTAACTCGAGAATTTTTTTACAGCTAGATATTACTTATTTATTAAATTATTTTATGATTAACTTTAATTAATTTGACCTAAATCGAAATTCACTGAAATATTTTTTTTTTTTTTTTTTTTTTTTTAACTTAAGTTTAAGTTTAGAATCATGACAATATTTTACTATAAATACACTAAATTTTCAATCTGAGGCCACTCAAAGAAAAATGAGCCTACCTTTTTCTGTTTGGCACGCCTTTCTGAAGAGATCGGTCCCGGTTGCTCCTGGGTCTGGCTCGGAGGGTTTCTTTTCTCGGGCTCCACTTGTCAGCGGTCAGTGGTCCTTGATTTTGAGGCACTTGAAGCTTGGCGCTCCTTGGGTATAGCTGAAGGACTCTGGGGCTCCTTCTCAATTTGCTGCGGCACGGCTGAGGCACTCCTATATCTTTTCTCTGGTTGCTGAGGCACGGTCAGGCTTGATGCTCTTCTATTAGCGTCGTCTTTCTGGGCGGGCGCTATTATCACACTCTGGGGCAGACTAAAATATCCAAACAACTTTTCTTTTCTGGTGTAAGAATCCGCTATGCTGCCACCAGTTATAATACCTCCAGTCGGCTTGTGTGGTAGCGGGTCGAAAAAATAGCGGCAAGAGGCTGGATCAGATTTCACTAGAATTTATTTAGTTCATTACAAGGAAATCCATACCACTTATAACAAAATAAAAGATGGGTTCTCCACAACAGATAGAAAGATTGTTCGTACTGAATTTGAAATGGCTTTACCGCCACTAGTTAAGATAATAATAGTTTATCCGGAGTTGTTCTCCACCAGTTCTTTACCATAGGCATCAACCTGCCTATTAATTCTCCTCCCAGAGTAAACCTCTGGTCACTACCCTCTCTGAGTACGAGGGCCAACTTCCCCGTCTCTAACGCTCCGCATCCGAACAGCAAAAAAAGCCCCTTAGAGCATCTTCTCGCTCTATTTATCCCGTTTTTCCTCATCCATCATTCCTTGAGATGACCCGCCTCCTCATTCTTGCACGGCGGTCGCCTTGGAGAAATATCTTTCTCTTACTTGTGGAAATCATCGCCATGCGGTCTCTCTCAACACTTCAAAAGCTCATCTTCCGTGGGGTCCTAAATCGGCGGAACGACCTTGTGCATTAATCGAAGAGTTCACTTAAGTGCTTTATTGAAATCGGCTGACTTTCTTATGTCTACTTTGAGAGTGGAGAAAGATGTATTTCTCCTTCTGAGAATTCTCCGGGATTCCCATCGTGGGGGGTAATTTTGGAAGCGTGGGAACGAAATTCATCACAATATTAACCAAACACCCCTGGTCACAAAAGATTCATTGACAGCATCAGTAGCAGCATAAGTTACCCTTCTTAGAACAAAGAGATATACAAAAATCAAGGAAATACATATATCCAAGGCCATAAAATTTGGCATAAAAATAGTGTTTGAGATGAAGAGAAAAAGAAAATTTCAAAAACCCACAAATAATAATTTAAAAAAAAAAATCAAAAATATTTTGATGCGTTGGAATTTTCTAGTTTTTTTAATATTGTCTTTCTTTGTATTCTAAGCACTACCTTTATGCAAAATATCAAGTATCTAAAACTGTGAGCAATATCTCAGATCAATAGTGCCTTTTCTAAAAGCAACTCAGGGCACTTTTGATACCGCCCTCACCCTCAACTTTCATTTTCTTGCTCTGTAATCGCCCAAAAGTCTAAAACCTCTTTTTATCCAGTAGACTTTGCAAATGGAATTGAATCTCCAAATAATAGAGACAGTGAGTAGGCTTGATGAAACCAGTTGATGATGTCAAGAAAAGAACGACTGCTTTCAAGAATAAGTAAAATCCCACCAAAAAATGTACCTAAGTCTTCAAACTCTTTAACAGTTAAAAGTTTTGAAATCATATAGAGGCAAATTTAGTACTCTTATTAACTCTGACATTTTGCATCACTCTTAGTTCCATAAAAAATATTCTATGACATGACAATTTTGCAACAAAGGGTAGTTATTGCAACTTACTTTATGGTGTGAGATGGAATTATTTTATTGAGACAGATTCTAAACAAAAGGGTTATAAGCTTAAAAGAAGGATGCCTTGAATAATAGGGTCTGGCTCATATTTCTTTTACATCCGAAGAAAAATACTCCAAACTCCAGATACTCTGCTCAATTGCGAGAAAGGTTTCGCACCAGGTCTTACAATGTTATTTAAAACTGAATTCACACTCCAAATGCATATGCATTGAATCTCCATATAAATATTATTTTATGTAACATTTTATTAATAAACATGATTATTAAAATATAAGCAACAGCTGTCCCATTCTTGTGCTGTGTAATTAAGGCAATATACCTTAATTACAAAATATTCTTTAACTAAAAATGTAAGGGCTGGGAAATGAAAATGTCAGAGTTAGTAAAAATAAAAAGCAACATTTAGCTAATGATCAACGGCATTTTTTGCATGAGATGTTTTTTATGAAGTTACAAATTAAGTTAATGCTTTGAATAGGGTCTGGCTCATATTTGTTTTAGATCCGAAGAAAAATACTCCAAAACTCCAGACACCCAGCTCATTTGCAATAATGGTTTCACACCAGGTCTTACAATGTTATTTAAAACTCAGTTCATACTTGAAATACATATGCATTGAATGTTCATATAAATATCATTTTATGCAACACTTTATTAATAAATATGATTATTAAAATATAAGCAACAATTGTCCCGTTCATGTGCTGTGTAACTGCCAAATTATAAAGTATTCTTTAACTAAAAATGTAAGGACTGGGGAATGCAAATGTCAGAGTCAGTAAAAAAAGCAAGATTTAGCTCCACATGATATCAGAACATTTCATAGTTAAAGAATCATAAGAGTGTACTACATTTTTTGCATGAAATGTTTTTTATGGCGTTACAATTTTTGTTATGTTTGGAGTCTATATTTAGATAATATTAAGCCTGTATTATGATCTATGGCAAAGCATTTTGTTGAACATCCACAACCAACGCATATAAATGTATATAAGTACCATGGGTTTTTCTTTCATTATTTATGACAGAAAAAAAGGTAAATAATTTAATTACAAGTAATTTCACTTAAGCAAAAGTAATTTTAGAAAACATTTTTTTTTCCGCAATATAACTTTTTTTTATGTGTGTGTAGGGGGGGGAGTTGCTATTTCAATTTTTAAATATCTGGATTGTGTACAGATTATTTTTAATTTATACTTATTATTTTGTTTTTTAAATATGTATAGCTATTTTTTATTATTTCTATTTCTGCATTATGTCTTAAATAATATTTTTTCTTCTATTTCAGTCAAATAAATTTCAAGAATTTATAAATTATATAAAGGTCAGTTTTACCCATATTTTAATTATTTCTTAAAATATTTACATATCAGACTGCATTAGTATTGTGCTTTTTGTAATTTTCATATCTAATATATTTTCCCATTTCAGAGTCAAAAAGTTGTTTTATTAGAAGATTTAGCATCTCGATTTAAGTTAAAAACACAGGTAGTTATCCTCTTTTGCCACATTTAATTATTTAAAAAATGACTACAGTATATCATTTTTAATCGTTGTATCTCTAATCCAAAAACATCTGTATTTTGAAATTTTCAAAACATTTCATTCTTGACTTCATTTTTATTATTAATAAAAGGTCAAATATGGGACTACTAGACTGATGATATTGTTTATTGATATATCTCATTTGCATTTTTCTATGTTTTAAACTTTTTTTTTTCTTTTGTTGAGAGCTGAGGTTGATCTTTACAATCACTTTTTTTTCTTTTTCAATTTTGTTTTCTGTGTTTTTTTTTTTTTTTTTTTTGAAAAAGAATATTTTTATTTTCAAAACTTATCCAATGCTTTCCCCCCCCCCCCCCCAGTGTTCTTGCTGTTGCTCGCCATTGCGCCGAATGGCGTCTAAATTCTTCATTTGGTAAGTAAACAAGTGATTAGATTCGCCGAATTACTAGTGATCAGTTTTTGCTTTTTCTTTGTTTTCTTTTTTGTGTTTCATACATATGCATTATGCATATATATATATTTTTAACATACATTTTTTTTTTTATATTTGTAGCGGATAGTTAAAATTAGATGAATAACAGTCGTTGTAGCAATTATAAAAACTTAGGTTACATTAGAACATATTGAAAAAAAGAAATACAATAAAGAACTAAAAATTTTTTTTTTTTTTTTTGTGCTGCACGGCAAATTTATTTTGTTAATACTTTTCTCATTTGGCAAATGTTTTTTATTTTTAATTAGCCAAAGTACTAATGCTTGTCAAATGTCAGCGAGAACACTGCCCCCCCCCCTACCACCAAATTAAATAAATAAATAAAATTAAATAAATAATTAAATTAAAATATTGAAAAGCAAAGAAGATATTGTAAAAAAACTGTCCCATAAGATTAATATTGGTGAGCAATGTTTTCATGTGATTAAAGTAGTTCCTTAAATTGTTAACTGAATAAATCATTCGACAAGGCTTTCACATATCATTCTTTGAAATTAAATATCTATTACATTTTTCATTAATTTGTAATTAAAAGCAATTTTTTTTAATCAAACCACTTATTTTAACGAAAAAGCAGTCAAAATGTCAAAAACCTTTCATATAATATCCCATTCATCTTTGTGCATTTTGCATGTGCCTAGAAAATGAGGTATTGACATCACCAAATAATATGTTATGATGATACTTAACCAAAAAAGCATTTAAAAAGAATTAGTATGCAATTTCAGATGGATGACAAAATATCCTATACAATAACTTATTCTTCATTGCATGCTACATACATAAGAAAAAGAGATGTTGACAATAGAAAAAAATATATAGAAAATAATTACTCTTTATTTATTTATCTCTATTTTATTTCATTTTTCAAAAATTGAAATTTTTGGGGCTTTAATTGTTCCAAGTCATTTAAATCATGTAAATGGTTTCAAATAAATCAGTCAAAATGTAAAATAAATCAAAATTTCTGGTCAATTTTAATATGTACTTTGTAAAGAAATGGGTTTACATTTTGTGGATTCCATTTGTATTATTTATAGATGTAAGTTATGAAACATTTGCATTTAATATTATTTATATAATATTTAAAAAATACCAATAAAGATTTTTAAGTATAAAAGAAATTAAATAGTTTTTAGGGTTTCATTCGTCTGACGAAACCCTATTCGCCTCTGTCTGTCTCAGAGTCTGTATACAAAAATTATACATGCCAGAGAGTTCAAATTTTGTGTACTTACAGCTGAATGCCTCTTGTCACTCAACAAATCATAAAATTTAGAAAAAAAAGCATTATTTTAATTTAAATATTTTTTAAATCAGTTCATTTTGTTGTTGTTTTTTCTCTTCTATTTGTTGCCACACAAGTTTAAATAGAAATAAAAATTATTTCATTTTTTACCCTTTACTTTTAAAAGAGATGGAGTACTTCTGTTGCCACAATTACAAAATTGATATTACAAACTACAAAAAAATTAATGTCTCAAAAAAAAAATTGAGATACAGATTTTAAACAAAATGCATTTAAAAGTACATTTTTTTCCTATTTTCCTACACGATGTGTAGAATCAATGCCAAAACAAATTCAAGAGGTAATTTCTGCTAAAAAAAGACATACTTAATTCTATTTTAGTTATTTTTCAGTATATATTCGAATATAAAATAATATAAAGGCATAGTGTTTGAAAAATAATAGTTACCAATTAATCTGCACACTATAGTGATGTAGAATTTTTCAAATATTCACCCCTTTACCTTAAAAGGCAAAACTAGGAAAATTTGTCTGCTGCAAATAGTCATATTTTCATTAACAGCCACTTTTAAAAATTATTTATTATTTTTTTTTTCTACTTCTTCTTATTATTATTATTATGACTTAAATAATAATATTAATAATAAGATATTGTGGCTAGTAGAAATGAAATTATTGATGACATTCTGGAAAAATTTTACTCTGTCTTTGTAGATAGTGTCAGGATGGAAAGTCAGTAATGTTTGTTGTTCATTAGATTTGCTGTTATTCTAAAGATGAGAAGAATTGATTGCAAACCTATAAAATAATATGATAAGGAATAGAAATCAAAAGCCGATGTTAAGTGTATGGACAGCATTTTCAAGAAAATTTCAAACATTTAAAAAATATTTCCAATATGAAAGTTTTTGATGCCTTTTTCTTATATTGTCTTCTGATTAATCCAACTCCTTTGTAATTTTTTATAATTATATTGTGCTTTGTTTTGTTTTTTGCTATTCAGACTACGAATTAATGCAGTGTATTTTCAATTCAGGAAGCTATAGATAGAGTTCAAGACCTTCTAGCTCAAGAATGGCTTGTTGGAGTAATAGATGATCGTGGTAAATTCATATGCATCACTAAAGAAGAGCTTGAATCTGTTGCACAATTTATAAAACAAAGAGGACGTGTTTCCATCGCTGAACTAGTTGATTGCAGTAATTCACTTATAAATTTAGTTCCAGAAACACTTGACTCAGTACCTGTTACATCTTGAAAATGTATATATTTTTTGTAAAGTAATATATAGAATCATAAACATTAAAAATGTTTTTATTTATTTCAGTCTGTTCTATTGTCTTATGTAACATTTTATCGCCAAATATTAAAAAAAAAATATTTCAATTATGCAATAGTTTTTTTTTTGGGGGGGGGGTAAAGGGGGTGGGCAGTTACAGTTATTATCTTTATACACTTAAATTGTTTCTCAAAATCACTAAATTATCTGTGATTCCAGTTTCACCTTTGTTACAATCATATCTTAGATTCCCCTGTCCAATGTTAAAATTTATGCCCATGAAATTCTCATTATTTTCCTAAACTTATTTATATACATTTTTTCATATGTGCATGTTTATATAATATTTAAATGATGATTCTTTGCTGTCTAATTTCGAAAATATTTCTATAAAATATTGCTTTGTTATGTTGAAGTCTTATAGAAGCTGTACTGTAAATTAAATTGTATTGCAAAGTGTGAAAATTGTACAATAAAGAAAACATTATTAAAGCAGAATATGAAGAGGAAAAAATCAAAACATTGTAATTTTCTGATGAGAAATATGAATTCATTCCATAACCATTTCAGAAGAGAATTTGATATGATATTCATAGTAAGCCTTAAGCTTTTTTGAAGTATATGCATCAGTAAGTAGAATATATAGAGGAGGAGGCAGGAAAAAGAATATCTTCTTCAGTTGTGTAGACAAGCATATTTCTTTATGAAATTGTGTTACCAATTTCAAACTTTTTTTCTCCTTTACTCGTGATTTGAATTCGGAATGTTCAAAAGGACCAGTACAGGGCCGGCGCCAGACGTGAGGCAAGTGAGGCGGTCGCCTCAGGGCGCACGCCTAAAGGGCGGCATTTGGCTGGCATATATATTGAACGTATAATCCATTACTATTTTATTTGTCTAAACTTTTAAAAAAAAAAAGTGATAATTTTTTATTTTTTTCTATTTTTGAATAAAAATATAGAGTGCATTTTATATAATTACAACCATTTAATAGCAGAAGCCTTCACAAACTTCATTGTAAAACATGAATTAAATCGACATTAAGACATAAATTACAGTAAGAACCAAATCCATACTTTTTTTTCTTTTCTAAGTCATACTTAAATCAGCAGAATTCACAAAGGGCAGATGGCGCCAAACATAAACCAAAACATTTTCTCATAATGTTGCTGCATCATGTATTTCGTTTTATATTATTTTACTTGTGTTGTTCGTCATTCGATGGTGTAATTCTTTTCATTAATTGATTGTAAAGGACCAGATTTCGGATAGCGTGGTTAAACAGATGTTGTGCTAATAGTAATGACGGAGAAAATAGTTCATACTTCAGGTATATATTATGTTATTTTTTTCTTTTAATTTAAGATGATGATTGCTTATCATTTTGAAAAAAAAAAAAAAAAAGCATTTTTAAAAACATATTTCATTAATATGTTATTAATATTGCCAGATGTACCACGTAAATCAGCTCCTATTTACGCGGGACACTTGACACGGGGTACTTAAAATACTGTCACTTGCTTAAAAAATTAACCCGCACAAAGGCGTGCGAAGAGAAAATTACGCCCGGGACAAAGTTAGAATTTGGCTTCTCCCCCCTTTTCAACTTTTTCTTATGACAGGCCAAAAATGAAGTTGGTAGTATAAATTTGGCGCCCCCTAAATTTCCGCACCCAGAGCGACCACCCCCTTCGCCCCCCCCCCCCTTTCGCACGGCGCTGAACCCGCATAGATAATTAATTTCTCAATGTCCTGGATCTTCATCCGAATGAGGGAATAATTATTTAATATCTTTATAAACCGCTATCCAAAAAACATAAAATCCTGATAAAACGCCGCTTTCGACATACAATTGTTTCTGCTTTCTGTAATTTATTGCTTATATTTAAAACTGTACTCAAATCCAAGCTGGCTATTTTCAGACATACTTTAAATTTCATTTTTGTTATTAAAAATATCAAATTATCAAATGTTCATTTTAGGAAGCTATGTAATTTAATTGTTTTTTCCCATTTTCGCCTAAAGACAAAATATTTCAGTAAATGCTGTTAAAGTAGGCGTCTTGAACCGAATTTCTGTACGCGACAGTGGAAGAAAGGAAAGAAATGCTGTAAATCGCTTATAACTGTGTAATTAATATCAGTAAATGAAAAAAAAAATGTTTAATCACTGTACATATCACTTCAATAATTACACACGCAAATATCATGTTTTAGTGTTTAAAATGGGGTTAGAAAGTTCCTGTTTTATTAGTGTTCATTGAGTATCGCCTTAAAACGATATAATGCAATCGCGGATCGCCCCCCCCCCCCCCTTGGGCCCATAAAGATTTTCAAACTAACATGAGAAATCTTCATGGAATAGGAGTTGGGCTGAAGCTCAAGTTCGGCGCGGCGCGGCCCGGATCGTGCCGATCGCCAATTCATGAATCATGCAATGGCGGATCTAAGGAGGGGAGGGGGAATGGCGAAGGAGCGATCACCCACCCTAGGGTCGGGCTGGGTCAGGTCTTCTGACTTTTAGAGCCGGACCATGTCCTGATCTTTATTTTTCTGCCGATTTGGGTCGGGCCAGACTTTTTTTTCTTCAGTGTTGAGTTCAGAGACTTTTTTCCGGGAGGGACTTCAGTGGCTCCGGGGGGGGGGGGGGGGGGGTTGTAATTTTTGACTATTGAATAGGCAAAATTTAAAATTTTCCGGGGGGGATTTTATTGCTCCCCGGGGTATGTCCCTTCCGGGCCACCCCCTGAATTCAACATTGTATTTTTTTCCAGGTAGAGTCCGGCCTAGAATCATAATTCCTAAATGTCTGTATAGTGAAGAAACAGTGCTCGGATTCGGATTCATTTTTTTTCTGAAACGTATAAATTTTATATATCAATGAATAGAAAATATTAAAAGAACATCCCCCCCCCCCCTTAAACATTACTTGTTCCTTTTCAATCACTATATTGACATTTTTATGAGAATGAAGGGGAAGCAGAAATTGTGTTTTTTACTGTTTTAGCATTAGAATGCCAGTTTAAAAGCTAATTATTAGTCATAAATATATATAGGACTGTTGCACCATAAAATTTAACTAATAAGAATGTATTTATTAAAATACAACACATTGCTCAGTGGTGCACAAAGCAAGAATTTTAATATACATTTGTACAATTAAAATAAAACAAAACTTTCAATGTCTTATTTTTTCGCGATTTCCGCAATAGTTGTACCTCAAGAACTAATGCACAGAATTTCACCAAACTTAATATTTTTTTCAACCTTATGATAAATAAATTCTGATTAAGTTTGATGTGAATTGTTCAACAAGATAACGCTACTACACCACATTTTTTGCGATTTTTGAAATAACTATGTTTTATTAGTTCATAAATAAGATATTTTTATAACAAGTGCTGTATTAGAAACACGCTAACATTACTTTTTAATAATGTTTCAAATAATACGCTTTCGCCTCATTAACAATATATTTATAAAATCTATATATTTTATAATGATTAATGAATGGAATTTAATGAAATTCCGTATATTATTTCTTTATATATATATATATATATATTTATTTATTTATTTATTTATTTTATTTATTATGGAAATCTGGGAAAATGCGGCATAAGAGCGCCACTTGCTTACCGATTTATGCCAAAACAGAATCAGCGTTCATTTATCTCAAAGTCTAACAGACTAAGACGTTTGATAAAATTCCGTGCATTAGTTTTTGAGATATAGTTATTGCAGAAATCGAGAAAAGTGCCGCAAAGTAGCATTATCTGTTGGATATTAATACTAAAATTTATCCAGAATTTATTTATTACAAGGTCTAACAGAATACTGAGTTTGTGAAATTATCAGAATTAAAATTTTTATATAAAATATAATTATTACAATTTTTCTAATCAATTTTTCACACAGTCATCTGGCAAATATATCAAACAAAACCGATTTAAAACTATAAAATAATAGAAATTTAAGAATCATGGGTCCGGGAACGCCGGGCGGAACTAGTATGTATATAAAATGTTTACATATATGATCAAGTATAAAAGTTCATCAGGTTTGTTTTCATAGCTATTTATATCATATGCGAACAAATCTCACTTTATGAAACCCAAAATTATGCCGCGGGTTTTGCTAATATATTATATTTATGCAAATAAATTATAATTATTGTATTAATGTACTTATTCTTAAAAAAAGTATGAGTAGTCGTAAGAAAAAAAAATGATGACGTCATAGGGGCGGCAAAATAAGGATCGCCTCAGGCGGCGAAATGTCTAGCGCCGGCCCTGGACCAGTATGTCATTACAACATTTATATGGAATGTTTAAACATTGTGATTATATAGTATAAAGAATTAAAATTTTATGTGCTACACACACAGACACACACACACACACACACACACACATATATATATATATATATATATATATTAACATCATTTGTTGTAAGTGATGATATTTTCAAATTGCCTTAAATCTTTGTATAAAAATCATTAGAATTTAATGACTATTTTCAAATAAGAAAATAGCTCTACCTTGTAATTGCTTTGCATCCTTTTTCTCTTGGTATAGAACTCCCTTCAATACTGAGATATTCCTTTTACATTTTAATCCCTTTTTTAAAAGGTTCTACTTGAGAATGATTCTAGATATCTTTTCTAAAAGTCCTACAATTCAAAAAAGTACTATATTTTAGCAGTCCAAGAATTCTTTATCCTTGTAAATAAGGCTAGGTTTTTGATTATTATTTTTTTTCTTTTTAAGTACTATTAAATTGATGTCAGTAGGTTTCAAAATAGTTTAAGCTTCTTTGATTTTACATATTTATACATTTTTAAAACGCTAAATTAAAGAAAAAAAAAGTCCAATTAGAAATATAGGGGGAGGGGGGGGGGAGAATGTTTGCTAAATTAATGAAAATTTATTTATTATTTTTTTTTATCCTTGATTATAAATCATTTTTCAAGATATTATCAGAAATGTATTTCAATGTATACATGAAAATTCAATTTTTTTTTTTTTCAACATTTTTCTTAAGAATTGCGGAATTGACTTATATACAAATATATAAAGTAATTAAAATGAATGATTGCTTAAAAAGTAATCTCTTTAAATGTATTTTTCTTAATTTCTGCAAAAGATTGAAGTGGCATATTTTACTGTGTGACGACAACAAATAAAAATAAATGAAAATTTATCAAATTTATCTTCATAACAGCTAATTATTTTCTAATTATTCATATCTTTGTTTACAATTTAATCTTTTTTTTTTTTTTTTTTTTCTTGCTAAAATATTTCCAGAATATCTGAGCACACTATAAACTAAATTTCTTTTTTGTTTATATATAATCTTTGTATAATCATCATTAATGGAACAAAATCACAAAAATTACCCATATTGCAATCAATAATACTTTAATATCAATTATTTGCACATTTTGCATGCATATTATTATGCATTGCAATATTATTTGTTTTTATGATAGGCTTTTTATTCAAATGGAAAAGAAAACAAAAATCAAAAATGTCCTTTTTCCACTTGCAGTACACTTCTCTTTCTTTAAAAAAACACCTGGAAGCTCTGTTTGAATAAAATTATTCAAAATAGGAAAGTGTTTTAAAAAGAGAAAACGTGGTTATTTTCTATTTCTTTGTAAATTTTCTCTTTATATATAATATGCATCAGAAATTATTTTAAAAGTTAAAAGGAAAAAAAAGGGGGCAATAAAACTCACTTGATGCTCTTGATTTAATATTAAGGGGCTACTTCAGTCAGATGAAAAGAACTGTTCGCTAATGCTTATCCAATGAAAGAAATGTAAAAAGATGTCTGTTGCATTTCAATATTTTTAAATGATTTTTTTTTCTTTGGATAGCTGAGATTGATCTGAATGGAGGCCGTTTTATGCTTTTTCGATTTTGGTTACAGGTTTTTTTATTAAGGTGCTTTCACTTTCTTAACCGGTTCCAAAAATGAAAGCGTCTTCATAAAAAAATATCTGTAAACAAAGTAAAAAAAGCCTCCTTACAGATCAATCTCAGCTATCCAATGAAAAAAAAAATCCTTTTAAAATACAATCAAGATATCTTTATAAATTTTTGCATAGGATTAGTATTAGCGAAAGGGTCTTTTCATTTGAATGAAGTAGCCTCTTAAAGAAAACAAATAGTTAAATTCGCCGATTGAAAATTATTGCAGCTATCAGGGAAAAAACCTTTAACCCTTTCCGGCGCACTACTCTTTAAAGTTGGAATTTAAAGAAGAAAAAAAATTAGGCAATCTATTTAGGCCTAGAGGAGTACACAGGTATTGTTTTGTAAAGATTGCACTAACCAATTTAATTATACAGCTGTTGCCGAAGTGGTAACCTCCCATAAGTAAAGCATTGATAAGCACAGTGAGAAGAGCATTGCTGTGAAGTGCATATTACAGTAAAACATTTTACCTATTATTTAAAAGCAGTAGAGTTTGATCTCTGTGGTGCTGCCATCTAGAACTCATAAGAAAGATTTAAAGTAGCCCTTAGAGTAGTTTTTGAAATATTCACGGAGTTTTTGTGTCTCTAAACAGGGGGTCTCTAAAAGGGTGAACTTTAGGTGTTGCCTACCCGGCAACACTGCGCGTTAAGGGGTTAAAGTTATAATAATAATTACCCATATGAATACAAAGAAGAGAAAAATCTCTATAAATAAAAGGAATTCCGAGGATAATTAATTAATTAATTAATTGAGGCACAGGGGAAAGCAAATCTTGGCAATGCGCCAACTCGGTCCAGAGGAAGCAAATCTTGGCAATGCGCCAACTCGGTCCAGAGGTATAAAAGCAAGATAGAAAAAAACGCGCAGGTCTGTGCATTCAAGTACAACCACCCATATGTATATGCTGAAAGTTTGTTCTGACGCTCACCCGACGCACGTGGAGTGCCGATGGTCCGGGAAGCGTACCATACACATAAATTATTAAATAAACCTTCAAATTAAGCCCGGCGAAGCGGGCTGGGTATGCTAGTAATAAATAAATAAAAATATAAAATACAAGTGAGAAATCTGTAAAGTTTTCTCCCATAGATGTAGTTTTAGTGTTTCTCTGTGTGACTTGTCCCTTAATTACCTTTTTGGTTCACTCTATTTGTCACTTAAGAAGATTAATTTCTCTTTTTTTGAACCAATATTTTATCACTATATAGAATAATTTTTTTGTGTATATGTGCAGTGCTGTAGTTGGAAACAAATGTTTGTGGGAACTCCTCTTTCATAAAACAGAAGTTGACGCTACTGGATTTTTGTAAAGCAAAAAGCCAATGTAAAACATCCAGTTAAAAGCAGACATTAAAAAAAGAGAGAATAGTTATAATTATTATATTTTTGTTTCTATTTTATTATATTTGTATAGGATTCATCTAAAAGCAATATTCAATCGATGTTATTGTAAAAATTTCCATCATAACTCAAAATTGAATTGAATTGAATTGAATCCATACATGATATTTTTTACAGGTAAACAGTGGCGCAAACTTTTGAAAAATACTGGGTTGGCTCAAAAATATTGGGTGGGCTCAAAAATATTTTTGTAAAATGGTGCGACCAGTTTATTTTTCTTTGAAGGATTGACAGATGGTGAAAGATAAGACTTTTAAGTCAAGCTACCATATTTTAATAAAGTTGTAATTTTATTAAATTGTATTCTCATGCGTTTTTTTTCCTTACAAAGACACTTATATTTATTGTTATGTTATAAAATCATGAACATGACTACAAATTGAATTAGAAGAAAGCTAAACATGAAGGCAAAACATATCAGTGTTTTGGGATTTATGGGTGTTAATCGAAGAATTAAAAGACATGGTCATTGGCAAAATAAATTGTAATCTTAAGAAAAAAATGAGTAATAAAATGAATAATGAAATAAATACCTAAAACAATGAAAATTGGGTACACTATAATTCAAAATTATTGGGTGGGCATGGCCCCCATGAGCCCATACAAGTTGGCGCCACTGCTGGCACATCAATCTCAGAAGTTTCTGATAAAGAACGATAATGAGAGGTGTTTTCTATGCCCTTTGATTTAGAACAAGCTGTCTTGTCTGCTTAAGTTCTTCCTGATCATAACCAAGACTTCACATATGCAGGGTTGCCACTCTAATCTTGAAAAATAATTCCCTGTGTTTTCCCTGTACTGCAACACGTTTATTCTATGTTGAGTGTGCAAAAATATATGCATGTATGTAGGCTAATTAGACATCTCATAATTTACCACTACTTAATTGAACAAATATAATACATTATATGATATGAGCAAATGAAAAAAAACATTTAAAGATGTTACACTTATTAACGAATCGCACATTTTACATTAATAATAATAAAAACAGCAAAGCAATACTCGAACATTCTGCTAAAAAATACTTTGAAATATCTGTAAATGAATATTAAAATATCTAATAATTTAAAGAATATAAAATTTTAAAGAATATTACCTAAAAATCAATTATCTTGAACATAATATCACAAAAATTGCAGAAATAAAAAAGAAAAGAAAAGAGGAAAAGCTACTTGCTTTATGCATTCAAATTAATATTTACATTAAAATACAGGACACATAAAATATAGGATAACTTTGATACACAACACTGGTTTATTTTTCATCTTAAAAAATATCATAAGATAATATTCGGGTTTCAAAATGAAAGCCGAAAAAAATAATTTATGTTTGGATATAGTAGAAAAGAAAATTCCTTGTGTTTTCCAGATTTTTTAAAAATTCCCTGGATTTTCCCTGTTTTGGAAGGGGGTTTTAAAATTCCCTGTGTTTTCCCGGTTCTCCAGGCGGCGTGGCAACCCTGATATGGTTTCTAAAAAATATTTTAAGGGTGGTCATATATGGCTTATGAACATGAGTTAACTGGCTTTTTCAATAAGGAGTAAATTTCTGGAGAAAATGATTTAATTCTTTAGGTCTAGGCTCATCACGAGTATCAATAACCTTGATAGTTATTGTTAAAATAAATAACAATAATTAACGCTTCACTTGAAAAAAATACTGTGCTTGTGCATGATTTTTTTTATAGTAACAAACCAAATATTTCTGAGAACGTCGTTCCAGCCAAATTACAGCATTGTACAGTGGGTTGCCAAATTATTAGGGACAGTCATGAAATTTAGGTTTTTTGTTCAATATTAGGACATAATTTGAAAATAAACACTGTTTTTAAGTTAAAAAAGATTTATTGTTATAGTTTGTGTATTCTCATAATATTATAAGAAAAGAAACCCCAACAAAAATATAATACATTCAATTTACCAATGTTAAGTAAAGAACATTAATATTTGGTGACATTTCCTTTACTTTCAAGGAGTGCTTTGATGCATCTCGGCATACTCTCTTCGCAATTTCTGGCACTTTCTTTTATTTTAGGGCTGTTGTGCCATACATTTATTATTTTTTCGATGAGTTGTACATTGGTTGCAATCATATCTTTGGCGATTTCGCCTTGGTGATCTTCCATAAGCTTTCTATAGGGTTCATGTCAGGAGAATTGCCAGAGAAGGTAAAACTGGAATACCGTAGTCTTTCCAAAACTTTGCAATGCTTCTAGATTTATGACAAGGCACTGAATAATGCATAAACATAAACTCTTCACCACTTGGGAACCATTCTTCAATTTGTTGAAGTAGCCGAGTTTCCAGACCTTGCCTGTACTGGTCTTGTCTCATGTCTCATTAGACAATGTAGAGGCGTTCAACTCTTTTAGAGCTTATGACAGACTGCATCATTACTTTATCAGGGTGTTTAACACTCTCTACTATGTGTCAGGGCGGTATTTTTTGCCTGGGCGTAGCCTGACAAAGCTGCTTTTATCAGCTAAAATCTCAAAGGTCAATTCATCTGAGAAAAGTCCTCGAAAAAAATTAAATATATTAATAATTTAGAAAGAAATGATTTTAAATGACATAAATAATAATTATCTGAACAACCCACTGTACTCCCGTCATTAAATGTCTCCTGGCAGTGTTCACGAGCCTAAGTAAGGTCCTTCTGTCAATTGGGGTTTCTTGCCTGGCCAATGCAAATCCTGTCAACTATAGGGCAAAATTGGGAAATTTCATCAGTGGCCACTGGTCAGTAAGACTAGTATTCAATAAAAAATTTTCAACTTAAGATCACACAATTCTGACTTTTTCCTCTTGTTTATGGGTGAGATGATTGTATGTTCCAGCCATTATTAACCCTTTCCGATGGAATGGTCACATGGTGGATACATTTAATTTTCATTCTAAACTTGCGAATGGCACCAAGAATATTTTATAAAACTTTTCCTTTACAATGAACGTTTAAAATAACAAATTGTTACTTTCTGAAAAGGCTGTTTGCAAATTCTTGTATCAGTCTATCATTTTACGAACTAAATTTTTCTGTGCCGGAAAGGTTTAATAAGCAGAAAATCTATGTAGCATTTGGTTGCATGGGAAACCCATTATTATTATTTTTATGAAATTTTTTTTTTAATTATGTCACATAATTTATGTTCGATAAAAATTTACAATCCTCTTCAGTAATCATAATTATTTTCTGCATAGTTTCATATAAGAGAAAGTGCACATATACAGTGGGTTGCCAAATTATTAGGGACAGTCATGTTTTTTGCTAGTTTCATACTTAGGGTGCACTTGACTGCTGCTCTAAGCAGTTTAAGTGCTGCAGGAATGTATTTTACCGTTGTCAATATCTCTATAATTCAACTCTTAAGAACTTTAAAGTTAAAAATTATATGTGAGTATTATGTTTCTTTTATTGCTTAAATATTTGTTTTTTGTGAAATTATTTATGATTTTAATTCATTTTTTATTTTTATTGATTTTAGTATGGGTTGTGGGGTTGATTTGTTCTCTAGGAAAAAAATCTGAGGTAAAAAGCATTTCTTCTGCATACGAGTCATTCCCAAAGGAAGATAGCCGAACTTGCTGGAGTTTCCAAGTCGGTAGTCAACAGGATAAAAAAAAAATCTGGATAAAAACCAACCACTTTCGCACAAACAAAAATATAAAAGGGAAAGAAAACGCATAACAACTCCAAATACCGATTGAAAAATCAAGGATATCTGTTCAGGAAACAAAAAGAAAATGATGGGACTTCTTACTCACATTATTCAAGAATCTGGAATGCCAGTTTCGAGAGAACTGTGCAGAGGAGATTAGTGGAGGAAGGGTTGACAGTAAAGGGCAAAATTAGCACTAGCCACCGGCCACAGGGCCAGTATATGAGAATAAGTGGCCAGTGAAAAATTGCTTATCAGTGGCCACCTTCTGGCCACTTTTGTACAAGGACGGAATACAATGAGAATAAAATTTACTTACATTTCATTAAAGATTCTACTTTTTTAGGTTCCAATACATTTTATTAGCATATTTACTTGGACCATTCTGTCTTAAATTAATACTTATAGAAATGTTAACTATTTAGCATTTTTAAATAAAAAAGTGGCTGCTAGTTTAAACAAAGTGGCCACTTGAAAAACTAGTCTTACTGACCAGTGGCCACTGATGAAATTTCCCAATTTTGCCCTATAGTTGACAGGATTTGCATTGGCCAGGCAAGAAACCCCAATTGACAGAAGGACCTTACTTAGGCTCGTGAACACTGCCAGGAGACATTTAATGACGGGAGTACAGTGGGTTGTTCAGATAATTATTATTTATGTCATTTAAAATCATTTCTTTCTAAATTATTAATATATTTAATTTTTTTCGAGGACTTTTCTCAGATGAATTGACCTTTGAGATTTTAGCTGATAAAAGCAGCTTTGTCAGGCTACGCCCAGGCAAAAAATACCGCCCTGACACATAGTAGAGAGTGTTAAACACCCTGATAAAGTAATGATGCAGTCTGTCATAAGCTCTAAAAGAGTTGAACGCCTCTACATTGTCTAATGAGACATGAGACAAGACCAGTACAGGCAAGGTCTGGAAACTCGGCTACTTCAACAAATTGAAGAATGGTTCCCAAGTGGTGAAGAGTTTATGTTTATGCATTATTCAGTGCCTTGTCATAAATCTAGAAGCATTGCAAAGTTTTGGAAAGACTACGGTATTCCAGTTTTACCTTCTCTGGCAATTCTCCTGACATGAACCCTATAGAAAGCTTATGGAAGATCACCAAGGCGAAATCGCCAAAGATATGATTGCAACCAATGTACAACTCATCGAAAAAATAATAAATGTATGGCACAACAGCCCTAAAATAAAAGAAAGTGCCAGAAATTGCGAAGAGAGTATGCCGAGATGCATCAAAGCACTCCTTGAAAGTAAAGGAAATGTCACCAAATATTAATGTTCTTTACTTAACATTGGTAAATTGAATGTATTATATTTTTGTTGGGGTTTCTTTTCTTATAATATTATGAGAATACACAAACTATAACAATAAATCTTTTTTAACTTAAAAACAGTGTTTATTTTCAAATTATGTCCTAATATTGAACAAAAAACCTAAATTTCATGACTGTCCCTAATAATTTGGCAACCCACTGTACAATGCTGTAATTTGGCTGGAACGACGTTCTCAGAAATATTTGGTTTGTTACTATAAAAAAAATCATGCACAAGCACAGTATTTTTTTCAAGTGAAGCGTTAATTATTGTTATTTATTTTAACAATAACTATCAAGGTTATTGATACTCGTGATGAGCCTAGACCTAAAGAATTAAATCATTTTCTCCAGAAATTTACTCCTTATTGAAAAAGCCAGTTAACTCATGTTCATAAGCCATATATGACCACCCTTAAAATATTTTTTAGAAACCATATCAGGGTTGCCACGCCGCCTGGAGAACCGGGAAAACACAGGGAATTTTAAAACCCCCTTCCAAAACAGGGAAAATCCAGGGAATTTTTAAAAAATCTGGAAAACACAAGGAATTTTCTTTTCTACTATATCCAAACATAAATTATTTTTTTCGGCTTTCATTTTGAAACCCGAATATTATCTTATGATATTTTTTAAGATGAAAAATAAACCAGTGTTGTGTATCAAAGTTATCCTATATTTTATGTGTCCTGTATTTTAATGTAAATATTAATTTGAATGCATAAAGCAAGTAGCTTTTCCTCTTTTCTTTTCTTTTTTATTTCTGCAATTTTTGTGATATTATGTTCAAGATAATTGATTTTTAGGTAATATTCTTTAAAATTTTATATTCTTTAAATTATTAGATATTTTAATATTCATTTACAGATATTTCAAAGTATTTTTTAGCAGAATGTTCGAGTATTGCTTTGCTGTTTTTATTATTATTAATGTAAAATGTGCGATTCGTTAATAAGTGTAACATCTTTAAATGTTTTTTTTCATTTGCTCATATCATATAATGTATTATATTTGTTCAATTAAGTAGTGGTAAATTATGAGATGTCTAATTAGCCTACATACATGCATATATTTTTGCACACTCAACATAGAATAAACGTGTTGCAGTACAGGGAAAACACAGGGAATTATTTTTCAAGATTAGAGTGGCAACCCTGCATATGTGAAGTCTTGGTTATGATCAGGAAGAACTTAAGCAGACAAGACAGCTTGTTCTAAATCAAAGGGCATAGAAAACACCTCTCATTATCGTTCTTTATCAGAAACTTCTGAGATTGATGTGCCAGCAGTGGCGCCAACTTGTATGGGCTCATGGGGGCCATGCCCACCCAATAATTTTGAATTATAGTGTACCCAATTTTCATTGTTTTAGGTATTTATTTCATTATTCATTTTATTACTCATTTTTTTCTTAAGATTACAATTTATTTTGCCAATGACCATGTCTTTTAATTCTTCGATTAACACCCATAAATCCCAAAACACTGATATGTTTTGCCTTCATGTTTAGCTTTCTTCTAATTCAATTTGTAGTCATGTTCATGATTTTATAACATAACAATAAATATAAGTGTCTTTGTAAGGAAAAAAAACGCATGAGAATACAATTTAATAAAATTACAACTTTATTAAAATATGGTAGCTTGACTTAAAAGTCTTATCTTTCACCATCTGTCAATCCTTCAAAGAAAAATAAACTGGTCGCACCATTTTACAAAAATATTTTTGAGCCCACCCAATATTTTTGAGCCAACCCAGTATTTTTCAAAAGTTTGCGCCACTGTTTACCTGTAAAAAATATCATGTATGGATTCAATTCAATTCAATTCAATTTTGAGTTATGATGGAAATTTTTACAATAACATCGATTGAATATTGCTTTTAGATGAATCCTATACAAATATAATAAAATAGAAACAAAAATATAATAATTATAACTATTCTCTCTTTTTTTAATGTCTGCTTTTAACTGGATGTTTTACATTGGCTTTTTGCTTTACAAAAATCCAGTAGCGTCAACTTCTGTTTTATGAAAGAGGAGTTCCCACAAACATTTGTTTCCAACTACAGCACTGCACATATACACAAAAAAATTATTCTATATAGTGATAAAATATTGGTTCAAAAAAAGAGAAATTAATCTTCTTAAGTGACAAATAGAGTGAACCAAAAAGGTAATTAAGGGACAAGTCACACAGAGAAACACTAAAACTACATCTATGGGAGAAAACTTTACAGATTTCTCACTTGTATTTTATATTTTTATTTATTTATTACTAGCATACCCAGCCCGCTTCGCCGGGCTTAATTTGAAGGTTTATTTAATAATTTATGTGTATGGTACGCTTCCCGGACCATCGGCACTCCACGTGCGTCGGGTGAGCGTCAGAACAAACTTTCAGCATATACATATGGGTGGTTGTACTTGAATGCACAGACCTGCGCGTTTTTTTCTATCTTGCTTTTATACCTCTGGACCGAGTTGGCGCATTGCCAAGATTTGCTTCCTCTGGACCGAGTTGGCGCATTGCCAAGATTTGCTTTCCCCTGTGCCTCAATTAATTAATTAATTAATTATCCTCGGAATTCCTTTTATTTATAGAGATTTTTCTTTTGCGATATCAGGGTTGGATATCTTTTATTTCATGATTGTACTCTTTCAATTTTCTTTATTTGAGGATAGTTTTCCTTCCAGAATCGAATCTGAAAGTTAAAGTGTTTACACACAAAAAAACTAACCAAAATTGAAAAAGTACAAATGCACAATAAGAGGTATCAACCTCAGGTATCCTTTGCAATAAATAAATAAATAAATTAAACAAACAAATAAATAAAATAAAAAATATTAAAATGCATGTGAAAAATTGTAAACAATCCTCCCATGGAATTAACATTAGTTTTCAAGTTTATCTATGTAAGAGTCACTAGTCACGGAAAATCTAAGGCAATTGATCTTAAATAAAATCTGATCGGTGTTTACAACAATATTACAGGTGACATTGATATCACCTTCAAGATATATTATAGCAGCATTGCTAGAAGAGCTAAATTGTATGATGTCAGAAAACATTTTAAGAATGCTTTGTAAATTGCTATTATGCTTCTAGAATTTAAAACTGCATTTGTCTCTTTATCTGATAGATGTCAAAATAATACTTTACTTTATTTAGATGTATTTGTGATGGAATTTTCCCCTCTTGTTGGTATATATTTAGTTTAAAAAACATTAATTTGTGAACGGTCCCTATTTTTTACTTATGAAATATCATTTTAAATAGTAATATATTAGCCTTTTTCAGTTATTATTTCAAGTAACTTTAAAAATACAGGTATAAAAAGCTATACTTTTTATTTTTCTTCATTTTTTTTTTATTTAAATCTTCCAATAATTTTTATTGATGGAAGAGAAGTAGCTTTCAAATTTGACCAAATTTGTCTGGGAAAGTTGTATGAAAATTTTATAACTTGAAAATTAGGATGATGATTGTTAGAATTCGAAAATAGGGTTAGTTTAAAAATTACTTACTAACCATGCAAGTCTTCATTTGCGGGTTGCATCTATGCGATGCGCGGAGCTTTGAATTAAAATCGAAAATCATCTGTTGAGATAAACTTATTCTAAGTTCAAATTCATCTAAAAGTCCATATATTATAAAAAATGTAGTTTAATTCCATCTAAAAGGCACATTCCTTCATTACATTCAGAGAACTCAATCGTTCTCACACACTTGTCAAAGTTCTTCGAAAGATAATAAATAAAATCAGACGATATTTTCATTTTCTTAATTTACGCGTTCAATTAGTTTCACTTCATTTCATTTTACAACATCCTCCCCCCTTTGAAACTTGGGGAGAGTTTCAAATACATAACAATTATTATTAAAAAGATCCAACCTCTTTGGAGCTTTTACACATCTTCCAGAAGAGGTATATTTCTTAAGTATGACACTATCAGGAGAAGACACATTTTCATGATCATCATGCTCACTGGAACTAGTTTTCTCTTCACCCGACGGTTTGGATGCAATTTCAATTATTTCATTCGAATATATTTCCAAAGGAAAGATGCGCTGCACCGGACGTAAAACCGTGCCGTGCTGAGTTTTCAACTTAACACCACGAACTTTACCATCCCGTCCTGGAATTAAATGAATCACCTTTGCTAAAGGCCAAAATAAACGTTTTTTGTTATCATCCCCAACTAAGACTATTTCTCCCACTCGCGGTTCACGTGTATATTTTTCAGTATGTTTTTGAACTAATTCGCTGAGGTATTCTTTTCTAAAACGTTGCCTAAAATCGGTAAGAAGTTTAGCTCTGTAATTCAACCTTCTCCTTAAACTTTGAGAATCTAATTCGATAATATCCGAATTGCTGAAACTTCGGTTTTCAGTAAGAAACATAGCGGGTGTGAGAGGTACTAGCTCCAGTGGGTCCTCTGAGATATAGGTTAGAGGTCTGCAGTTAATCACAGATTCACAATCACATATAAGTGTATTCAATTCTTCATAAGTCAATACAGATCTACCTAAAGTACGTACTAACAATTCTTTTACAATGCGAACTAACCTTTCCCACCAGCCTCCCCACCAAGCTGCGGTGGGAGGTATAAATTTCCAAACAATTTTATGCGTCATGGTTTCTTTTAAAATTTTATCCCAATTTAATTTTGAAAGTTCATTGGAAGCCCCCCTAAAGTTTGTTCCATTATCACAATAAATAGTGCTGGGCCTACCGCGTCTAGCTATAAAACGTCTAAGTGCTAGCAGGAAAGCATCAGAAGATAGCGAATTGACTAGTTCAAGGTGAATCGCGCGATAAACGGCACAAGTAAACAATGCTATCCAAACTTTCTCGCCATTTTTTAGAAATAACGGCCCGGCTAAGTCTACTCCAATAATTTCAAAGACAGCACAATCTGTAACGCGATCTGGTGGCAAAGGTGTTGGTTCGCTTGACAAAGACTTTACCTTAAAACGTTTACATGCAATACAGTCGTACAATACATTTTTAATAGTTCTTCTAGCTCTAATTATCCAAAATCTTTCTCTTATTAAAGATTGCATTGTTCTTATACCTGCATGACAATTCTTTTGGTGTACTGATCTAATCAATAATTTAGTAAATTCACATTTGCCTGGTAACAATATTGGATACAAAAATGATTCTCGGTCATTTCTTTCAGTTATTTTAGTTTTAACTCTTAAAATTCCATTATCATCTGTGAATGTTACAATATCATTTAATGACCTTTTATTATAGAAATAACAGCTCTGAACTAAACGGATTAGATATTTTTCAGAATTTTCAATTTCATTTTGAGTAAGATTAGAATATTTACACTTATTAGAAACATTTCGGCAATTATTTACAAATCTCAGAATCCAAGCAAATATTCTTATCATCTTATCATAATTAGATATATTATCTAAGAGCCAAAGGGGTGTGTCTTTAGCTAGATCAATATTCGTAATTTCGATCTTTTTTCTTTCTAAATCAACATCTTTTGGCTGACAGTCAATCGCGCCAATTGGCCAACATTCAGGATTTTCTTTTAACCACTTAGGACCTTCCCACCATCGCGAATCAAGCATTTTCTGCGGAGAACATCCACGTGAAAGTATATCAGCTATATTCAAATTTCCTGGAACGTGCTTCCATGACTCTATATTGGACATCTGTCGAATTTCTTTGACTCTGTTGCTCACGAAAACCGACCAATTCCCATGTTCCTTTATCCACCAAATTGCGGTAGTAGAATCTGACCAGAATGTGATTTTCAGACCTGGCATATTTATTGCCTTGATGATAGAACTCGCAAGTCGAGTACCTATACAACAAGCCATTAACTCTAAACGCGGCATGCTCAAAGTTTTGAGAGGAGCAACCCTAGACTTCGCTCTAACAAGCGTAACCTTGACATCGGAATCAATTATTGATCTAGCGAAGACACATGCTGCATATGCCCCTTTACTCGCATCCACAAAAACATGAAGTTCAGATGAAGCATTAATTTCTAAGTATCGAGGTATAGCTACTTCTTTTAAAACATCAATATTCTTCAACCATTTCAAAAAAGCACTCACAATGTTACAAGGTAATTCTCGATCCCATGGAATTTTCTGTTTCCATGAGTCTTGTAGCAATAATTTTGGAAGCAATGTAGCAGGAGAGAATAAACCGATAGGATCAAAAATCTTTTGCACAATGCTCAAAATTAATCTCTTAGTAATTTTCCTTTCACACGTTAATGTTTCTAAATCTAAACAACATTTCAAAGAATCATTATCTAAATTCCAAATAATCCCCAAAACTGAAGTATCCCCAGAATATTTATCAACATTCTTGCAAGCTACATTGCTTTCAAAACAACGCAAATTGAAACACCCTTTAGACATTAATAACTTTGCATTTTCAATAAACATTTCAGCTTCATTAATGTTAGAAACACCTGATACACAATTATCTACATAAAATGAACACTTTAATTTTTCAGCAGTTTCCTTATATTCAGGAGGACTATTTTCTAAAAGATGCATTATAGATGCACTTAGTAAATAAGAGCTAGAAGAGACACCAAATACAACTCTACAATGTCTATAAATCAATTGTCCTTCATTACATGGGAAATAGAATCTAAGAAAATCTCTATCTTTAGGCATAACAGATAACATTAAATAAGCCTTTTCTATATCTGCAGTTATACCGATAGGATACATTCTAAAACGATCAAGAATATCAGGTATTAATTCTATAAGATTGATGCCTTTATACAAACATTCATTTAACGAGGGTTTCCCTTTCTCAGAAGCAGATGCATCAAATACAGGGCGTATTTTTGTGGTTTCCTTATCTAACCTGATAACGGGCCTATGCGGTAAATAATGACATTTATTACTTAATTCATTTTCTGGAACACGTTCAATAATATTCATTTTTTCCCAATTCTTAAATACTTCCTGATATTCATCGAAAAATCCCCCACATTTCAATTTATTGATCATTTTTTCATATCTCTTCCGAGCTAAAACTTTATTGTCGGGCAAATTCTTAAAATTACACTTCCATGGAAGCCCTACTTCATATCTGCCATCGGGAAGAATTTTCATTTTTTCTTTAAAATCGTTTAAATCAAAGTTTTCCCGCTTTTCAAAACTCTGAATGGGGTCAGAAATTCCTATGGTTTCAAGTTCCCATAATTCATTCAAAGGAATATTTCTAACGTGCATAGACAATGTTGTCAAAACGTTATGTTTCTTGCCACACGTTTGTTTCCCCATCACTGTCCAACCGAGCTTGGTTTCTATGGCAGTCAAATCGCAATTTAATTGAATTAAATTTCCTGTCAATAATTTTCCTATCATATCAGCCCCCACCAAAAGATCAATTTCAGATTCCTTACAAAAATCATCAGATAGATTTATTTTATTTCTTTTTAATTCATTTAATATTCTATAATCTTTAATTTTAGGTACAAATCCGCAAATCCTTTTTTCGGAAAATGCTTCAAAACAAAACGCATTATTTCCATCTAATTCACTGATTTCTACCGAAAACACATCATGTTTTTTAGGTTCCGTTTCATCCCCCCCGAACAGCGCGTGAATAATTATTTCTTTTCTTAAAGTGCGATCACACACACTGTCTAAGTGAAACATTAAACTCATCACGCAGTTTTAGCTGCAACAATTTCTCGGAAAGCGGTGTGCGATTGAGATTTCATACTTGAAACATTTCGTGCAACTCTTTCCACTTCTTGTGGAAAATGTTGCGCTTAGCTCTGTGCTGCACGTAATCTGACCAATAGCGTAGAAGCAGATTGTCTACGTCACTCCTCAAAATGGCGGTCGAAATTAAGAGGCCAGGCTGTTAGTATGCACGAGCACGCTTGTTTGTATTGAAAAGAAATAAAGCATTTAAGAAATTAGACGCAAGAAATGGCTCTTTATAAGCGATAAGGAGTTCAAATTAAGAAATATTTTAATTGGATGTTACACACCCGCACAGCACACACACACAAAAAAGGATCGTTCGGCTATTACAAATAGCAAACGCCGTTCATTTTAGGCGAGAGTAAGGTACAAATGTTCTAAGTAGTAAGTAAACATTCATAAAATTTAAAAGTTTTTTTAATTATTAATCTTACATTTTGTTTAACAATATGATTAATTGCAGTGTTAAGGAGTTTTGAATATATATTTTACTGTTTGTGGAAATTTGATAGTGTTTTGTTTATATTTGTCGCCAAATTCGCCAATGTTAGTAAACAAAGTTTTTTTTTTTTTCATCTTGAATGTAATATTACACAAAAATATTAGATGAATGTTATTTCTTGTTATATGAATCTTACAATACATCCGATTACAATATTTTTACTGTTCCCAATTTTTAAGAACATTGCACATTTATCCTTTTTATCTTTTATGCACATATCCTGTTAAATTATATTAGTTAACTAATCGTATTTTAAACAAACGAATTAGTAACTGGAAAACATTTATCAGTTATACTGTTTAAATCTCTTTCTAAAAGTGTTTTGGAATTTTATTTGACGAATTATTAATGTAAACATTGACTTAATTTCTTTATTATTCGGTACTTTTCGTATGGATTATTGTATAATATTAATATTAAATATTGTAAATATTAAAAAATAAATATTGTACATATTAAAAAATAAATATTGTAAATATTAAAAAATAAATATTGTAAATAATATAACATTTACATATTGTATTAAAAATTAAATAGTGTAAATAATATAATAGTTTTTAATCATTTAAGCAGCAATTATATTTTCCAATCATTTTTATTCATGCAGTATATCCAAAATTTCTGAGAAATAATTCAATTGTTCTAGATTATTTATCAAAGATACTTTTTTTCTGTGTGAGGCAGACGTGAAATATATAATGCTCTTTACTGCACTTTCGTGCTATATATTTTCAAAATCATTTTTCTTTTTTGGAAAAAAAAAGGGGGGGGGCTTTGAAAATTTGAAAAAGAATTTATTTCTGATGGGTACAAGAGGAATGATATAATTTTCATCTAATTCAGAGGTCTTTACGTAATGTGTTTTAGTAAAATGAAGAAGCCGTGGGATATCCCTTATCTTTCCTTTTTTTCTATTTAAAGTCCTTTTTCAGAATAAATGGAAATATAATTAGTGTATTTCTGCCTAGTTTTACAATGATATTTTATAAGAATAATAATTATGTTTTTCAAATTTCTGCCAATGGTTAGATACAAATAACAAATTTGCTATTTTTAACATATTTTCAGAGATATGAAAATCGACAAAACACTATCAAAGCTTATAAAAAAGTAAAAATTATCAAAAATCACTTGACATTGCAATTAATATTATTGTTAAATAAAAATGTAAGATTAATTATTATAAAACTTTTTAATTTTATAAAAAAAATATTTACACAATTGATATTAAACATAAAAAGTATATGAATCAAATTTACTTTTGATTCTTGAAATAATCTTTTTCTTCCTACAAATGCAAGCTTATACAGATCAAAAACATTTTTGAACTGAAGATTGGGGTACCATAGCTTCATCTTGTGTGTAATTGATGAAATATTTAGAATGATGCATAAAAAGAAAAACCTACTGCCCCATTCCCCTCCATTGTCCCACTTAACCCCACTCTCCCCTATATATATTTAAATTTTAAACATATATATATATTAACAATATATATAAATATAAGAAGTATATATATATAAACATATATATTAACTGTTGTATAATCTATCCAATATTTATTACATTTAAAGTAAATTACTCAAAAATTATCTATTGACTTAAAATCAGCATATGCTTTAGCATTTTTTAAAAACTAATTGAAGCACTCATTTTATCTTTAAATACGCAAGTTTTAATCCTTTTTTGCCATGTTTTCTTCTTTTTCTGAATTTTTTTCTTTTACTATCTTTTGAATTTTAAATAAAAAATAGAATGCCCAACTATATAAGGGACATTTTTACTTTTGAAACCGGTTCCGAAAATAACAATGCGCCTATTAAAAAGTATCTTAAAAAAAATGGCCTTTGTACAGATTAATCTCAGCTATCCAATGAGATATCTTCATATTTTTTTTTTTTTCCATGGAATCAGCACTAGCGAATGGGACTTTTCTCTTGATTGAACTAAATTCTTAATGACGAAGTATAAATAAAACAATACATCAGTTTTTAATTCTTGCAAAGTGTGGTAACACCACAGGTTTTCTTTTAGCTAAAAAATAAATAAATAAATATTGCTGCTATTAAGGAAACTCAACTTTTTATTTTACACTTATTCCTAAATTAAGTAAATCTTCAGAAAAGTATGCCATATTTTCTATACTATCACATTACTTTTGCTCAGGTATTTCGTTTTTGCCATACCTTTTTAAAAGTTCAAAAATTAAAATAGATATGAAACGAATCGAAAAATTAACGAAAATGGTATCAGATTAGATAGCTAACAACGAGAACTAGCCGAATGCGCCAACTGAAAAGCGGTCGACTCGACTATTTATTGAGGTAACCCTGCTTCCCAAGCTAGGAGAAACTTTCTACGCATCATCCAGCAACCCTTCGTGGCTGACTCCACCTCTTTTGCATCAGAAAATGTTTCAAGTTGTGTCTAAAGTTGAGCTTAAAAACTGAATGTGATCGTGCCTTTATAGGATGCATTTTCAGTGATTTCGTTATTCTCTCGCTTACGTAACTACTTTGGCTCGCTGAATCCAGCAGTGCGCGTACGACTTTTTGGCGACCTTGCGATCGAATGCGCACGCCAAGCGTTTGCATGTACACAACTTTATTTCTACTACAATTAGAAAGAGAATTTTCAGATTTTAAAGAATCATCTTGATTATTATTTATATTTTGTTCTGGACACATTATTTCAAAATGTGGTTTATGGCAATAATTACATTTTAATTTATTTTTAATATTACAATTCTTACTCAGATGACCAGCCTTTTGCAAACAAGTGAAACAAATCCCCTTTTTTAACAAAATCTTTTGTTTATCAGTTAAAGACATTTTTTGAGCCCCAAAACATTTATCAGAGGGGTGAAACCTATCACAGAATATGCAATTGTTTTTCTTACCTTTATTTTCTATACTCACCAATGCAGAGGCGGTGGCTGGATCAGGTTTGCTAATAATTTCAGATAAAATGTTCTTTTTTCTAACAATAGAATCAAAACCTTTTCTTGCTAAAAACACCATTTCATCTCCTTGAACTTCTTGGCGTAGAAAGTCCATCAGATTTTTTAAAGTCCTGGAATTTTCACTGGAATATGTATCGTGATTTCGACTTCTTTCCCAGGTCAAAAGAACTTCTTCAGGCAGGCAGCTCTCAACCAAGGGCATGAGAAAGTCTCCATACTTCTCTTGAGTTCTTCCCAAACTTTCTAAGGCACGAAGTTTGCTTTCTAATTCATCGTATAAAGAGGCTAAGTCAACTTTCATTTTAGGCGCAGTGGCATTTTTCATTACGAGGGTTAATAATTCCCTAACGTAAATTTGCACAAGAAGATCATCTCGTCCAAACCTCTGTTTTAATTGATCGATAGCCTTCGGATAATTTTCCGCGGTAGCTGGATAACTTGATATTAAACGCTCCGCTTTTGATTTCGGTTCCATACATTGGAATAGGTACTGCATCTTGTCTTCAGCGGCAATAGAATCGTCTTCATGTATTTTCTTGAACTGGCTCCAAAACGATAAAAATTCCTTTGGTTCGCCGTTAAACTTTTTCAGCTCGATTTCCGGTAATTTAAATTTGCGTTTTACTTCTTCGCCAGGAGATGAAGAAACCTGTATCTTTTCGTCAATACGTGCACATATTTCTATATATTTTTCTCGATATTCTTCTGCACTTTCAAAATCTTCGGTAAACAATTTTTCGTCCTTATCTTGTAACAATATTTCCGAAATTTTACTTTGACAAGTGTCCATCCGTTGAAATTTATCAAACAGTTGAGTTTTCAGAATAGAAAGTTCTTTAATTTCACATATTTCTTTAGTTAATTCAGTTTCAATTTTCTTAAACGTGAGAGTAAAAGCAGCTCTCAGTCCTTTTCTCTGAGTTTTCAAACTACTCAGATCCATTTTTTCATTTAAAATTAATTGAAATTCAAAACTCCTGTCCCGCCGAGGGTACCAGTATGTTAGAATTCGAAAATAGGGTTAGTTTAAAAATTACTTACTAACCATGCAAGTCTTCATTTGCGGGTTGCATCTATGCGATGCGCGGAGCTTTGAATTAAAATCGAAAATCATCTGTTGAGATAAACTTATTCTAAGTTCAAATTCATCTAAAAGTCCATATATTATAAAAAATGTAGTTTAATTCCATCTAAAAGGCACATTCCTTCATTACATTCAGAGAACTCAATCGTTCTCACACACTTGTCAAAGTTCTTCGAAAGATAATAAATAAAATCAGACGATATTTTCATTTTCTTAATTTACGCGTTCAATTAGTTTCACTTCATTTCATTTTACAACAATGATTATCTCATTAACATAGACTTGTTTCATACCTTATTTAGAACACATTTGAAATTTGCATCATTTGGTAATCTTGAAAACATAAAAATTTAAAGTGTGTTTCAATTTATTCATTTTTATTTTATTTATTTTTTTATTTCTTATTGTTTGTTTGATGGAGGAAGCATGTCTGTATTAGTATAAAAGCAAAAATATATCATTCTTGTAACTGCTTTTTTTTTTTTTTTTTTTTTTTTTTTTGTTACATTAAAGATAATCAAAGTATCAATCATAAAATTCATTATTTTTTAGTTTCTAAAATGTTTCAAATTATTTTTTAGTTTCTAAAATGTTTACATTTATTTTTTAGTTTCTAAAATGTCTCAATTAATTTTGAGCAATTTGTTTTTATTTTAATCCTTATTCTCAATCAAAGTTGGAATTTATTGATTCTATACTATTGAGATAAGAACATTCTGTTGAAATACTGGATTACTTCGTTAAATAACTTGAAATTTCACCACATATTGGGTAAAACTTACAATAATTTTATTTCTTTTGTAGTTTTTGTTAAATTGTCATTTTAAAATAGGAAATGCAGTTAAAATTGTCATTTAAATAAATCTCTTCTTTTATCATTATTTACGTCATCTTAAGCCTTTTTTAATCTAATTAAAGTAGTAGTACTTTTACTTTGATGCGCTCAAAAATATAAAAGAAAACTGAAAACTTTCAAGGAAAGGGTAAATTATTTTTTAAGAATACGAAGTGGCGCCATCTCTTATCAATTTGCTTTTAATAATATATTCAGCGAAGTTTTTTAACAGTATGTGGCACCATCTTTTGACAGTAGAATGAACATTATGTAATTGAAAACATTTAATTTTATATGGGTAGTAGTGACTCGGTTGTGCCGAATAGTCATTTTTTGGCCGAAACCAAATATTAGGCTAAATAGTTATTCCTGTATTTCCGGATTAAAAGATATAAAAAAGTTAAATTTTAAAACAATTTTACATCAGATTTAACATAAACGCTTCCAATTTCATATACGAGACCTTTTCACAAGTAATTTTTACATTTAAGGCTGCTGTTCACTCACTTTCCGAATTCTTCTCCGTAATGTAAAGTCTATGGGCGTTTCATGCATTCTTATATTTAAAATATCTCCTCAGGAAGTTCAAATTTTTAAATTTTTCTTTCAGCGATCTCTTCTTAAGGCCCCTGTCCTCGCTCGAGGAAACGCTCGCGAACTAATGCTATTCCTATGGGGAAGCATTTTTCTAATAACTCTTTCGCATTTTGACATTTTTGAATAATTCTTTTTGCATTGGATAGCTGAGGTGCATGCCGACAGCGCGCCTTTTTTACTTTTTCGATTTTAGTTGCAGATATTTTTTTTAAAAACACTTTCAGTTTCGAAACCGGTTTTGAAAATGAAACTAACTTTGTAAAAAATATCTGCAACCAAAATCGAAAAAGTAAAAAAGGTGCGCTGTCGGCATGCACCTCAGCTATCCAATGCAAAAAGAATTATTCAAAAATGTCAAAATGCGAAAGAGTTATTAGAAAAATGCTTCCCCATAGGAATAGCATTAGCTCGCGAGCGTTTCCTCGAGCGAGGACAGGGGCCTTAAGGCAGTATTTCGATTCAAACTGCTTATTTTCCGATTTATTTTTAAATACAGTTTTGCTCTCATATGCATCAAACTGGCAAATTGTCTTATTTAGAAAGTGCACAAGGTGCCGTAATTGTCAATTCTTTGATAAATACAGAAAATATTGCAAAAAAAAGCAAGCAAAAACGGCATTTTGAACCGATTTTTCCAAACCAGGAGATTTGTGAACGAAAAAATGGGTATACTGAGAAGATAATTGTTTATAAAACAAATTCTAATGAATTGAGCGTAAAATGACATCACACGGCACCTTATACATCTGTTCAAAAATACTCTCAGCAACTTCCATGTTTCTACTATTAAAAGTGTGTCTGAAATTGTATCAGAAAATTTCGAGCTGTGGAAGGTGAAAAAGCGTTTTTTCGAATACACCCTTAAAGGATGTCACTTTTTTTCTTAGTTTTCAAAATAATTTTAAAATCTATGCTTAATTTTTTCAGACAGTTTTTAACACATAAAACATTAAATCAAGCATAGATTTTAGAAATATTTGTTCAAAATATTTCTAAAATCTATACTTAATTTTTTCAGACAGTTTTTAACATATAAAACATTACATCAAGCATATATTTTAGAAACATTTTGAAAATCAAGAAAAAAAAGTGAGATCCTTTAAGAAGAAAAGAATAAGTTTAAAATATTAATTTCCCAAGAGATATATTGATTATAAAAATGCATCAAACGTCCATAGATTTAACATTACGGAGGGGAATCCGAAAAGTGAGTGACCAGCTGCCTTAAGAAAACATCTATGCTTTGATATGAGTTGTTATTTAAAAAGAGGATTAGGTAGCCTTTTAAAAGTTTTTAATTAATAAGACTGTAAACTTATGACTACTTCTATGAATTAAAATGAATAAATATAGATATTTTTTATATTATAAACCAAAAGTTTTAAAATCGAAGATAAAATTTGAAGTCATATGTGTTTGCAGGGCCATCGCTGACTTTTTATTGAGGGGGGAGAGAACCTAAAATTGCCAAGTCAAATTTCAATATTTGCCAACTCATTTTACAATTTTGCCAACTTACCACAATTAGAAAATGTAATATAGCCCATATTTGTTAAAAGATTAATAATATTCCCAATTAGTTTTGTAATTTTTGCCAATTCTATCAAAAATCGAAAATATATTATAGTTTTTATTAAAATTTTAAAGAAAATTTGCCAACTAAGTTTGTGAATTTGCCAAGTGTAACAACATTCACAAATGTTTGGGCGGGAGGCTCCCCCCCATCCCCCCCCCCTTAGCGAGGCCCCTGTGTGTTTGTGAAAGGGATCTATTCAAATGTATCAACTAAACAAAAAAGTTTTTTAATTCACCAGAGAGTCGAGTACGTGATTATTTTCTGGGGTTAGAAACATATACATCGCGCCCATGAAATTTGCTAACAAGCTTTCAGGTGTGCTAATACAGTAAGACAAACGTTTTTTGTATATGAAAGCAGCATTGTAATCCACTTATTCAATCAAAAATGCGAACAATAATGAAGGTATTTTTACGAGAATTCCATCATATTAATTTTGCGAAATGTGACATCATTGGAAGCAACTTAATACATAATTATGGTCAATGGCACAATATATGTATTTCCAGGTGTATTTTGGGTAATCTAGCTCGATGTTATTTTGATATTAAAGGTGACGAGTTCCAGCACTTCTAATCATGTCATCAATCAGTGTTAGTTGAATTCAGACACTTTTCTTCTGGAGGAATTTCTGTGTCTTCGTGGGGGAGGGGGATTGCATTTTTTGACAATTGAAAACGCAAAATCTCAAATCTCCTAGGTGGGGGATGTATATTGCTCCAATGATTCAAAATTGATCATCACACAATTCATTTGACAAAAAAGAGAATAAGTGTTTTTTTTTTTTTTTTTTTTTTTTTTTTTTTAAATATTTTATTTATTTTAAAGTTGCAAACGAAAAGCATTAGAATTATTTTTCTAATTTTTAATATCCCATTATAGATAGGGATTCTAGGTTTGCCATGTTGATTATGTCCTATTTAAGATGGAATCTTATTTTCGTATTACTGAATTTAATATATATATATAATCGTATCAAATTTTGTATTCATGCATTTTTGGCATAAAAGTGCAAATACTATTGCATCAAGATCTGAATGTGTATAAAACTTGATATAGTACGAACACACCTCATTTGCTACGTTTAAAATGCAATTTCCAACTTGTTATATTTAATCGACGAAAGCCTGTCAGCGAAAAATATTGTAAAGAAAAAAAATAGTGCATATTTTGAATACAAATATAAGATTAATTTTCAACATTAATCACTATCGCTGATATCTGATTTAAAAGACCAATATTCTAAAATATTGAAGGTATTTGTAATGATACGTCAATACAGCTGAAATATTGCTACACATTGTAATTATTTCCAACAAAATGTCACTATTGCAAAAGTATTTACATTACATTACGTTATAAATGTTATTAGTGAAGTCGCAAAATATTAGTTGTCAATATTGCGCAAATATCTGCAAAACTTCCCTGTGTTGGGGCACTATATAGATACGACAAATGTAAATTTTCCATTTCTAATCATGTTATCATCAGTGTTGAAATCAGACACTTTTCTCAAGGAGGGATTTCTGTGTCTGCCGGAGTGAGGGGGATGCATTTTTTGATGATTGAAAACACAAAATCTCAAATCTTCTGTGAAAAGTCCGGGCCAGGATTTTTTCACCCACGTGGAAAATTTACCTGTGTCATAATTAATGTACCGATTGAATAATCGTGTTCAGGAGTGTAGTCGTAAAAACAACAGAAGATATACGCTCTAAGCAGAGGGTATATGCTCAAGGCAGTGGGTATACCCCAGAATGCGATACGATTAGCTTTCTTGAGAAACCGAGGGTAAACGGTGCGCCTGTAAAAAATCCAGAAGGTATACAGCGTATATCCCCGTAAACCCTCCACTATATTCCTGATCGTGTTATAAATTAATCTAATACATAGATAATACAATATTGGACAACAGATTTTTTGCGTCGGGGAAATCCCTTTTACCAGTTATTAATTTCTTCTCTCTTTACAAGAAGAAAGTATTGGATTCGTGATCATTTTTCACTTCCGGTTTTCGAAGGATTTGTACATTTTAGAAGGTTCTGAACGCGATTTAATGATTTCTAGAAAATGGCTGTCTATCACTATCTTTATCACTCTGTGAGTCCTTGTTTTAAAAATGTTATGGGCTTGTGATGTAACACATATTCTATTACATATATTTCTATTATTTTCTTCAATTGTGAGTCCCCCCCCCCCCCTCTTTTAAAATTTATTTTTTAAAAGAAAAGCATTTTTAATACGTATTTTTATTGTGTGTTCGTCTCCAAGTGCATATAAAATAATATTAATAAATAAAAAGAACAAATAATAAATTAGTTTTAAAATATCATTCCATTTCTAGATTTTTCTTTCTTGTTCTTCAGTTGATTAAATATCAAACGACTGTTTTATGTAACTGCTATTTTTTATTTCCCAATCATTTCATTTTGTCTTGTATAAAGAACTTAATTTGTTACCTGTTGTGAAATTCCGTTTAGGGTTGCCGGCTGCTGCACGTTCTCGCCACGAGCGATAAAGACTATATTCTTGGCAACACTCATTTTTTAAATTTTCCCCTTTGTTTATCATGTAACGGTCCTTTTTACCTGTACATTGTTTTGCTCAGATTGGGAATCTATTCTATGCCAAAAGACTTTTTTTGGCGTTTGTGAAATCTGAAATTTTTGTCAGTTTTACGTTTGTCACTGCTAAGTAAAGATGCACGATCTCCGTCGTCAGCGATGACTAATGTTTTCTATATTATGTTCGAAGACATTTCATATTATTGTGCTGTTTACTGACTAAGGTTTTCTGTATAATGTTCAATGGCATTTTATATTACCGTGCTGCATACTTAACGTTTATGGATATTCAATTTCTTGTGCTTTGAGAAATAAAAAAAGTAGTCAAGATGATTCTCTGAGAAGTGATTTTCATTTGTGAAAATGTCTTCATTTTTTAACTTCAGAAACAAATGTAAAATCAGGACCTGGTGTTCATCACAACATTTGTACTACAATCTCGGCCTAGCAAAAAAAACGTGCCTTATATTTCATCCTTTGCATCGACCTCGGCCACACGTATGAAATGTGCCCTATTTTCCTATCTTGCCATCATAGAACTATGGTGCCGCATGAAGAAGGGTTTTTTGTTTCTGGAGAAGTTGTCCAAGTGTAAACAATGTGATGAGACGAAAATGTGATTTGTATGTGCACCGTATTTTGCTTCGAATTCTGGATGGTACGGTAAAAAAAAGTGTTTTCGAAAGAATAGTGATTTCGACATTTATAGTTTCGACTGGTGCTAGTGGTGATCGAATACAAGACATGTGCGATATGCTGCACGAAAATACGACGTACAATCCTGGAATGTTTCAAACAGAATTTCAATTCTACAAAATTATTGTCTACAGGGTCGTTCTAAAAAGATGTGTCGTGGCTTTTTTTGTTCTGTGTGGGAGCAGCTAATTCAATTGTGCTTAATGTGGACATCCTTCCCCCCACCTTCAGAATAAAAAATTTTAGGAACGCTGAATAAAAATGCAACGATACTACAATAACTTATGATTTAAATAATAGTCTCCGAAAGAAACATTTTTTTTTGTTTCTCGTTATTTTTTTCCATAAAAAAAAGGGGAATGTATTTTTTCTTATGTTGTTTTCAGCTATAAAAAAGGGTAATGTACGCTTTATTTTTCTTTATTTCATTGTATGTTTCATATTATATATTTGGTTTTATGTTATTATTATTTGTAATTGATTATGATATATTTGAACAAGCTTAAGTATTTATAAGTATATATATATTTTTTGAAAATGACTTCATCAAAAAATAACTTTAATATTTCTGTACCTTGCTATGAAGGTGATCCAACCACTTTGGATTTTTTCTTTGATATAGTTAGTAATTATGCAAAAATACAAAAATGGACGGATGATCAGGAGGTCTTGTTTCTCAAAACAAAATTAGCAGGACCTGCCCTAAAATTTTTTCTTGAAAATGACAAAATTAGAAATTCAAATAGTGTAAAACTAATTAAACAGGAACTTTCACGATTTTTCTCTAAAGAATCTCAAACAGTTATAGATATCGAATTTGATAACATAAAACTCTTACCTAATGAAAGTATCAGTAATTTTTCCCATAGATTGAATACTTTGGCCAATAAGGCTTTTAAAACGAAAGATCCTGAATTTCTTAACGAAATAAAATATAAGAAACTTTTGCAGTGTTTATCAACTGATATTCGAATCAAAATTAAGGAGGAAAAAATTGATGACTATGACAAAGCTGTCGAAAGAGCAGAGTTTTTGCAAAGTATTTTGTCAAATGAAAAATTAATTAATATTCATAATGAATATTCTAATCATATTGATTTTTCTAAACAGATATCTGAATTATCAGAGAAAATAAATGCTTTGTCATTTGTAAACAATACACAGAAAGATGACACTAAACAAACCCAAACACGTCCTAGTTTTAAGAAGGACACTCGTGAGTTGTACAAATCAAAAAACTCTAGAAATTTTGATTTTAAGTTTCAAAATAAAAATAACAGAAAGGTAAATATTTGTCAAATTTGTTCTAAGCGAGGTCATTTGGCCCTCCAATGTTTTAAGTATAAGAATTTGTGTAAGAGAAAGAAATCTTATGATCAGAATTATTATGGACAATATAGAAATACTAATTTTGATAATTCTGGTTATAACCAATTTCAGCCTTTAAACGACCAGTGAGACGCAGTACAGCTGATGAGCTGTTGTCTCAAAACTGTCTTGGGTCATCAGCAAATAAATGTAAACTGTCGGATGAAAGACAAGTTAAATCCACTTATTCACAAACTTCTAAGGAAATTCAGATTTGCAACAATCAGTCAACACAGACTGATGAAAAAGTAGTCATTTATAATGTATATGATAAGTGTTCGTTTTTACCTATTATTTCCAGTAAGTTTGGCAGATTTGAGGCATTTTTATTACTGGATACAGGAAGTTCAATTTCAATTTTATCACTTAATTTCTTTAATGAAATAAAAAAGGATGTTTGTTACAAACATTTAGCTTCTTCAGTAACTATTTCAACTGTTAATTCTGCTGTTAAATTTTCTTCTTGCATTTCTGTGTCTATCAAAATTGGTAAAATATTCTTTCGGCATACCTTTTATATTGTTGAAATTGCAAATTCTTCAGAATTTGTTGGAATTTTAGGCTATGATTTTATTGTGAAAAATAATATTGTTATTAATCCCAGTGATAATACTGCCTCAATAAATGGTGTTGAAGTACCATTAAAAAATAAATGTAGAAAAAGTCAAATAAATGCAATGTGTATTGATGAAAGTTCGGAAAGTGAGGTAAATAATAATGACAGTAGTTCAAGTGATGTTGTGCATAATGTTAACAGTAATGAATCGCATGATCAGATCTGTGCATATCTTGCACACAAAGTTAACTTAAACCCATATGAACACAAATTTGTAAAAATTAAAACTGACATCTCACCAGATCAAGATGAGATGCTATTTTGTAGTAATATTTCCTCTAATAATGTGTTATGTCATGATGCACTTATAAAATTAGATTCTAAAGTTCAAAATATCTCATATCCCAAAATCATGCATGTTTACATTGAAAATTTATCTGATCATGTTGTTCATTTAAATAAAAATATGGAAGTAGGTTATCTGTGTATACCAGATGAAATTGTTGATCAAAATGAACTGGAAAGTAATTTAAATCCTTCAATAAATGAAAATTATTGTAATTTCATTACTGCATCTGATCAGATACTTGCTCAAAGAAAAAAAGATCTTTCTATAAATGATTTTAAATTGGATCATTTAGAAGCAAATGAAAAGAAGGAAATCTCTGATCTTCTCTTAAAATATTATTCTGCTTTTTCAAAATCTCTTAAGACACTTGGTCACACTGATCGCATTGTACCTAATATCAAATTTATTAATGACTTCCCAATAAAAACTTTACCGTTTAGCATTCCCCAAGCACTTCAGGCAGATGCTAAAGAGCAAATAGATAATCTTGTTGAAGCAGGAATAATAGAGAGGCATTGCTCTGAATGGTCTTGCCCTATCTTAATTGTAAAGAAAAAGTCTGACGGTTCAGGTAAACAGAAATATCGTTTAGCGTTAGATTTGAGAATGCTTAATTCAGTTATTCAGGGATCTTCTTATCCTCTTCCCAAAATTCAAAATATTATTGCTAATTTATCCTCTTATAAATATTTCACTAGCTTAGATTTAAAACAAGCTTACCATCAAATTGACTTACCACCAGAATTGCAAGATAAATTGACATTTACATCTGAATATGGCTCTTATAAGTATAAACGTTTAGTTTTTGGCTTAAAAAATTCTGCCTCAGTGTTTCAAGCACTAATGGACATGATATTAGATGAAATAAATTTGGAAGGTATATTTACATATCAAGATGATTTTATATTTGGTTCAAACACATTCCAAGAGACATTACAAAAACTTGAGAAAATTTTACAGGTTTTATCAAAGTATAATTTGACTCTTGCCCCCAACAAATGTACTTTTCATCAGACTTCCACAAACTATCTAGGTTTTCACATTGAAAATCATGCAATAAGTCCCATTCAAAGTAATATTTTGCGAATAACATCTTTTCCGGTACCAACAACTAAACGCCAACTAAAAGGTTTTATTGGTTTAGCGACATTTTATAGAAGTTTAATACCCAAATTTTCTGAAATCATACATCCATTAATTCAGCTTACCAGGCCTAAAGAAAAATTTCGCTGGACTCCTGAACATGACAAAATTTTTAATAATATTCAAAAAATGTTTTTTTCTGAACCAATTGTTCATTTACCAGATTGGGACAAACCATTTTTCTTAAATACAGATGCGTCAAAAATTGCTATTTCAGCTGTCTTACTTCAAGAATTTGATAATAACTTACTACCAGTTGCATATTTTTCTAAAGCATTATCCCCTTCTGAAAAAAAATACCCTGCGATTAAGCTAGAATTAATGGCTATTTACAAAGCAGTTGTTGCTTTTAAATATTATCTTTATAACAGAAATTTTACTATTTTGTCTGACAGTGCTCCATTAAAACACTATAAGAAGGTTAGTAACCCTGCGGATATTATAACTAGATGGCTCACCGAGTTATCCGAATATTCATTCAATTTTCAACACATTCCAGGTTCTTCAAATGTACTTGCTGACTATCTTTCTAGAAATAATTTCAAAAATAATCAACAAACACTAGACACAAATCCTGAATTAGTATATGATACCACTCACATTCTTCCTATCATTGAGAATGATGAGCATGAAAATACTATCTCTGAGTCACATTCAATTAATTATTTGACTGTTGGTAATTCCGAAAATCATAAAGATCCTTTGCTTGAAATATCAAACCAAACATTTGTTAATGAACAGTTAAAAGATACAGAATTATCTGTTATATATAATGAAATATTAAACAATGGTAGTTCAGATAAATATGACATGTACTTTATTCATCCTGATACTAAAGTGTTGATGTTTAAAAAAAACATTCCACATGACTCAACATTTTCTTATCATATTGTGGTACCACACTCATTAAAAGCTAAAGTTTTAGCAATTTCACATCTTTCACATTTCGGTCTAAAGAAAACCTATGAATTTGTAAGTAAAAGATATTTTTGGAAAGGTATTTACACAGACACATTAAATTATGTTGCGTCATGTATTAAATGTTTGCAACATAAACATCACAAAACACAGCCTGCACCTTTGCAAGCAACGTACACTCCAAAGCAAGCTGGTCATACTGTAGCAATTGACATTGTAGGTCCTTTTAGTAATGGTTATTCAGTATTAACAGTAACAGATCACTTTTCTAGACATATGGAATTATATCCTTTAAAGGAGACTTCTGCTAATAAAGTTGTTGAATCACTGTTTAAATATTTCACATGCTTTGGGAGACCGTGCGTAATTTTGTCTGATCTAGGTTCCCAATTTATTTCCAGTGTTTACAACATTTTTAATGAAACATTAGGTATAAAAATATCTCATTCTTCAGTCTCGCACCCCCAATCGAACTCGATTGCTGAAAGAATCAACTCTTCAATTAAAACCTCAGTTAATACTTTATTACTTGAAGGACACTCTTTTGAACATGCATTGTTGATTCACAAATGCTTATACAATGGCTCCACACACTCATCTACAAAATTCTCACCAAATCTTTTACATTTTGGGCGTGAGTTATCATTAATATTTGATACATATGACACTCATGCAAATCAACCATTTCTTGATAATGTTGACACTTATAAATTATTAAAAGAACTGGATGCAATGTACCAAAAAGCTTATGAAAACATTGTGTCTGCTCAACATCAAAGAAACTTAAAATTTTCACAATTTGCAAAACTACGTCCATTCACTGTCCATGATATTGTATATCTAAAATCTCGAGATAAATATAAACCAAAATATACTGGTCCTTATGAAATTATTATGAAACATTCACCTGTTTCATTTACGATAAGGAAATATCAGTATTCACATGCTCCTTCTTTTAGAGTGCATATAGATAGACTTTTACTTGCTCCACCTAGGAATGCATACCTTAATTCCAACTTTAATAAAAATACAAGCTCTAATATTAATAACAACAATAATAATTATCAGCAGTACAATAGCAATAGCTCTCCTCAAAACATTATTTCAGGATATAATCTTAGACCAAGAAAATAAATGTAATGCCACATGTTTTGTGTTAACTGGCCAGGACACAGAATTATGTTTAGTTGTGTACTATGTACTGAATCTTTTACTGGTCTACTGCTGGTTCAGTTCATTGTGTATTAGATTCTCTATGCAGTGTACAATTTGGTTTTATATTTTATTTTCATACTACTATTTTGATATTTGTGTACTTTAATGTTTTGACAAGTTTATTTCATAAGGTACTTAAGTAAATTTGCTCTACACTCTATTGGAATGGCATTTTACATTTTCAAAATTTTTTTAATACTGATCAGTGTTGATTTTTTCTTTATTTACATATTATGCATATTTTGATTCTTACATTTTAATAAAGGTATTATGTTTTTGCGAATTTCATTCAACTATAAACATTGTATCAAGTCAGTATTTAGAATTTTTATATATAAAAAAAAAAAAAAAAATCCTTTTTCAGCATTTATTTAAATGTGTGTTTAAACAGTGTATGTAAACTGTTATGATAATTTGATTTAACAAGTTGCAAGTATTTTCAAGCAACAGCAACATAAAAGACAATTTCTATAAATAAAAAATGTCATCTAAAGGTTTGCTTTTACAGCCGAACTGTCTTTTTGTAAGCGCTTACACTTGAATGATGACGAAGACACGCTTACACTTGAATGATGACGAAGACACGCTTACACTTGAATAATGAAACGAAGAATATAAAAAAAGGTTGTGTATACACATCAAATTGCTGGATATTAAAAGCAATGACTAGCATATATGCATGTATATAAAGGCCTAGGCATAAGTTGAAGTTTATTTATTTTTTTGGTAACATTTTGTGTATCGTATTGTGTTTTATATATATCATATATAATTTGTAATTTTTATAAACATATAGTTATTCTTATTTTATAAGTGTATATTTTGCTTGTGCTTTGTACATAGATTCCCAACACTTTACATTTTTTTTATAAGAAAAAATATTTTTTTTTTCCTTCGCCAAAAAAAATATTTTTTGGTGGTCCTTCGAGTGATAATATGTGATGTAACACATATTCTATTACATATATTTCTATTATTTTCTTCAATTGTGAGTCCCCCCCCCTCTTTTAAAATTTATTTTTTAAAAGAAAAGCATTTTTAATACGTATTTTTATTGTGTGTTCGTCTCCAAGTGCATATAAAATAATATTAATAAATAAAAAGAACAAATAATAAATTAGTTTTAAAATATCATTCCATTTCTAGATTTTTCTTTCTTGTTCTTCAGTTGATTAAATATCAAACGACTGTTTTATGTAACTGCTATTTTTTATTTCCCAATCATTTCATTTTGTCTTGTATAAAGAACTTAATTTGTTACCTGTTGTGAAATTCCGTTTAGGGTTGCCGGCTGCTGCACGTTCTCGCCACGAGCGATAAAGACTATATTCTTGGCAACACTCATTTTTTAAATTTTCCCCTTTGTTTATCATGTAACGGTCCTTTTTACCTGTACATTGTTTTGCTCAGATTGGGAATCTATTCTATGCCAAAAGACTTTTTTTGGCGTTTGTGAAATCTGAAATTTTTGTCAGTTTTACGTTTGTCACTGCTAAGTAAAGATGCACGATCTCCGTCGTCAGCGATGACTAATGTGTTATGTTTTTTTTTAGTAATATTTTTTTTGTATAAATTATTTTAATATTCCAAATTTAAAAAGAACTCTTGTTAAGATATTTTTAATACGGCTTTTTATAATGCTTTATGTATCTCATATTTAAAATTATTCTCCTTTTTTTTTCTTAGTAGCGAAAACCCTGGACATTTCCTTTTTTATATTTTATGATCGTTCTCACGAGAATATAGGCTTTGGTGTGAAAGAAAGTGATAGCTTCCCATTCCCTTATCTAGCGTAAATAACACTCGTTCGTATGAATGCTTTTACTGTCCTGAAATAATTGTACTATTTGAGTAAAGTGGTCCTTTGTTGATTTTTTTCGAAGAAGAGTAGCTTCTGGCTTGTTTGTAAAGGGCGTATATTCAGCCTTGTTAAAAATTGGCCCACACGCATAGTTTATTGCTTGCGTACGTGAATGAATAGTACCCTCAAATTTTATAACCCATGACAAACGTTGACTGTCATTTGAGGCGGAGTAGATATTTTCCCAGATCCTTAAAGTTATTTTATGACCGATCTGAGATAATAGTGCCAATTCACGGTTACCGGCGGGCACTGGTTTGCAAGCAGGTGCAAAATTTAGAGACAGCTGTCCCTGCTATCTGACCACGTGATTGAGAGTAGGGGACGCGAGCGATGACCATATTTGGTCATGAGAGAGGGTGACTATTGCATTGGCCAATGAGAGGGACTCTAGGAACAGGAGAGAAAGGGGAAAGCATTAGTCTTCCTAGTTTTTGGTGCCCCTTTTGATTTGCAGAGGGACGTGCAATTGGTTTTTTGGAAATAAAGTGAGTCCTGGTCAAAGCTTCGTACGGAGAGCATCTAGTGGAAGAAGCGCATAAGTTTTGTCTCCCCCCCTCCCCTGTTTTTAATCTGGGAGAAGGGAGGCCAAAGGAGTTCTTCGAGATTAGCAGTCTAAGTCAACACACTCCAAGTGTAAGTCAAGAAAAAGTGCTACCTGCCGGAGAGAGCCGAGAGCTTGCCGTGAAAGAATGTCCCCTCCGATCTAGCCTTCACCGTGAGCAGTGGAATGATTAGCGGTCTAAGACAAAAACACTCCAAGTGTAAGTCAAGAAAAAGTGCTACCTGCCGCAGAGAGCCGGGAGCTTGCCGGGAAAGAATGTCCCTTCAGAACTAACCTTCACCAAGAGTAGCGGAATAAATTGCCTTTGACAGCAAATGGCTGTTAACACGTGTCAGTAGTCGTCCAAGACTGCTCTAGTGCATGGAAGACTTGTGTGCTATTGTCCATCATATAAATGAAAAATGCCCAAAATGGGTAAATGAAAGAATCCAGCTGCTGCTTAAACTGAGTATAGACACTGGGAATTCTGCGTAGAGACTGTTGCTCTGGTGCATAGAAGATTTGTGTGCTGTTGTCCATCATATAAATGAAAAATACCCTAAATGGTAAAATTAAAGAATTTAATCTGCTTAGAGACTGTTGCTCTAGTGCATGGAAGATTTGTGTACTGTTGTCCATCATATAAATGAAAAATACCCAAAATGGGTAAATGAAAGAATTCAGCTGCTGGTAAGAGAAATATTCTGTATTTAATCTTAAACGATTTTTATCCTAGTGATTAATCTTGTAGTGATTTAGTATTTCCATATGTTTACAACAAAAGTTGTATTGGTGAATTCAGATGTTTTTTTTTTTTTTGGTTTTTTTTTATGTTAAATTAAATAAAGGAGAATGTATATAAAGGATATGCTTTAGTATAGTTTTTTTAGTTTTTTTTTTTATTTATCCTACCTTGGTATTAATTTATTTGAATTTTAACCTCTGTTTTTTTTTTTTGGTTTTTTTTTTTTAATGTTAAATTAAATAAAGGAGAATGTATATAAAGGATATGCTTTAGTATAGTTTTTTTAGTTTTTTTTTTATTTATCCTACCTTGGTATTAATTTATTTGAATTTTAACCTCTGTAGTATCGAAACAACTATACTAAGTTTTGTAATACCATAAAATTAAAGTAGTTTCTTTGAATGTTTGGAAGTAAAAATAATTTTCAACCATTACCTTTTTTTTATTTAGAATTTTTAAATAACTTATCAGACCGGAAATTATATTAGCTCGGATTAATTAATATACTTTTGCTTAAACTGAGTGAAGATATTTGACTAAGTAATAGAATTTTTAAAGCAAAAACTGTTAAGAAATTCACTTGATTTTAAATGAATTAACTTATCTCTTGAAAAAAAAAGAAAAAAAGAAAAAAAAAAAAGGGGATGGAGAAATTAAAGTAGATGTACTAACACTATACGAAATTGGCCAAAAATATCATTGTTGATTTCTGGGGTGTTTATTTTGATTATTTCTAGTGTTTTAGTTTTTTCAAAATTATATCTTTCTTTGCCTTCCTGAAAATAAGAAGGATTTCAGGGTCTTTCTTCTCTCTTTTGTAATGTTAGATTGAATCTTGTATTTTTAAATTATTAGTATGAGTTTAATATCTCAGGAATCAACATTGATAAATGTTGGGTTCTACTGCAGATCAAGGTTTAGTACTTGAGACTGGGTCAGATTGAGAATCTTGCTGTGTTCTTTCTTATTTACTTGTATTCATTAAATTTTAAAGAATCTTAAATAATATTTGTGTTTATCCTCTTTATCGTTTTAATTTGTCTTTAAGGTTGTTTATTTAGTGATTTCTTAATGTTAACTGGTGTAATCTTAACTTAATTAATTCTTTTTTTTATATAAGCATCTAGTTTATTTAATTAAACCAACAACAAGATTCATGTAATTGGAAATTTGACCCAGATCTCATTAAATTCTTTAATAAAGCTGAAGAATATTTATTGATCTATATTAACTAAATATAATTTGCTGAGCAGAAGTTGCAATTAATTAAAGTAGTGAGTTGGTGCAGAAATTTAATAAAAAGAACCCAACAAATGTTTTCTATATTATGTTCGAAGACATTTCATATTATTGTGCTGTTTACTGACTAAGGTTTTCTGTATAATGTTCAATGGCATTTTATATTACCGTGCTGCATACTTAACGTTTATGGATATTCAATTTCTTGTGCTTTGAGAAATAAAAAAAGTAGTCAAGATGATTCTCTGAGAAGTGATTTTCATTTGTGAAAATGTCTTCATTTTTTAACTTCAGAAACAAATGTAAAATCAGGACCTGGTGTTCATCACAACATTTGTACTACAATCTCGGCCTAGCAAAAAAAACGTGCCTTATATTTCATCCTTTGCATCGACCTCGGCCACACGTATGAAATGTGCCCTATTTTCCTATCTTGCCATCATAGGGCTATCTCCTAATGTGCAGAATTTCGCACAAATTTAGTTTCAATTAGACGTTGAAATAAATTAGTGCTGATTATTATTATTATTATTATTATTTTTTTTTTTTGGTGTAAATCATTCTACAGATAGCGCTGCTGTGCTGGATTTTTTGCAATTTCCGCAATAACTATAACTCAAAAACTATGCACGGGCTTTCCTAAAACTTCAGACTTAGTTACTTTTCGATATTATTTGGTGTTGATAATTTTTTGGGAGAAAATCGCCCAATTTGCTGCTATACCCAAGTTGCTGCTATACTGCATTATTCATGATTTTCGCAATAACTCTAACTTAAGAACTAATGAACGGATTTGCATCTGACTTCAGATTTAGTTAGTTCCTGACATAAATTTGCTCTGTTTAGTTTGGGGGGGAGGGGGTAAATCGTCCAATAGGTAGCGCTACTATGTTGAATTTTTAACGATTTCTGCAATAGCTCTGTCTGAAAAACTAATGCACGGAGTTTCATCAAACTTCTGATCCAGTTAGAAGTTGACATACGTTATTGAGGATTAGATTTTTTTGTAAATCACCGTCAGTGGCGCAACAAGCGCAAAACATTTTGACACATTTAAAAATTCATTTTTTAACGTAAAGATGTAAAGTTGGAAAGCCTAACTATGGAAGCAATTTGGAATCGAACCGTGTCTTCTGTTGTTTGATAAATAAATCACTTATTGACTTATAAGCGATTTTGATCAAGTGACAAAGACGTTTCTTCATCTTTTCTTGAGTGGTTATTCTTCTTTCGCGCGGAATTTCGGTTCTAAATGCTCACTTTGAGAATATTTTTTGAAACAGCTATCTGAAATATCTTCATCTTTGAAATCAACTGAAACATCTCTATCTTCTGAAATATTTAAAACAGTTCGATCAAAAAATTTCTAAACAGCAATACCTGATAGTTTCATGCATTTCCGAACAAAAATAAATTAAAACTTATGTCATAAAGTTGTCCTTTTGGATGATGATTGCCACATCCCTCTCGTTCCATTAGGTATTTATATAGAGTTCAATTAACATTGCTACGCCTACTTACTACAATGTCAAATCAATTTTCACAATTTTTTTTTCTCTTAGAAATGTCACAGTATACAAACGTAATAATAGGGTATATTCTATTGTTACATTTCATTAAAAATTAAAAGTAAATTTTATTTTTACATTTTCTATTTGATGTATTGCAAATAAAATATGTAAATTTTATTAACAGAGTAAAATGTTTTTGGATTATTTTAAAGCAAATGTTTTTAGTTTAGGTTAACTTTTTTGGCATCCGAGACAGAATATCTGTTTGAATCAGAGAAAAGATCTATTGTTAAAGTGAATCGAAAATCTAGTTAAAGGATTTAAAATTTTAAAAAGAAAAATACAAAAGCAGATTTCGCTATAATTTCTGAAAAAGTTGGAAATCAATTCAAAATGGAGACTTTAATCTTATTATCTGTCAGATTTATATAAAATCAGTTTCAGAGCTTCCAAACTTGTTTTCTTTCACGTACCGTTTTTTTTTTTTTTTTTTTTTTTTCATTTCGGAGTACCCCCATTTTACATAAACATATCCATCTCCCGCCTCAACTCAACATATTTTATTTTTATTTATTTATTCATTTTCATTAATAATCATATCAAACGATGTAATAAATCTGTATAAATTACATTGACATGTCCTTGCAATTTAAAGTTAATACCACTTTTTATAATACAGTGAAACCTCCGAATAAGGGACACCTATGGGACCGGAACTTTTGTCCCTTAAATAGAGGTGTCCCTTATTCGGAGTTTTTTATTTACGTCATGAAGGATATAAAAATAACAAAACATTAAAAGGTGAAGTTAGAATATATTCGAAGTGTATAGATAATGTTAATCAGACACAAAAGAAATAGAAAATTAATTAATTAAAAATTTTAATTGATAACTAAATCATTAAATGATTTGTACAATTACTGATTTGTATTTTTTACACAAACTGTGTACATGCATAAAGTATAAAAACATTTAAAAGAGTTACACTTGAAGTAATCAATCAAAAGTGATTGCTTTGCAAATTTCAATTTCTCACTATACATTTTTCAAGTGTTCATTTACCATACTTATAAATTTTAAATCTTTATTATCATTATCTTTATTATCATTAATAATTACAAAAAATGTATTTAACTGCTTTGCGTATTTTAAGGCAAGAAATCTCTCAACTACTCTGCTCAGCAAGCGGAAAATGTTTTGACGCATTTACAAATTCTTTTTTAAACGGAAAGGTATAAAACTGGAACGCCTGACTATGGAAGCGATTCGGAATCGAATTGTGTTTTCAAGTTTTGAATAAATTATCTATTAGTTATAAGTGATTTTGATCACGTGACAGACGTTTTTCACCTTTTCTTGAGTACTTATTCTTCTTAGGTGTATAAATTCGGTTCAAAACGCCCATTTTGACACTATTTTCTGAAAGATCTATTGCGTTGAAAAGGAAAAAGAAAAACCAGAAAACAAGTTCGATTACATAATTTCTAAACAACGCCTGCTAGTTTCAGGCATTTCTGAATAAAAATAAATTAAAACTTTAGTCATAAAATTTGCCCTTTTGGATTTGACAACAGCGTTAAAGTGTCTGTAAAATTATTTGTTTCGCAATTTTTTTTTATTCTCCACTTTCAGAATCATCCTCATAATTTTCAGCATTACTTTCAATGGGGATAAACCCATTGAAGTCGAATCAGAATTGTGGGTAAATAAATGCCTGTAAAATGTGTTGTATCCCCCTGTATCAACATAATTGTCTGTCAATTTGATAAGTTCACAAAAAACTGTATTTTAATTTTCATCACAGACTATTTCATTATCTGAAATTCAAAAGCCAGCTTTTTTAATCTCTATTTCAAGTGTCCCTTAAATCGAGTGTCCCTTATTCAGAGGTAAATACATTATACGTCCTATACAAAGGGACTGGGACCGGAAGTTTTGTCCCTTAAATAGAGGTGTCCCTTATTCGGAATGTCCCTTATTTGGAGGTTTCACTGTATTAGCTAAACATCAAGAAAAGTCATTGTAATATGAAATTTTTTTTATAACTCTCGTACTATGATTATTGATCAACAAGTTTTATGAAAAAATTACTTTTTCGACGACCATTTGCTGAAGTTCGCAATATTTTTTTATGTTTGAATTTTCGAAACCGAAAGCCTTAAATTTTCGAAAAATTCGTAACAGTCACCCGTGTAATATTCTGTCATAAGGGCTTTTTCTAAGATTTTTTTTTCTTGTATGTTCTTCAAAGACAAGTGTTTGAATTGTATTTTGTTTTTTATAATGCAAAATAATAATGCTCAAACATTCTCAACTTTTAACTATTGGGAAAATATTTGTTTTTTTCGGTCGCGAATGGACTTCCCATTCCCAATTTATTATAAGCTAATAAGATTAATCTTTCTGCGTGGAAAACGTCCATATGTCTTATTCTTATTTTGCGCTAATTCCATGAGAAAGAAAAAAAAAACTAAAAGATTTTCAACTCGCATATTTTGATACATTGGAAGAAAACAAACAACATGCAAGCGCGCTTATTTACTTATTTTTTTCTTTATGCTACTTTTAGTCTAAAACTTCTCATATGAAAAAACAAACATTTATTATTTATATTATATTAAAATTTCAATAAGCAGCACAGGAAAAAACAGACTTCCCCCCCCCCTTCCCTTCTGTTACTATAACAAATATGTTTATTGATGAAAAACGTAGGCAACTGAATAAAAAAAAATGACATTTCATATTTGCATTTCCTGTACAGCCTTTGAAGTATTGCCTCTGCTACATTAATAAAAAATGTTCCATAAAGTAAAGGATAAAAAAATGGCTGCCCATGACCTACAAATTTCGATTTAAGGGGAGTTGCCATTCCTAAGGAAAAAAGAAGAGTAAAAAAACTGTAACTCGTGACGTCATAAAATTATGCGCTCTCGTTGGTTACGCGTATGTATTGGAATTTAAAGCTTTCCTGACAGCAATTTACTGAAGTTTCTTTTCAAAAGGAAAAATAGTTTTAGTTTTAATTTCATTTTTAGATTTTATTCTTTGAAAATAAATTTTGAATATTTAAACTGTTTTCTGTTATTTTTATAGTTATTTATTTTTTATAAAGTTCAAATATATTAATAATTAATTTTTTTTTATATTAAACAGTCTTATTTAATTTTCTAAAATCTGAGTAAAAAATTCCAGTAATAATTTAAACAAAATTCGATGCCTCTCTATCACTTGAAAACCGCACATGCATGTGCTGGTTACGATGCATTAATATAATTAGTATTAAACAATATAATAATAATAATAACTAAGATTAAGTTTAACCATTGAAATCTAATTTATGATTGTGGGAGTTGACATAGGTGAGATATCCCGCCCCTTCTGAGCATCAAAATTCTCCCCTCCTTCCCATTTCCGAAACGCATTAGAGTCCCCCTATTCCGAACTAAATGGGACAGAACACTTTCGGTGTAGCGGGAATTCGGAATAGGCGGGTGTCATTAATAATAATCAACGCAATGATTTGTTTAGGCGTAATTTAAGTGCGTTTATATCTGCTAGTGTTAGCTCAATACAGCGTTCATCGGTTCGTGGTGAACATAATTTGTTATTTCTAATAACTTAATTTAAAATTTAATGTTAATATATAACAAATAGAGATGGGCAACATCGTTCCTTTTAAGGAATCGTTCCAACCAGTATCGTTCACCGAAAGGAACGAGTTATTTGGAGTCCTTCCTATTGGAATCGTTCCGAAAAAAGAAACGAATCCGAAAAAAAAAAAAAAAAAAAAAAAAAAAATGGAACGAATTCAAAAAAAGGGACAAATTTGATAAAAATTGAAAGAATGCAAAAAAAAAAAAGGAACAAGTCCAAGAAAAAAGAATAAATCCGAGAAAAAACGGAATGAATCCGATAAAAAAGGACCGATTTAAAAAAAAGGATTTCAAGGGAAAAAAAAAAAACACGTCCAAGAACCATTTAAATAAAAGGGAATGAATCCGGAGGCAGGGATGAAAGGTCATGGAGCGACATGCAATCCTTAATATTATTACTAATTTATTTTCTTGGGTATCCATCTTTTTCCATACCATTTCTTACCGTTCACCTTAATTTTTTTATATTTTAGACAAATGTTTTTGCTTTTGAGATTTCATTTTATTTATCTATGTGTGTTATTAATTATCATAAATATTTCTTATCGCCATAATACAAGTATTTCTTGACTTTATGATTTATGAAATTAAGCATAATTCCTCTACTAGAACAAGCCTGTCCAACCTTTTACTAATCAGGGACGCATCTCAGCTTTTAGCACGCAATGACGGGCGCCATTATTAACATCGCTCAAAACATGCAAGAAAATCACCTTTTAATGTTAGTATTAATATATATACAGGGTGATTCATAAATATCGAAACAATAGACTCTCTCCTTAAATATTGCCCTTAGACCCGTACTTCCAATTGGAAAAATTCATAAAAAATGTGAAATTTTTGATAAGATAAATTGCGACTCCATGGGGGTTCTTGTTGAAAAGTTACGAAAATTAAATTTTTATACGGTTCCCGTAGGACAAAAATTCCTATAAGGAAAACTTTCGTTATTCAGTCCTGAATAAGACGCAAAAAGTTACATCGTCATATATCCAAAATTCGCAAAGTTATAGCCGTTTAAAAAGTTCATCAGGTTTTAAGGGATTAGACACAAATTGAAATGCGCACAATTCAAAAAAAAAAAAAAAAGTTACTTTAACAGTTCTAGAAAACGCTTAAAAAATCTATTTCTTGAATTAGAATTTTGATTTTTTTCTTTTTTGTGATGGTTAGCTTTATAATTTGCTAAGAAAATCACATTCTAAAATTTCTCATACAATTTATAAAAGTTTCATGTGGTTAGTACTGGTTTAAATGGGACAGTCAAAAATCGTTATAACTCGTAACATTATTTATCAGATTTCAATTTCTTTCCATTTAATTAAAGATGAAAATCTGATTTTAGTTTTGTTCCAAGGTTTTTTTCAGGGGCGTAAATCCCGGGGGGGGTTGGGGGGGTGCAGCACCCCCCCAGAAGAAATCAGTCGGAAAATTACCAGATCGCTCGGAAAAAGTATCTTTAGTCGGGAAAAAAATAGTATTAACCTATAAAAACTAATAAACTGGAAAAACGGAAATATCATTCGGAAAATTTACCGTTTAATCGGAAAAGGCATACCGTTTAATCGGAAAGTCGGAAAAAACAGTATTATGTATTACCCTATAGTTAGAAAAATGGAAAAATCAGTCGGAAAAACTCTTGTTCGATTGGAAAAAATGGCATTAACTTATAAAAACTTATAAATTGGAAAAACTAAAATATCATTCGGAAAATTTTTCGTTTCCATCCGAAAAAAAGCATGTTTAGTCGGTAAAAACAGTATTACGTATTAACCTATAAAAATTTATAAATTGGAAAAACGGAAACGTCAATAGGAAAAACTGGTGTTAACCTATAAAAACTTCTAAATTGGAAAAACGAAAATATCATTCGGAAAATGTCCCGTTCCATCGGAAAAGGCATGTTTAGTCGGAAAAAACAGTATTACGTATTAACCTCTAAAAGCTTATAAATTGGAAAAGCGGAAAAATCAGTCGGAAAATTTCTTGTCCGATCGGAAAAAAATGGTATTAACCTATAAAAACTTATAAATTGAAAAAACAAAAATATCATTCGGAAATTTTTCCGTTCCATCAGAAAAGGCATATTTAGTCGGAAAAAATAATATTACGTATTAACCCATAAAAATTTATAAATTGGAAAAACGGAAAAGTCAGACGGAAAAATTCTTGTTCGATCAGAAAAAAAGTATGTTTAGCCGAAAAAAAAAAGTATTAATCTATAAATATTTGTGAATTGGAGAAATATTTTTGTAGCTTTTAATTAAATAAGAAAAACAAGTTAGAGCGAAGAAAATTTATAAAATTTTCTTTTTAGTCGGATTTATTTCCCCTTGTACTTTCTAATAAGAAAAAACAATTTATAACGAAGAAAACATAAACTTATTCTTAACCGGAACTAATTAATTTAACTAATTGGTAATTTATTAATTAGTTTAATTTACTAATTAATATAACTTATCAATATATAGGTTTTTTTTTTTTTTTTTTTTTTTTTTTTTGATAAAACTATTCAGAAAAATTTTGATTTTTGTCAAATATTGTGTACTCGGAAACCTCGATATGACGAAAAAAAAATATTTATGTACATATTGTAGCAATCTTAATGTTATTTGTAACTGTGGTATTTTGAGTAAAACCTTAATATTCCGATTTTTTTTTCTGTGCCTTTTGACTTCGAAATATCGAAATCTACCTGTATTTATTTACTATAGGAAAGTTTTTAGTTTAGTCTCGAAATTTTAAGCTATACTGATTGAAGTGAAGAAACTCCTATTTTTTTTTTTTTTTTTTTTTTAAATCCAAACTTTAAATTTAGTTAGAAATATGTATCACGGAATTTAAATGGTATCCGATGAAAATTCAAAACTGAAATACAAATATTTAATATTTTTCCATTTCGAAATTTGGATGTTTTCCACTCTATACAAATTTTACCTTTAACTGAAAATAATTATGGTTTTATTTTTTCCTACTAACTAATATTGTGTTTTCTTTTTATTTTATTAAAAAATATATAATTAAAAATGTGAAACTGTTTTTATTTACCTTTTAACGTAATTTTGGATTGATTTAAAAAAGTGCTTAAGAAATATATATGATATAGGATGAAAATTGAAAATACCCAAATACTTTGAATTTTTATCTCGAAATAATATGAATATTTTACAGTATACGAGTATATTTCTCTCAGAAATAATACGTTCGTTTTTTTTTCTTTTTTTCCCTGAATCAATGGTATTTATTTTTTTAAAATATTTTTATTAATACTATTGCATTTGGTTAGTCCGAAAAATAAGGGGTAACATCAAGTTGTTACGCTGTTTTAAAGTTTGTCGTTAGAAAGAATTAAAACTTATATTAAGAAATCCTGTATTTTTGACAAATTTTTGTCTCTAAAATATTCCTTAAGCAAACAACAACAACAACAACAACAACAAAAAAAAAAAAAAAAAAAAAAAAAAACAGCTAGAAATTTTAACTGACTTCTGAAAAATAGAAAGATAGAACATTTTTTTTCTCTTCAAAGTAAAGCTTGGGCACCTAGACAACTGGGCGCTGAACTTCCTGTACTATGTGTCAATTACAAAACAAGCAGCACCTGCATTAACTCTTTGTTTAAACCGTTAGTATTCAAGCTCATAGTACGAAATCATTCAATTACAAAATGTTGATGCGAGAATATTTTGGTATTTGGTTAACAATTCAATATTTTTGCATCTGTTATGTCCTCACCTAAATGTAAGAGACAAAAAGTACAATCTGCGTAACGTAATTCCATTTTCGATAATGATTACAGGAACACACATAATAAACAAAAACATGCTGATAAAATTTCAGCCCATATACATATACCGTTTTGCATTGCTGGAGTTCCAAAAAAACCTTTTGAAGTAAGTAAGCTACTTTATTACAAAATATTTTAGATATATAAAATGTGTAAATAACTATTGTTTTCATATTTAATAATAGATTTATTTATTTATTGAGGGGAGAGATAAATTATTTAACAACTTGTAAAAATGTACTGCTATTCGATATATATTAACTTTTTTTTAACAGTTAGTATCGCAATTCCCGAACTATTTGCTAGGTTTGTTTCAAACTGGAGATGACAAGCTAGTTATTATTTAAATTTCATGAAGTTATTATTATTTTTAACTAAATTTTTTCTTTCAATATATTTGCTTTCTTTTTTGCCAACCATTTTACAATTCGCAAGTCAATGTATTTAGTATTGTGCATGAAGTTAAAACTGTACTATGGATCTTTTTATATTTTATCAATATTATTTCATTAATACTAAGAAAGTTAATTTATTTTTTTAAGTTCAAATGTCAATGTATGTAAAATATTCTTTTTTTTTTAAACTTTGTTATAGTACCAGATATAATAATTTTGTCTCACTGCATAACAATAATTTGATTATTATTTTATACATAGATTTTTTTTTTTTTGTGTGTGTGTGTGTGTGTGTGTATAGATAAGAAACAAAATTTAATCATTTGAAACTTGAAAATAATTTCGGTCTTGGGAGAAGATAAAATGGCGCAACTTTTGATTGTTTAAAGCTAATTGATGATTAAATTGATCTTTAAACCTCTTTTGCAATTTAAAATTTTTTACTGATACTTTTTTTTTTTTTTTTTTTTTAGCCTGGTGTGCCTGTGTGTGTGTGTAGGGGAAGGGGGGTTGTAGAGAAACAAGAATTTTACTTTTGACTTATGCATTTCTTTTTTTTTGTTTTGTATTTTGTGCATGTTTTCATACGGCGACAGCAGAACTGTTGGCTCTGTTTAATTGCCTTATTTATTTATTTATAATTATTTTTTTAAGAATAATTTGAGTATAATTTGAAAACACAATGGATTCGCACCTGAAAACTTACATACTTTGCTCTAATAATTTGTTATTTATCTATATAATGCATCTAATATATTTATAGGATATATTTAGTATATATTTTATCTAATGGCTGGGCAACGGCGGGCTGGTCAGCTAGTAGGGATATATATATATATATAAATGTTTGTCCTGACTGACTGATAATCAACGTTCGACCCAAAATATTGAATGTAGAACCATGAAAATTGGAGAGAAAATACTTCTTATGATGTACGTGTCCACTAAGATGGAATTTTTGAAATTACCCCCCCCCCTAAGAAGGACAAGCGGGGGGACGGGGTCAAAAATTTTGGAACAACTTACCATATCTCAGCAAACATTTAAGGTAGGAGCGTGAAATTCCAGAAAATAAATCTACTAAAAATATTATTAAACACATAATCCAACGATTTTCGAAACCTCCCCCTCAAGGGATAAAAAGGGGGGGGGGTCGAAAAATTTAGGACATTTAGCACATCTCAGCAGTCTTTTTTAATAATAGCATGAAACGGCAGAAAATAAAATTATTAAAAACTAATTAAATAAGTGTTTCAGCAATATTTATAAATTTCCACTGCCGAGGGGATTAAAGTGGGGGTGGAAAATTCCATACTTTTTGGACCATGTGGCGTATCATAAGAGAGCCTCTCACTTTTTCACTCAATCACTCTTTCATATTATAAACCTTTCTTCCCTCCCCCTGACCCCCACCAATTTCCCTACCGTGGACAATTTTCGATCTTTTTTATAAACTGTAGCGTTTTATCATTTAAGATCGGATTTTTTTACAGGGCCCTCCGATAAATATTATTTATGATATATGAAAAATTCACAGTTAGAGGAAGAGTTTACTTTGGGAGGGGAAATACTTCCTAAATTTGGCCTACATCTCTCTTGTGATATATCGTTGGACACCCACTTAGTCCTCACAAGTCACCGCTTTTCTAAATTTAGCCGACACCTTTCGTGTGATATATCGTTGGAAAGCCCTGCGATTGCTTATTCATATTATGCACTACCCATGTCCCTCTCGGGTGGTACGATTATTCTATCAGGAGATGTCTACTAATGGGGAAAATATATTGTTATATAAGACTAATAATAGCATAATATAAGATTATTTGACTATCTCGATACACTAAGTCATAGTTATCTTGAGAATTATAATATATATATGTTAATGTATATATACCTATGAATATATATGTATATGTATGTATGTATGTATGTATGTATGTATATATATATATATATAATTATATATATATATATATATATATATATATATATATATATATATATATATATATATATATTAGTCCACATGTTGGCCATAGTACTCGGAAATTTTCCTTCTTGAAAGTCGGAAATTTATGAGCCTACACCCCCCTACGCGACTAGAGTGGTTTACGCCCCTGGTTTTTTTATATCAATTTTAAAACTATTAAAAATGTTTATTGAAAAAAATAATATAACTTTTTAAAAAAATCATATTTTCAAAAGCAAACATTTTTTCAAAAGTAAACATTTTTTCAAATTTGCCGAAACAAAACTAATGTAAAAAAATCAAAAATGACGTGTTTCAAGTTCTTTTCTTCTTTAAAAATTCTAAACATTTAATAATTTAAAGACAAGAAATAGAGGGTAAAAAATTCATTATGCAGAAAAACGAAGTGTATTGTTTAAATGTCCGTCAGTTATTTAAAAAAATGCTTTTTCTAAGATGCAGATTAAATCTTTTTTTTTTCTTTTTAAATTTACCTCTGACAACTTCAGGCTTTTTATCGTCCTCCAGAGGATGTTAAAAAATCTGTATTCTGGGCCCATGTAGGGCCAGGACCGAGATGTTACTTTTTTCGGAAGACCCGCCAGGCCGGGCCTAGCGTACTTTTCATAAAGGAGCGGACTACTTCCTTCAACTTAGGTGCACTCTGGATGAAATTTTCAAACCCGGTCTCGACAAAACCAGTATTAAAATCACTGTCTGCGACTGACTTAATACGTACATAAAATAAATAAAATTCGGCTCAATCGAATTTTTTTACTAAAAACATAGATGTTAAAATCTTTAATTTACAAAAAAAAAAAAAAAAAAAAAAAAAAAACTTTAAATTAAACTTTAAATAGATTATTCAAAGGCTAAAAGAATTAAATACAATAAAAACAGTGAAAAAAATCTGCCTATGACGGAATTTTGCCTTAAACGGAAAATATGTTGATTCATGCAAAATAAATTCAATAGTACTTTAAAAGAAAATAAGCTTTAATTACATCTTCTAGGGAGAGCATCTGTCTATAACGTATTTTTTCTTTCCTATGTGATTCCCTCTTAAAATTTTTTAGTGTATAACATTTTTCAGAGTCTCCAACGCATGGGATATGGATTAACGATATTAAAATATAAGTGAAACATTTACATATAAATAGAGATTCATTGATAAAATAAATATATTACAGCCTTTGGCGCTTCTTTAATAATAAAAGTAGAAACATAAAAAACGAAAAGCTATAAAAGAATTTTTTAGTCAGAGCTCCTCCATATGAAATTTTTTTTTTCCCAGGCCGAATTAAAAAACTATGTAGAAATTTGCGACTGAACCGGGCTATGATTTAAACTATTTTCCAGGCCGGTCCGGGTTATGATGTTCACATTTTTTCAGGCCACGCCGAACTTTTTCTCCTATGGGTCGGTTTGGGACCTGACCTAGATATTTTGACCCGGGCAGACGTCTGGTATACCAATTTAGCGTAAAAACTATACGCTGCTATTTTATGTCCAAAGAAAAAGCGCTATCTTAAACCGATTTTTATTAAATTGCAATTTGTGAATGTTCCTTAACAAGCATGGAAATTGAGTCATGAAATCACAGTTTAGAGGCAGGGAAAAGTGATGTAAGTCAGGAATTTTTGAGGATTTTGGGATTTAATATCTCCATGGGATTTTTAGATACGGAGATGAAATTTGTTTTGTTCAATTTAGAAATGGATAAGGAATAATTTCCTAATTGGGAATTTTGTCCTATGGGGGCCGTATAAAAATTTAATTTTCGTATTTTTTCAAATAGAGCCCCCCATGGAGTTGCAACTTATCTTATCAGAAATTTCACTTTTTTAAATTAGTTTTTGCAATTGGAAGTATGGGTCTAGGGGCAATATTTGGGTGGATGCTAAATCGCACAACGCTTAAGGATAAACAAACCTAAGCTCCTCCCACACTAATAAGTGAGCGCCATCTATTGACGAGCCCTTTAAAAATACGTCACGCAGAGTTCTTTAAATTAATTTTAAATTTCTTTTTGCTTCAATGAACTAAAAACATCCTTCACTATATTCTTAAAACAATAACAAAAACAATAATAATAATATTTTTTTCTGTGCTTACCCATGACATTTTTATTTTATGATATGAACCATAAGCTAATAAATTTAAAATAATATTTTTAAGTACGTAAAATCAGTGGCGCAGCCAGAATTCGGTTCTAGGGGGGGGGGGGGGGGTTGAGTTTCTAATAAAGGTGAATGCCGGTTAATAGAATCAGTACTAATTAGAATATTCACTGTCGAATAGTTAAACTCAAAGAGCATCTGTGTGGCAGTAAATCATCATTCTTTTAGCATAATATGTCTCAGAAAAGTGATTTAGTTAGTTCAAATAACCAATTTTTACTTAACTAGTGCATGTAGTATGCACTTTCACAGTTCGAAGTAGAATTTTCGCCTTTAACTGAATCACTTTATTAAATGAAATCTGATTCAATAAAGCAACGGATTCCGAAATGCGCCAAAACATTTAAATATTAAGTTAGGTTTTGAATCATATAACCGGCAATTACAGCGGTCTTTCGGAGCTCTGGGAGGGATTTTAACCCTAAAACCACCCCCTTGGCTGCGCCACTGAGTAAAATTAATAAAAAATAAAAAGAGAGAGAGAGAAAGGTGGGGGTATATTTTAATACCAAATATTTAATATATGTGCTTTAACACTGAAGTTATGGTTTGTATTTTGACATAGGATTAGCCTTTTAACATTAGCGTGTTTTATTTGTTTGTTTTTTCTCAAAATACATAAATAAAAATAAAAAATAAAATAAAAATCAAACTTAAAAGTTTATGATGTCATGCAGTAAACTGAAAAAAATTATGGCTACTCACAGATAAATCCACATTTAATTTTTATTATTATTTAAGAATTCAAAGAAGAACATAATTTTACTAATCTTTTTTGTATCTCATTAAAAAACAGGAAAAGTTTATTTAAAAAAACCTCTATAATTTTATTTTTCATAGTAATATTTTGAATTTATATTTAATAAAAGAAAAATGGAATAAATATGAAATGAAATGTATTAACTAATAATTTCTAAAAATTTTAGCTATCAGTAACTTTTCAATACTTTTAACAAAATGTTACTTAAATATGTAAATGTTTTTTCATTGTGTATGTAAAAATATGTAAATGAATATGTAAATGATTATTTTAATGTAAAAACAAAAATAAGGATGCACAATTAATTAAATTTATTTTTGATAAATAATAATTTAAGAGCATGTATCATAAAAATACTCTTATATTTGGACTTAAAAAAGTATTAAAAAGGTTTTTGTTTAAAACCTTTTTTTTAAAGATATTTTAAACGTATTTTAAAATGTATTTAGGTATTTATCTTTAAAAATTTAAGTCCAAATTAATTTTACATTTTTACTTCTTATTAATTCATTAAAAACATTTTTCATAATATTCTTAAAATAATAATAGAATTCTTTCAGTGACTGACCATAAAATTTTCAGGTTATGATATGACATCATAAGTGACTGAATTTGTATAAAATTCTTTAAAGTTAAAAAAGAGAGAGGAAATATATTTTAATATCAACTATTTCATTTATATGTTTTAAATTGAAGTTATAGTATATTTGTGTACGTGTACTGCAATATAATAAATGCATAAATAGTTTTTCTGCTAAAAATTAAAAAAAAAAAAAAAAACTTTGTTTTATCTTGACTTACGACTAACATCTGTTAATATTAGTATGTTTTATTTGTTTGTTATATCTTTCTCCCCCTTTTTTTTTTTATTTTTTTTTTAAGAAAAATTATTTGAGATTTACTAGAATTCAGTAAGATCTTTTTTTATTTTTTTAAATCTTGTTAATAAATTTAAAAAAAATGAATTCTGAGAACTCCCAAGGATTTAATTTTTCATAGTAATACTAGTTTGAATTCGTTTTTAATAAAAGAGAAAGGGAGAGAAAAAAAATTAATGATTTCTTTCTGATAATTATAACTATCAATTACTTTCCAAGACTTTTAGCTAAATTTTATTTAATTTTTGTGTTATACTAAATTTAAATTAAAATTTTAAATATATTTAAAAGCAAAACTTTATACTATTTTTAAGCCCAAATATGAGAGTTTACTCAGTGGCATAGCAGGCGTTTTTTAGCGCCTGGGGAAGGAAGAAATTTTTTGCCCACACGACCCCATAACAAAAAGAAAAGAAGGAAAATAACCATATTATTTTCCCTCAAGAGAAGAAAATGCCTTTATTGGTTGTTGGTTATATTTATGATGACCAATTATCTGCACGAGGGATATAAACCTTAGGGAAGATGCCTTCCGTGGGGGTCTTTCTAAAAGAACCTAATCCGTATTTACGCAAAGAAATCCAAGGCTCGAAGAAAACCATGGTAAACTCCGAACGATTAGGCCGACAGGCGCGATTGGATTCGAACCCAACACCTTTATATCTTCCAGCTTCGAGAGCAGAACCTCTTCTCCACTGGTGGGGCAATTCGTAATTTCGATTTAAACCTCTCTCAATTTGCGCCCCTTGACCTCGGCGCCCAGGGTGACCGCGCCCTCTTTGCTACGCCATTGAGTATATTGTCTTTCTTTAATATAATATGCTTTTAAATAGTTGTTAATCCGAAATAAGTTAAATAAATTGTACTTTTTGTTGCTGTTTTTTATTTAAAAATAATTTATTTTCTCTACTAATTTTTTTAAAAATTATTAAGATAATTTTTTATAAATACTTTTGAGTAAATTTGTCCATTTAATTTATACAAATCATTTGCATATTTAAGGTATTGGAAAGTAATTGACAGCTAAAAGTATCAGAAATTATTTGTTAATATTTCTTTTCATATTGTATATCCATTTCTATTTTATTAAATATAAATTCAAAATATTACTATGGAAAATAGAATTATGGGAGTTTCTTGAAGTAAACTTTTCTTATTTTTTAACAAGATGCAAAAATAATGAATAAAATAAAGCTCTTCTTTGAATTCTTAAACAATTATAATAATAATTAAACATGGATTTTTCAATGACCAGACGTAATTTTTTCAATTTTTTGCATGACATCACAATCAAGTAAATCTGTAATTAATAAATAAATAAAACATACTAATAATAAAAGAGCCTAGTCCTAAGTCAAGGTACAAAACATAACTTCAATGTTAAATCATTTAAATTAAATATTTGGTTTTAAAATGTACTCTCCCCTCTCTTACTATTATTAATTTTATACTTAAAAAAAAAAAAAAAAAAAAAAAAAAAAAAAAACTTTATTTGTAATTTACTAATCTATAATATCGTATAATTAAGTGAAAAGCCTGTAGATGGCGTTCTTTCCTAGAGTGGGAGGAGTCTTCAGTTTGTTTATCCCTAAGCGTTGTGCGATTTAGCGTCCACCCAATATTTGAGGAGATAGTCTACAGCTCATATTCAAAATATTAGAATAATTGAGAAAAAGTAATAAGAAAAAATTATTTGTCATTTATTTATTTTTTATACTAAGTAAATGCAATTAAATTTCTTATAAATTAAATCTGGAATGTTTAGATAAGATTTTAACATTTATAAAATATAAAATACAGCACAATAAATTAGGTATACAGCTTCCTTAAACACACCAGAATATTAGAATAAAATTTAGATTGGTTCAAAATATTAGAATATTTTATTTTACGCAACAATATTACCTTATGAATATGAAGTAAATGGTAGTTAATATTTTGTAGCATCCCCTTTAGCTTTCATAACAGCGTACAATCGATCTTGCATACTATATACAAGGTGTTTACAAACATTTCTATCAATATTAGCCCAAATAGACTTTATACGTGCCACTAACTCAGTTTTACTTGAAGGAGGATTTTCTTGAAGTTTTTTCTTCATTATACACCATACGTTTTCGATGGGATTAAGATTTGGTGAATTTGGTGGCCAAGGAAGTACCTTAATGTTGCGTTGGCGGAACCAATTCTTAGTTGACACCGAGGTATGCGGGGACGCTAAATCTTGTTGAAAGATGAAATCATCTTCAAATAAATCTTCTGATGATGGAATCATGTAATATTCTAAAATTTCTCGATATATCAGAGAGTTAACCTTTTCGTAGACGATGCATAACTTTCCAGGTCCTTCTGCACTCATACAACCCCAAACCATGACACTAGCAGCAAATTTTACGGAACGTTTAAGGCATTCTTTATCAAATGCTTCTTGTTTCATTCTCCAAACTCGAATACCTTGATTACCATATGAAACACAAAACATACTTTCATCACTAAATAATATATTTTTCCAATCTTCATTGCTCCATAAACGTCTTGATTTACACCAATTCAATCTTATACGCTTTTGTCTTGCAGTCATGAGAGGTTTTGTTTTCGGTACACGAGATTCAAATTTAAATTTATGGAGACGTCTTAATGTTGTCGATGTAGAAACTTCAACTCCTTCTTCTTTCCATTTTCGGTGCAAGAATCGCACACTTTTAAAACGGTTTTTCTTAACTATACGCTTCAGTTTCCTGTCATCTCTAGCAGATGTTTTTGGTTTTCGGCCATCATTTCGGCGATTATTTTGAAATTTTCCAATTTTTGAATATTGTGTTAGTATTTTACTAACGCTCGATTGCGAACAATGTAAATAATTCGCTATAAAACATTGATTTTTACCGTGCCGATACAAATCAACCATACGAAGTTTAGTAGATTCAGGAACATCACTCACACGGCCCATTTTAAGACGTAAAAGAAACAAACTGCAAAAAAGAATACTGATTTTAAATAAAATAGTCTGAATTTAATCAATGATGCCACCAGTTAAGAATTGGTAATAATTAAAGGAGAATTAATGTGAAATATTCTAATATTTTGAACCACTTGAATAAATATTCTAATATTTTGACTTTTCAAAATAATTTTTTTTGCAATTAATCTTTTCAAAAATTATATTAAATTTAAGATAACAAGTAAGTTTAATCAACAATAAGTTCTTAATAAAAATATCGTTTGCATATTTTCATTAAAAGACATTAAATTACCAAACGATATTTTCAATTTCTAAAAAAAAGGTAATTATTCTAATATTTTGAATATGAGCTGTATTGTTTCGATATTTATGACTCACCCTGTATAAGTAAATGAGACATAATGCGCCAATAAAAAAATGCCATGTAAAAAAAAAAAAAGAAAAACACAAAAAATTGCAATAAATTTTGAATAATATTTTTCTGCGAGGGGTTATCTCAAACATTTTTCAATTGGAAGTGGACAGAAAATGAAGTATCTTCCATTATTAAATTAAAATGGTAATCAGAGATATTGTTAGGTGTTTTGGGACGCAAAAACTCTGCAATAACTTCAATTTTTTGGAGGAATAAATTTGTCATTATAAAAAATACAGAAACAATGCCATGGATGGTTCCAAAGAGCGAGAACGGAAGATTTTACATTCATGGAAATCGTTTCACAATATTTAAAAAATTTTAAAAAAATCTAAAATTTCAAAGGTTTGGGGGAGAAAAAGACAGCCTTTATCCCGTTTTATAAAACAGCCGAATGGCCAGTGAAACAACGTCAATAACAATAAACTTTTTTTCTCTATTTTACTTCTCAACGTATTGAAAAAGTTATTGCCGGCATTTATTAATTCCCATCGACTGCTGTTCCCTTTCTTTTTATGCGTTGCGTATGTTATAATTGTTAATGCATGCAATGCGCTTGTGAGATTTTAAAAACATCTTTCATGAAAATATCAAGGATTTTAAATAAAGTACCCCTTTATAAGCGAATTGTATATAAAAAAAAAAGACTAGTAACAGAAAATTTTCAAAAGGGCGCCAATAAAACCTGCAAAAAGCGCCATGGCGCCCGCGGGCGCCGCGTTGGACAGCCCTGCTCTAGAACATTCGGAACTTTCATTTATCGCTATAATTTATCCATGAAATTTTACTGTAGCTTTGGTTTTGGTGATTAGGCTTGTTGCGGCGTTCTATTAGATTTTCAACGTAATCTTTGCTTTTCTCCCCAAAACATCGTCAAATGACCCTCTATGTATAATAACCCTCTATAACAGAGGTTCCCAAAGTGTGCTCCGCGGAGCCCTTGGGGCTCCGCCTATACTTTTCAGGGGCTCCGCGGTGTTCCAGGAAAATAAACAAAACATGAAAAAAATAAGCATATTGAATGGGGGAAAAGGGGGGAAAATTCCATGGGACGAAAGTACGTAGGAATTTATGTGCGTGTGTGTGTGACTAAAATAAATGCATCAATCACTGGGTTGAAAAATAGTATATGTTTTTAAATTGTATAAAAACTTGCATTATACATGTATCCATGTACATAATATTGTATATTATACTATCTATAATACTTTTAATTTTAACTACTTTATTTTACGTCTCTGCGTTTAATGTGATTTTACTTTTTTTATAGCTTTAATTTCTTTAATCTTTTTAGGTTATTTGTATATTTAGATTCTCTATACTTTTTTTCATAGTAAACCAATGTTTGTCGATTAAAATGCCTCTTTGTTTTCGTAACACCTTGTGCCATTTAATAAACCCCTCATTATAATAATTTAATATTTGTATACGTTCTATATATAGTTTTTTCTTCATTGTATCTTTAATTTCTTTAATCTGTTTGTTTTATTTATTATTAATTCTTAGTGGTTTAAATTTTCTATGTTGTTTTGCATAGTTGAACTTTATTTTTAAAACTATGTATGTTTCTGAAAACGTAATTTTTTTAACATCTTGTATCACTTAACAAAACCTCTTTAAAATTTTATTTTAATTGGTCTTATGATGCCACATATTCCTGTCAGAAATAAAGCTGTAACAATTAAAAAAATAAATATTAGTTCTTTGCATTTGTCATTACACTAACAATCTAAACTTTTTCTCCAGCCAGTCATTGCTTAGAATTTTCATGGATGAGTACTCGCCCTGATATAAAATTAATTCCACCCATACATCCCGTTTTGTCAGTGAAGTGTTTGAACTAGTTGCAGTTCTTTTAACGCGTGGATTTCTTAACACTATATCTATTTTGGGCCAAAATTAATGGTGAGAGAAAAAAAATTTCGAAACTAAAATTAATTACTAAATATTTGAAATAAAACATCTCCCAAAAAATGAACAATGGTGCACCTCTTAAACACTAAAACGATGATCTCCTTCTTAATGTATTTTTAATAAATGGTTCAAAAGAAGAAGCTCAGAGGCGTTTTATTTTCGTTGCATGTTTAGAAGTACTAGAAACGTAAAGAAGAACTAAAAAAGAATCCGTAATCGCATTATTCTTAAACGGGTGGGTGGGAATAGTGAAAACATGTTTCATAATTATTCATAGCCGACTGGGCCAACGCATTTTACTTCTAGCCTATTTGGGATTATATAGAAGTCTCTTTTTGTAAACGAAATCTGTACAACTTACAATTTTTTCTATGGTGTGTGGTTGTCGCCATAAATAATAAGTTTCACGTAAGCTCCAATGCAAAGCATGACCCAGACAGAGTTACAATTTATTTTTAATTCTGGGTTCATACAGGAAATCCCCAAATAATATTTTTTATTTTTAAAATGGATCTTATTAAATCTTTAACAGTAGTGCTCAAACATCGCTCGGGTAAGAATAATTTGTTTTTTCGTTGCTAAAAGCTTTCAGAAATACAAATTTTTTAATTATAATTTTAGTTGTTTTTAGTGGACATATCTCGATTGTAGAAGAACGATATTTTAATATAAAAAAAGTGGTTTTAGTCCTTATTTTTAATTTTTATTTTTTGTCCAATAGTAGTAATTTTAAATAAAGCTGTTAAGACTGTTCTTAACTGCTCTGCTTAACAATTGTAAAACGTTTTGTCACATTTACAAACTCATTTTTTCACAGAAAGATAGAAAATTGGAAGGCCTGACTATGGAAGTGATTTTAAATCAAACTTTGTTTTTGATTTTATGCTAATTAAATTAAATATCGAGTTATAAGCGATTTCAATTACTTGATCACACATATTTTTCCCATTGTAAAACTGTTTTTTCTGCTTTGGTTGATAAAAGCAATTCAAAACGCCAACTTTGACGACTTTTTTAAAAGATCTATTACGTTTGCATAAAAATAAAAAAGTGAGTGCAATTAGATTGTTTCTGAACAACACCACCTACTAGTCTCCCATGCATTTTTGAATAAAAATAAAATAAAACCTATGTCACAAAATTGTTCACAAACCCTTGTTCACATATCCAGCAAATCTTACTTTACTCCACACGCATAAAAAATACCAATTTGTAAACTATAGAGTACCATAAGATTGATGGGCTCCGCCTTAGAAATTTTTCTGAAAAAGGGCTCCGCGGGCCAAAAAGTTTGGGAACCACTGCTCTATAATAATAAAAAAAATATATTAGAGATAAACATAATTTAACAACTTTATTTGGTCGCTTTTGAAAAATTTTTAATTTCATTTTTTCTGTAAGAACTAGTTTTATCGGAATCATCTTGAGCAAAATTCGGCTCAAATGCCCATTTTGACAATTTATTTTGAACTATATTCCAACTTTATTTTTAAAAAATCAACCAATACACACATTATACAGTTCCTAAATATAAAAAAAAAAACTGTCAATTGAATGCGTTTGACAGCAAAATTGAATTTAAAAATGAATCATAAAATAATCAATTTGTTATTTGAATACATCCTCAATTCTTTAATCATGATTGCTTAGGGAAATTTAGTGCGAAGTGCCCACTTTGACAGCTTTTTAAAAAATATATATTTAACCTTTATCAGAAAACTGACCAATACGGCACATTACACAGTTCCTAAATAACAGAAACTGTCAATTGGATACGTTTGAGAGCAAAACCGAATTTAAAAATGAGCCAGAAAAACGCAATTTTGTTATTTGAATACCTCAATTTCTCAATCACGATAGCTTCGGGATATTTTGTTCAAATTACCCATTTTGGCAGCCTTTTTTTTAAATATATTCTGCCTTTATAAAAAAAACTGGCCTATCCGTCACATTATATAGTTCCTAAATAAGAGAACCTGTAAATTGGGTGTGTTTGAGAGTAAAAATGGATTTAAAATAAGTCAGAAAAAGCGCAATCTGTTATTTGGATACTTATTCAATTTTTTCGATCACGATCACTTCGGGAAATTCTGTTCAAAATACTCATTTTAGCAGCCTCTCTTGAAATAAATTCTGCCTTTATAAAGAAACTGGCCAATACATCACATTATACAGTTTCTAAATAAAAGGACGTGCCATTTAAATGCGTTTAAAATCAAAAATGAATTTAAAACGAGTCAGAATATAAGCAGTTTAGATTTGTGGTTTTTTCACCAACTCCTATTTTTATTTAATTTATTTTTGCTATAAGAATTGGTCCTATGAAAAACTTGTTAGAATAAAAGTTATAGATATTATTGAGAAAATGAAAAATAAATTTAATTAGATTTGATAGTTTAAGAATTGAGTAAGTAATGGATTTTTTTCCGCCTCCATTTTCTTTTCGTTTTAATTTTTTTCATCGGTAAAAGTTGGTGCTATCAAAAACCTCTAAATGCAAAATTTTTAGATACTTTCGAGAACATTTATAAAAAAATTTAGTTGGATTTGATATCTTGAGAATTGATGAAGTTGTGAATTTTTTTCATAAATTCATTTTTTTTCGGGGGTGGCCCGGGGACATCCCCCCCCCCGGGCTACCCCCTGAGTACAACACTGCTAGCCAAACTACAACAACAAGAACCGATTTTTTCTGAATCAGTCCATTTCGAACCGACTCCGAGGATTCGGTCCTTTTCGGAGTCGCTTCATTTCGGAACGAGTTCGAGGAATCGGACTTTTTTGGAGTCGTTTAATTTCGGAACGAGTCCGAGGAATCGGTCCTTTTCGGGGTCGTTTAATTTCGGAACGAGTCCGAGGATTCGGTCCTTTGCGGAATCGTTCCGGAAAGGACCGATTCCGTGGATTCGTTCCTTTAACGGAATCGTTCCGAAAATAACCGAATCCTTTTTACAGAGAGGAATCGTTCCTTCAGTTGCACTGCCGGAATCGTTCCTTTGGTATCGTTCCTCTACAAATGACACATCTCTATTAACGAACTCTTCAAATAAAAACTACGACGGTGTTATCATAACAATAAATACGCTTTCCGGCACACAAATCTGAGTCAACAATGACAAAAAAACAAACTACTTAGTTGGTTTAGAGCTCTTCTTTAGAAAAAAAAAAAAAAAAAAACCACACACACACACACACAGACTTCACTTCTTAAGTGTGTTTAAATTAGTTATTTTTTGTATTTAGCAGTGATTAAAAATAATTCTACAGAATTGTATAAATGGAGCCCACACATGTACAGCAAGTAGTAGTCAGTTTTTATTTTAATTTAATTTCAGGCGTTTTCTTCAAGCTTAGGCTCTATGTATGTCTCTTTTTAACTTCTTTGTATGACAATAAATGTTCCTTTTTTCACGGGCATCTTTTTAATTTTTCCTGTTTAAAAAGAAAAAAAAAACAGTATTTTTTTCTGAATTCTTTTCGGAATATACGGATTTTTAGAATAGCGAGGCTCTACTTGCATTTGAGATTTTGTATTTTTCAATATTTTTTTTTTTTTTTTAAGTGCAACCCTCTTCCCTCCCCATCTCCCTAAATTGCTTTGCAGAACTGTGTAAATATTTCTCTCGAAGAAAAAATGTCTGAATCTGACGCTAATAAAGATTTACTAAATTTCTTAATAACGTTATTGATGTTGTAAGAAAATCTGTTTTACTGTACTAAATAAGTCCGCATTAATATGAATCTTAGAAAATTTTAGCACTGTACCTAAAAGATTAAAAAACTTAACTGTAAAATATATCTGTGAATAGAAATGAAATAAGGAATAAAGAAAAGCACTTGAACCGTTTCTTTGGAGCCAGTTTGACACGACATTGAAAGCGTTTGTTAGAAAGTGACGTCGCATTTAGGTAATTATTCTTTCCCTTAAACTTGAAATATCTGTATTATATTTTAACTGCAGTGCATTTCATTGAAGATGATATCTCACTGGCTGACGCACGTGTAATAAACTTTAATTTTATTATTATTTAACTTAGTACGTAATATATATAAGAATCTGTAGATTATATGCAGGGCTGCAAAATATTTCGACTCCTCCCCCCCTTTTTTTTCAACTATAGAGGATAATTGTTGAAACTGGACTTTTAAGGAAATTCTTTACTCACACCCACTCCACACCCACTTCATAATGTTAATCCCATGGGCAGGCTGTTTCGAATATCTAGTTTAATTTTAAATATTTTTATTTATTTATTAATTTTTTTTATTGTTCGTAGTGTAGCCGAACTTGGTCTCCTATATTTTGTTTTTTAGTTTCTCGGTTTAGGTTGTAAATTTTTTTAATAAATGTATTTTCATTTTCGAAACTAGTTTTGAAAGTGAAAGTGCTTTTATTTTAAAAGTCTAAAACCGAAATCGAAAAAGTAAACTAGTTGGATGTGCCAATCCCAAAACCTTCTTCTATCTCATACGTACATTCTAATATTAAAAAAAAAAAAAAAAAAAAAAAATAGTTACTCATTTTAGTGTTTTAATAATTTTAATTCAATATCATACCAACTTTGATTTTCATCTTAAATTTCTGCTTCAGTCAGTTAATAGGAGTAAAAACGAATTTCCGTCTCTGCACGAGCCGATGGACAATAAAATGATAGGCAGATTTTTTTTTTTTTTTTTTTTTTTTTTTTTTTTTTTTTTTTTTTTTTTTACAAATTCAGGGAGATTCTACTTGCCTTACCAAAAAATAATCTTATACAAAAAACTTAGTTCAGTTCTAGAACTAATTTTTACTTAACACTTTTAGGTGGTGCAATATTGAAAGTGGCATAAAATTCGCTATTGCAACGCCCCCTTGCCCCCTTCCGGCGGATTTTTTTCAAATTCAGGGAGTACCAACCAGCTATAACCGTACACTTACACAAAAAATTGGTTCAATTCGATGCATAACTTCATATTATTTTGGTCGGTACAATATTAAAAATGGCACAAAAATCGCGATTGCAGCGCCCCCTTCCGGCGGATTTTTTTCAAATTCAAGGAGGACCAACTAGCCATAACCATACACTTACATAAAAATTTGGTTCAATTCGACGCATAACTTCATGTACTTTTGATCAGTACAATATTGAAAATGGCACAAAAATCGCGATTGCAGCGCCTCCTTTCGGGGGATTTTTTTCAAATTCAGGGCGGACCAACTAGCCATTGCCATACACTTACACAAAAAATTTGGTTCAATTCGAGGCATAACTTCGTATACTTTTGGCCGGTATAATATTGAAAGTGACACTTAAATCGCGATTGCAGCGCCCCCTTCCGACGGATTTTTTTCAAATTCAGGGAGGACCAACTAGCCATAGTCATACACTTACATAAAAAATTTGGTTCAATTCGATGGATAACTTCATATACTTTTGGTCGGCACAATATTGAAAATGGCACAAAAATCGCGATTGCAGCGCCCCCTTCCGGTGGAATATTTCAAAACTGAAGTAGGACCTGCTTGCTATAGCCAAAAACATTCACAAAAAATTTGGTTCAATTCTATGCATAACTCCATACATTTTTTGATGGTAGAATGGCGACACACGGACAGACAGACATTTTGTAAAAACAGGTTTTTTGAAATCTCTGACCCTTAAAACGTGTAAATCCTTCGAAAAACGGAAGTCGAAAAAAATTTCGATTACAATACTTTCTTCTATTGCAGATAGAAGAAAGAAAAAAGTTTAATGAGTACAAAAAGTAATTTGCATATAATAATGCTAGTAACTGTCTATGCATTTACTATGTGACTTCCTTAACGTCTAGGCATTTAGTAATAATAATCCAAAAACTCTTTCTTAGCCTATTGTCATATGAATATGAATTGAATAATTACGCAAAACAACAAAATTCGTCATGTTTCAGAGAAATGAAATATTCGTTAAACTCTATTTAATCTATTTGGATAGCTAGTGTTAATGTTATTAACGTAAAAGTAATTTTTTTTAAAAATTAAAAAAAAAAAAAAAAATCGGACTTAAAAAGGTAGCTTAATTTATTAAAATACATTACAACTTCTATAATGAAACAGGCACCTCCACCTTCCAAGAAAATTTTACTCTGCAGTATTTGTTTTGTGTCCTACTCATCCAACAAGCTGTTATGCTTATTCACATATCTGGAATTTTATAAGGTGCAATGTTGTCAATATATTACTGAAATGTGCAGTCGCAGAAAAAAAAAAAAAAAAAAAAGAAAAAGAAAAAAAAAATTATACTCAACTAATTACGCAAATCATTATAATACAAGAAAGTTACTGATACTGAATGATTGGAAATAAAGTCCTTTTAAATAATGTCTATAAAATTTGCTAGAGGGGCCATCAACAAACCAAAATCAGACCTAACTTTAGTATTTCAATAGCAACACCAAATTTTGACAATATATTTTAAATCTTCGGTTCAAACTATGAATAGAAACGAAATTTCAAGTCATTCGGATAATAAATTTGTGAAATATGAATTACTAAATTGTTAAAGCTTCTAAAAATTACATTTTAACATCCTTATTAATATTTCCTGTAATTATAATGCTAATGCGACAATTTTTTGCGTGGTTATAAGACTAAAAATACAAACATAAATACATTGAATTTGTAATTAGAAAATTTTTATAATATGAATTATGAAATTAATATTCGAAAAAATATTAATTGCAATCGGAAATTTTTTTGATAAATTTATATGTACCATATCCTGTTTTATGTGAATCATAAATTTCAAATTTTTCTTCTAAGTATTTTTTTAAATTTGATTAAAAAACATCAAAATGGTGGTTTGAGACCCCGTCTATGATGTGCAAAAAATCATAATTCGATATATATATACATTAATCATTTTATTGAAACATTTTGGGTGGCAATTGTTGAATGTATTAAACAAATGAAATGATCATATTGGCAAGAAATAATAAATCATTAATAAAAGTGACTTAATAATTTTACTGTAAAATTTCAACAGTCGAGTACCGATCCCTAAAATATACTCATTTTAAAATCTCTCTCAAACTAATTGTGTGAATTTCATGAAAATTTATGTCTAATTGAATGTAAAATTAATTTATGGTGTTAAACGAGGGTATTTCTAATGAACAAAAAAAGTTTGGGTTCCTTTTTTTAGGGATCTAGGGGAGGGTATACGGGGTATAGGTATAATATCCTCTAGATCAGGGCTGTCCAACGCGGCGTCCGCGGGCGCCATGGCGCCCTTTGCAGTTTTTCTTGGCGCCCTTTTGAAGGTTTCCTGTTACTAGTATTTTTTTTTTTTAAATACAATTTCGTTGTAAAGGATACTTTATTTAAAATCCTTGATATTTTCATGAGAGATGTTTTAAAAATTTCTAAAAGTGTATTTCACTCATCAACAGTTATAAGTACGCAGCGTACTAAAAGAAAAGCAACAGCACATAATTAATTTTTTTTTTTAATTAATCATGTGCTGTTCTATTTCTTTACTAATTTATAGTTATGCTTCCTAAGTCTTTTTAGGAAAATAATGTCGATAGGAATTAATAAATGTCGGCAGTATATTTTTAGTACGTTAAGAAGTAAATTGTAGAAATTTTTATGCGATCCTTCTTTTCTTTCGTGCATGAAAGTTCACCATTTTTGTTATTAACGTTGTTTCACTGGCCATTTGGATGCTTTATAAGATGGGATAAAGGCTGTCTTTTTATACACCAGACCTTTGAAAATTTAGGAAATTTTGTTTCTTAAAAAATCTATAAAATAGTGCGAAAGGTATACTCAATGAAAGATCTTTCAGGCTCTATTTTGGAAACCACCCATGAATTTCTTTCTGTACTTTTTATAATGGCAAAATTACATCTCAAAAAAAAAAAAAAAAAAAAACACAATTGGCCCAAAATATTGTACTCAATGCAAAGTATTTACGTTCCCCAAAAACATAATCATATATGTGATTATCATTTTATTTTAATAATGAATGATATTTCATATTTTGGCTCCTTCCAATTCAAAAATATTTGAGATAAACCCTCGCAGAAACATGTATTATTCAAAATTTATTACATTTACTGTTTTTTTTTTAACATGGTGCTTTATATCTATAGGGGAATTATGCCTCATTCGCATACATATATTGCTACTATTGCTACATTTTCTTGTATGTTTTGAGCCATGTTAATAATGGCGCCCTTCATTGCTTGCCAAAAGCTGCGATGTGCCCCTGATTAGTAAAAGGTTGGACAGGCCTGCTCTAGATGTTTTAAGAAGTTCCGTATATCATTTGTTTCGCAAATAAAGCATTAGCGTATACCCTATGTAGCGGCGATGCGTATTAACGTAATTAATAAACTCACATGTTTTAATGGATTGTACATACTTTATTTTTAAGACATTGCGAAGCATTGCTTACTCTTCTAGCAAAACAAAACAACAACTAGGAAAACACAGACAATTTGCGTTTCTATAGTTACATACATTAGCGAACTAGTATGATGCCAGATTCCAAACATAAATTACAAATAACTCTAATACCCTATCTATGAACATTCATTATGTCAGCGTATACCCCCTGCCTACACCGCATATATATATATTTACGACTACAACACTGTTTTTTTATATGTAGGTAGATGCCCCACTAAGCAAATTTTATATCCATCATTTAAAAGTAGACTTTATTTACAATCGCTTTCACCATTAATTTTCTCATACAATAATTTGTTCCAGTATTAGTAGGGGGGTGCTGTTTTTTCCACGACTGTACAGTACATAGAAAATTATAATAACTTTTTTTAATCATAGAAAGATAATTAGAGAACGGTAGAATCAACTTTCCTGCATAACAATAACAATAATCTTGTGATGCTTCATCAACATAACATATCAAAGTCTATTAATGTTCTTGTCACCACCTCTCAACATCTGAAAGGCTTATCCCTACCCCAAATCGGATAATCATTTGGGGGGAAATGTAAGGACTTAGGTAAGGATTTAGAAACCAAGTGAGGGGTTGGGGTTGTATTCAGTCAGGTTCACCTGCCTCTTTTTGTACCGTGTTTGCTTGAACAGTTTTTACCATGAAAATAATCAGAGTATGTCAAGGACAGACAGGCAAATCTAAACTCAATGAACAGGGAAGTGGAGGGGTTTCTAAAGTACATTATTGTGGCTGTCTCAACCGGAAAATAGAGATTCGGAGAGAGGAGATTTTGCAGAAATCTTTATTTATTTATTTATTTTTAAATAGGGATTTGGTGGTCTTTAATTTTCTTTCGTGATGACTAAGCTGTTGGTTTTAAAAGAGAGGACAAGGTGTGGATTTAGATTAAAAGTATTATTTGCATTATTTGAAGTAGGTACACATCTGATTGAAAATAGGATTTACGCTTCTCACACGCCAACAAAACAGTTCTAGAGCTTGTAGTCATTCTAAAATTACACCACACTCTATTTAAATTGCGCGATTTCAATTTAAGGGATCCGAGACACAAGAATCTTTAAATTTTCTTAAAAAAAAAATATTGCATTAAAAATTTCTCTGTTTTGCTTAAAATGACGTTTAAATCATGTTTCTATATTAATTAGAAGAGGAATTATTATTATTATTATTATTATTATTATTTTGTTTAGGCTTGTTTTCAAAATCTAGCTTTCAAGCAATGGTTGTCATAGAGATGACGCCTTGTGAAAATGCGTTTTTCTTCATGATGGGTTTTTTCTCAGTTTCTCGAACTTAAATTGCTATAACTCAAGAACCGTTGAAGATAAATCCTTCAAACTTGGAACATGTCTTTTTTGATTGTTTTACTTTAATTTCGATTCAGCAAATTTGAAAAAAATATTTACTTTTGAAACTATTATTTTTAAATAAAAGTTACAACAATTTTTTGTCAAATTTTTACTTTAAATATTTTTATTAATATTTTTTTTAAATACTGAATTAAAATTTAGATATTTCTGTTTATTTAAATGTAAAAAAAATTAAATTCTACAAGTAATATCTTGAGCTATAACGATTTAAAATTACCCCACTTTTTAATAAATTTTGAATTTTAAATAAAAAAAAATATATATGAAGTATTGATATGATTTTGTTTACAAATGATATGGTTAACAATCCCAAGAAAATTTAGAATTTTAACTCAATAAATAAAATTATTTACAAAAATTATAATGTGTCCCGGACCCTCCTTAAGTTGAAACTATAAACATGGAAACATGGTTTAACATGGAAACATGGTTTAACATGGAATTCACTTTACACATTAATTCGGAGTGTCTGTTATGGTGTACGCAGGGACATGCGGGGCAATCGCCCCGGGACCCCCGGCTTGAGATGGCCCCCCAAGGAGAGAAAAAAATGTCGTTAAAAGAGTGCAAAATGATAAAAAATGGCGAAATATGACCAAAATTTTTTTTTTCAGTTTTAAAGGACCTTTTTTCTCCTACCCGCTCAGTTTCTGTGCCCCACGCTCCTTTAATGTACTAGTTACATCATAAAAGATGCTAATAGTTAGAATTATCTATCTTCTGATATTATGTATATAAATGTGAATAGTACTTGGTACGAAATTTATACATACATAATATAGGTTTGAATTTTAATTTTAGTCACTTTAGTATAATTCACGAACAATTTTAAGAGAGAAGGAGGCCCCCTAATAATGTTTGCCCCAGGGCCTCCCACTGTCTAAGTCGGGCCCTGGGTGTACGGACTTTCTATTCTACGATTATTCTCACATCTAAACTGCTAATTTCCGAGATAATCAATATATGTATTTTCAATCAGAGATGTATAAAATTTGCATCTATTATTGTTCCTATACCAAGAAATCAGATGGCGTTTTTCTTTTAAAAGCAATGCATCTAGAAGAAATTGCAGTAAAATTTGACGTTTTAAGCGGAAATTACATTTTATATGTATATTATACCTATATGCATAAATTATCTATATTTATATGTATTATTATAGGTATAAATTATCTTTATATATATTATTATATGTTTATATTATCTATATGTACAGTAATCGTCAACATGCAACAGTGAATTATAATTAAAAATGTACCCATTTTCTTAAAAAAATCAAAACTTAATTCGATTTTTAGGCATGATTTAAGGGTGTATTTCGATTCAAACTGCTTGTTTTCCGATTTATTTTTGAATTCACTTTTGCTCTCAAACAGATGAAACTCGCTGATTCTCTTATTTAGAAAGTGCACAAGGTGCCGTAAAGGTCAATTCTTTGATAAGTGTACAAAATATTGCAAAAAAAGCAATCAAAAACGGCATTTCGAACCGATTTTTCCCAAGCGGGAGATTTGAGAACGAAAATAGGGGTCATACTGAGAAGATAATTGTTTATAACTCAAATTCTAATGAATTGAGCGTAAAAAAACCTCACTCGGTACCTCATACGTCCCTTCAAGAATCCTATCAGGAAATTTCATGTTCCTACGTTTAAAAAGTGTCTGAAATTGTATCTGAAAATTTCGAGCTGTTGAAGATGGAAAAGCGTTTTTTCGAATACACCCTTAATAGAAATGTCTGCAAATTTTAACACTCATATGCAAAAAAGGAGAAAAAAATGATTTCGTGGATGTGCCGGAAGGTTTTCGTGGCTGAGATAGAAATAAAATGAATTATAAGTAAAGTTGCGATTCAAAGCTTGCTAACGGAATTTTTTATTTATTTTTTATTTTATTTTATTTTATTTTATTTTATTTATTTATTTATTTTTTTTTTGTGTGTGTATGTTTTTATTTTCCTGCTTCAACTTCTTTTTCACGTTGTTCGAAAGAAAATAAGTTATAAGTAAAGTTGCGATTGTTTTGTCTGTCCTGTTTCACTTCTACATTCAGACTTTCAGACTTTTTTTTAATTTTCTTGTATTTTTTATTCTTTATTACTATCGTTCCATTTTAATGAGAATATGATTTAAATAAAATGTAGAAATTATGTTGTTAACTTGGTGATGGAAAATATATGAAACTAAAACCTTCTTTTTTACATTGTTGTGGGAAGAAAATAAATAAATAATAAATAAATTTGCGATTGTTTTGTCTGTCCCTTTTCACTTCTATGTACAAAATTTACAGAATTTTTTATTTTCTTGTAAATACAAGAAAATTCTTTATTCTTTATAATGACTATCGTTTTATTTTAATGTGTATGTAATTAAAAAAAAAATCAGAAATTATATTATTAACTTGGAGATGGAAAAGACATAAAATTAGAACTTTCTTTTTCACGTTGTTGTGGTAAGAAAATAGTTATAAATAAAGTATCCATTGTTTTCTCTGTCTTGTTTCATGCCAGTGTTTAAAGATTACCGCAAAATTTTTAATTTTATTGCATTTTCTTTTCACTTTTATATGTATATAATATAAAATTTCAAAAATACTATTACTAACTGGACCTTCTTTACCCTGAAATAGTTTTGCTGATTAAATGAGGCAAATATTACTATTCGAAGAAATTGGTCCCGGTTCCTCTACTGGTATCGCAATATTCTTCATATTTTAGAAATTTAATGGTTTTTCTTAAGATATACAAACTGCATTCGAATTGTAAAGGAAAAAAAAAGAAAAAGAAAAAGAGATTAAAAAGAAGGAGAAAGGAAAAAGAAAGAAAAGGAAAAAAAAAAAAATCTGAAAACTGTGTAAAAAAATTATAAAAGTCATCCTTTGAATTCGTGATGTAATCTGACTTTGTACGGAGAAATTATCTGTATTTCGTAAACAGGGAGAGAAAACAAAAACAAAAAGAGAAATAAAAAATTGCACATCGGTTCAAGTTACGGCTAGTGAACTTCCTGTTTCAAAGACAGCATAGGCCTTCAGATAGAGAAAGTAAAAAATAGAAACGCTCGACTTCAGCTGAATGCTCGTTTGATGCTGTCAAAAAAGGAATGCTTCCAATAAAAATTTTCTTTCGAAACAAAACTGGTTAACTGTCTGAAAGATAGATTTTTATCTATTGATTTTTATAGATCCATGCTATAACTTATAGATCTATAAAAATTTTAAGATAGAGCAGCGAAGCAAAATTACGTCATAATCAGGGATGTAGTAGAGGGTATACACCGTATACCTTCTGGATTTTTTTAAGGAACACCCTATACCCTTTGTTTCTCAAGAAAGCTATAGTATATATATACACTCAAGGGTATACCCTCTATTTTGAGTGTATACCCTATACCCTCTACTTAGAGTGTATGCCCTCTGTTTTTTTACGACTACAACATTGGTCATAATAAAAGGAAAACAATCAATTTCTTTTTCATCGTATGTAAGTCTTGACATGGGCACCACTTATAATGGTGAATTTAGGCGTGGGCCAGAAGAGAGGACATTGAAAGGCTTCCTCCCGGAAGGTTGATATTTTAAAAGTGGCTTTATTCATGAATGAATTTGAGATTTTATATGTGTAGAAGTGCTAATGTTCTCCTCCTAACCTCCATAATGCCCCTTCCGGAGCTGCAGAAAAGTCTACCCGGGGAGGGGGATTTCTGAATGAAATAGTGATGGATTCTATTAGTTGTACGGATGAAGCCACTATAATATAAAGAGATGGACATGCAATATAAGCATATATCTTACTATTTAATGTAATAATATTTGGCATTTTATATTACTATACTACACCTTTAGCATAATAACTTCAGCACACAGAAAATAAAAAATAAGTGGGCTTTTGTCTGGAGATGGGAATGCTCGGAAAAAACCGGAAAAGTTGGGGAAAAAAACATTTTTTTTTCAATTTTTTTCCCGTTTTTTTTTTTTTTTTTTTTTTTTTTTTTTAGTTTTTCCAAACTGGAAAAATTGAAATTTCATTTGTAAAATAATATATTGAAAATTTTGTAATAGCTACATTCTCATACTTTTTATTTTATTTATTTTTATGTTGAATTCCCACTGGATAATCTGATCTCTCAGCAGAAATCTTTTTGAGAAGAATTGAAAGATCCTTCACATTTTTCTCTACTTTGAAACACAAGACCCTTCACAAAATTTCTCTTGAAAATAGATATTTCCGAAAAAAATTTAATCTACAAATTGAATCTTTCACAACTGCAATGATTGAACAAAAAAAAATCTCATGCCGTATAGCAGCTGAATCTTATCAAGTTGTATAATATGCATGAATAACCTTATTAAAAATGTCTAAATAGGAACATAAATATAGTAATATTTTCTAATTCAATTTTGTACAAGTATATACAAAAAGTTCACAATTTCACAAAAACAGGATTACACACCCACCCACACACACACACACACACACACACACACACACAAAAAAAAAAAAAAAAAAAAACGAGATACATTATTAAATGCAACTTCTCTTGTTAAAAATGAATTCACGTACAAAATTATTTCAATAATATACCGGTTAATGGAAATGGTAAAATTAAAAATTTAACATAAGATTTAAAGAGTGCATTTATTATTTTCTTCTATCTTTACAAAAAGCAAGTATTGAATTTGGGAAAATTTTGACTTTCAGTTTTTGGTAGATTTATATGCTTGAGAAGGTCCTGAACATGATTTGGAGATTTTTGGAAAATATTTCTCACTCTGTGAGTCTGTATGTGACAAAAATTTTATAGGCGCTCTATCTCCAGAACTGATGCACATAATTTCACAAAACTTTAGATTCAGTTACACCCTGATTTAAACTCAGATGTTTAGTTATTACTGTATATCGCCCAACAGATGCTGCATTATTCATGATTTCCACAATAGCTCTATATCTCAAGTACTAATGTACGGATTTTCATAAAACTTCAGATTAAGTTAATCCTTGATATAATTTGGTGCTGATTACTTTTTGGTGTAAATCGCTCAACAGATGCTGCTGCTATGTTGCATTATTCATGATTACCTCAAAAGCTCTGTCTCAAGAATTAAAGGACTATTTTTCATCAAGTTATAGATTCAGTCAGTTCCTCATATATATTAATGTTGTTTAGTTTTTTGTATAAATTGCTCTATTTGTGTCTTTACTATGCATTTTTCATGATTTCGCTATATCTGATTACTTGAATGCTTTTTTAAGGTGTTGAATCTAAAATTGACCTCCATCATTTCCCTCCGTAACATACAGTAATATTGCAAAACATGGGCAGTTTGCAATAGAAAAGTACAACTGCAATGAAAAAATCCATATTTATAGTAACTATGTTCCAAATTATACTTTCCCTCTTGATTAAATTTTGAATTTTAGTAGTTATTTGAAGTGTAGTAGAAGTTTATCTCTGTGTGTAACTGTTTTTTTGTTTATTCTTCAAATTCCTCGCATTTTCTAGTTGTAGTGTTCTGTTTTCCTAACTTTTGAGTTCCACTCTTAGAAACATGAAATTACCATATGGTTTCTTACTCAAGAATGAGATACCAGATTTCAAGATCAAAAGAGAAATTTTACGTTTAATTAAACTTTAAAAAAAAATATATTTTCCTGGTTTCAGTGAGTAAAAATCTAACAGTTAATAAATCCTATGCTGTTTTTTAGTTGCAGGCCTGAGTAAACCAAACTAAAACTAAGTTTTGTTTGAATTTCGTTAAATTTCGATAATAAAACTAAATCAAAATTTTTTTGGGTTGAAATTGTAAAGCTATACCAAAACTAAACATATTTTCTAAAGGAAATAAAATTATAATTGTAAGAAAAAGTGTAGTATTGAAAAAAATTTTAAACAATGGAAGAATTTAATACTGATATTCATAATAATGCCAAAACTGCAATAGTTTGTTTCTTTAAGCTAGTATCATTTACTTAAAAACAATACTTATATAAATAGAATGTATAGTTCCTTTCGTTCCAAACTGCAGAGATATTGGCTCAGATTTTTACATTAGGTCAATTGGTAACTAAACGTGTAACTGAAAAATCATTTCAACAGAGACATCATATAGCAAATAATGGCAATAAATAAAGTCTGAATAATGTACTATAAAAATTCTGAGGCTAGGGGGAAAAAAAAGAAACTAAACTTATAAAAGCAGGATTCAATTTTTCTTTTTATTTTTATTTTGGGTACTACTCTGTTATCCCGTCGACCAAAAAATTATCGCCAAATTCTAAGATTAAATACCAATAATGGATGACCATGAATGTCACGTTCAATAACATTAAATACGATAAAGGTGTTTAAAACGTCATGGTGTGATTTTATTTCGACTTTTTATTTGTATTTTTATTAATATTCTAATAATAATTATTATTTTTTTCTTTATTTAAAATAAAAATTATGTCAATAAGTATAATTTGGCTATTAGTTTGGCGATTTGTATAATTTGGCGAAATTGGTCGACGGGATAACATAGTACCTTATTTTGTAATATAGTCATATAAAGTGAAAATAATTTCTTTTAATACAAGTAAATGAAAAAAAAATATTAATTCATATTCTCCAAGAAAATATAATTTATTTGTGAGAAACAATTATGAAAAATCAATTTTTCCAACTTTTCCGTTTTTTTTTCTCGAAAAAAAAAAAAAAAAAAAAAAACACCTGGTAAAAAAAAAAACAGTTTTTTTTCCGCCATTTCAATTTTTCCTGAAAATTTACATCTCTACTTTTGTCAGGAGAACTCGGGGATGGAATTTTGAAAAAGCATGAACTGGTTTTGACTATATTGCTAAAGGAAAGATGTTTTCAAAGAGGACTTAAGAAAGGAAAGTGAACCTGACTTATCGTACAAAGAATACACCGAAAAAATTTGCGCACCCACTTCACTTAGAAAAAACATACTTGACATAATAGCCTTTGGACGAATTTGTACGATGTTCTTTTTCTCATCGAAGGAATTCCGCGTTTTTCTTGGGTGTTTAAAAAAATTAAATATGTGTTTATCTTATGAATTTTTCTACGACATCAATCTATTTTAATGTCATTTAAGTTAAGTATTTCTTTTTCCTTATCTTGCTATTCTTTAAACAAAGAAAATTATTATTTTTTTTATTGTATTGATAATAATTATTATTATGTATTATTTTAATTTAGCAATATGCTGAACGGTTTTCCAAATCTGATAAATGCAGATTTTTTAAAATATACATTAGTAAATGATAATTTAAATATTTTGTTATATATTTTTATTCACCACAGAAATTATTAATTAGAAAATGAATAAAACATTAATACATTAATTAATTGTTAAGAAGACTAATTAAGATATTTTGTAAATCTATTAATAATAATAATTCAAACTTATCATCTTTTAAAAAATCTTTTTATAAAATAAACTTTTTTCGAAAAATACTTTGTATTTTATTTTTTTTCCTTTGCAAAAATGTTAAGAGATTAATTTATTTACTTAATTTTTAACTTTGTTTAAGGCTGTTTATAAACAAAAAGGGTAACTTTATGATAGGGATGCACAACCTTTTGAAGAGAAGGGCCACATTCAAATATATCTGGGTGGTCGAGGGCCACATCTATAACATGGAGATAATTCGAGTTAGAGGAGCTGATCTGTGGCCTACAATCAGATAAAAAAATATGGTTTTAGAGTAGAATGTGTGTGTGTTTGGGAGGGGGGGGGGTACCCATTTCAGTTCACTTACCCAGTCAAAATATTCAATTCAGTTGGTAAGGATATATCAGCAGTTTTTACATTTTTATATATAACAGTTATAGCAAGGATTACTTTCCAGATCCTTTCCTTGACACAATTCAAGAGAGTATGTTTTGTTTTATTAAAAGTGCTAAAAAAACTAGCAAAAATGGCTGGTGCCAAAAAACAATGTGAACTTTATGAATAAAGAAAAGAGAAGGAGCCGATCAACAAGATTTTTTTTGAGCCTGATCAACGAATTTCCCGATTTTCTGTGCCTGATCAATGATATTTGTAATTTTTCCATGTCTGATCGAACAAATTGGCACTTTTTAAGCTACAGCGAGAAAATTCGCATTTTTTTCGAAGCTGATCGAGAAAATTTACAATCTTTACTCGCCTGATCAGCAAAATTCGTAATTCTTACGAAACCGATCGAGAAAATTCACGAATTTTCCGTGCTTGATCAACAAAATTCGCTATTTTTATAAAGCCGATCGACGAAATTCGTGATTTTCAAAAAGCCGATCGACGAAATTCGTGATTTTCAAAAAGCCGATCGACGAAATATTCGATTTTTTTCGTATCAGATCGACAAAAATTTCGATTTTTTGGCGACTAATCGAAAGTATTTTAAATTTTTTCCGCGCATTATTGACGAAATTCGCGATTTTTAACAAGCCGATTGACGAAATTCGCGATTTTTACAAATCCGATTGACAAAATTCTTGATTTTTACAAAGCTACCGATAAAATTCACGATTTTTACAAAATCGTTGGATGAAATTCGCAATTTTTCTTCGTATGATCGACAAAATTTGCGATTTTTACGAAGCCGATCGATGAAATTCACGATTTTTCTTCGCATAATCAATTGATTTTGCGATTTTTTCGCGCCTGATTGACAAAATTTGCAATTTTTCCCAGCCTGATCGACGAAATTCGCGATTTTTGCAAACTCGACCGATGAAATTCGCCTTTTCCTTTGCTTGATCAACGAAGTTCACTATTTTTTCACGCCTGGTCGACGAAATTCGTGATTTTTTCGCGCCTGAACGACGATACTCGCGATTTTTAGCACCTGATCGACAGAATTCGTGATTTTTTGGAACCTGATTGATGAAAATCGCGATTTTTCCGTTCCGGATCAACAAAATTCACGATTTTTCCAAAGCCGATCGACAAAATTTGCCATTTTTCCGAAGCCGATCGACAAAATTCGTAATTTTCACGAAGCCGATCAATCGAATTCACGATTTTTACAAAGCCTATCGACAACATTCGCAATTTTGTTCGAGTCTGGTCGATATAATTTGCAATTTTTCCGCGTGTAATCAACAAAATTCGCAATATTCCCGTATCCGACCAAAGAAATTTGCTATTTTTCGGAATGTGATCAATAAAACTCGCAATTGCTTGGTCTTCGATCGATGAAACGTAAGCTTTTTTCTCTGTTAATTGACGAAATACACATTACGAATACACATATTTTTGACGAATACACATATTTTTATTCGACCGAGTATCGAAATGTGGGATTTTTTTGCTAACATTGACGAAATCTGCATTTTTTTACGCGTCAAGATGAAACTCGCAATTTTTTTTTCTCTTTATAAACAGATGAAAACACGATTTTTTCCGCAGCTGATCAACGGAATTTTCAATATTTCCGCACATCATTACGAAATTCGCGATTTTCCTTTGTCTTATCAACGAAATTTGCAATTTTTTTGTCGTTGATTGACAAAATTTGCGATTTTTTTGTGCCTTATCAACAAAATTCGCGTTTCTTTTTTCCACGCCATAAACCAACTTTTATCGGTTTATGGCGTTTTATGGTGTATTTTTTCCATCCGATGAATTTAATTTGCAATTTTTTCGAGGATCAACAAAACTGACAATATTTTTCTGGTTCGATCAACGAAATGTGCGCTTTTTTGCGTCCGTCCGGCAAAATCCGCGATTTTTCCGTGCCTGGTCGAAAAAACTCGCGATTTTTTCGTGCCCAATCGGGAAAATTTGTTATTTTTTCGAGTTTCATGGGCAAAATTCGCGATTTTTCCATATCTGATGAGCGAAACTTACGATTTTTCGAATATTACCGATAAAATTTGCTATTTTCCGCAATTGATTAATGAAATTGACGATTTTTACGTGCCGATAAACGAAATTTGCGATTCTTAAATGAAAAAATTTTATGTTTTCTCGCGGTAAATTTGCAGAATTTACGATTTCTTCCTGCGACATGGGCACAAAAATTGCAATTTTCTCGAATTGTAGATTTGTGAAACTCGCGGGCCACACATTAACCCATCGAGGGCCACTTTTGGCTCGCGGGCCATAGGTTGTGCATCCCTACTTTATGACATGAGTTTTAATTTATTTTTGCTCAGAAATGAGCGAAATTAGTAAGTGTTGTTCTTTAGAAACTATCTAATCGCGCTCATTTTCTTTTTTTTTTTTCTTTTTTTTTTTTTTTTTTTTTAATGCAATAGATTTTTTAGATTACTGTGTCAAAGTGGACGTTTTCAATTTAATATCTCTGCGAAAGAAAAAACTACTATTTAAACTGAGAAGAAAAACGTATTCAATATGTGGTCAAAATCGCTTGTAACTGAATAGGTATTTTATAAGGTAATTTATTTATTAAAAAAATGAAGCACAATTCGATTCCAAATCGCTTTCATTGTCAGGCTTTCCAGTTTTATATCTTTCCGTTAAAAAATGAATTTGTAAATGTGTCAAAACGTTTAGCACTTGTTGAGCAGGGCAGTTTAGAACAGCCTTAACCGTGTTTAAATACAATTTTTGTTGAATGTGAAAAATTATAATTGAAGAATTTTTTTTTTTTTTTTTTTGAAATTCTTTCTGTTTCATAAAAAAAATAAATAAATAAATAAATAAATAAATAAATAAAATTGTTTATAATTTCAAGTTTTACCCATTTATAAAACCAACAAATTTTTGTTATTATTTAGAAGGACATTTCTTAAAAAAGTTAATTAAATTCTGATGAGATTATTGTTTTATTTTGATATTTCTTCTATCGTTCCGTGCATTTATTTCCATATATAACCATTTTTTCAAGTATTTTAAATGCTTTTGATAATATTGTATGTAATATTTCAACAATCGAGTACCAAACTTCAATTTGGATACAGCTCCCAAAATATGTTGTAAAAGTATTATTTTGAATATCGGAAGGACCTCATTATTAAAATTTTAAATTAATTCGTATAAAATATTGAGGTAATAAAGAATTATTTATCTTACCTGTTTCCCACGATCGTCTCCATCGGAATCTTTGGAATTCTTCTCTATTCCAGGATGGGTAATTTTGATGAGGCTGATATTATAGGTTACTTTATTAAGGAAAAAAAACTTAAGTTTAAATATTGATTTTTGTTTTGGAGTATTGTTTCATATACATAATAGAGGATACGATCAGGTAGCAAATTCCCACACATTTTTTTTTTTTTTTTTTTTTTTTTTTTTTTTTTGGATTATATACAATAATCTATTAAAATTCCGTAATGTTCCTGTAGGATATAATACTTATAATACACGTGCTAACACGCGTTTTACTTTCTTCTATCTTTACAGGAAAAAAGTATTGGATTCGTGAAAATTTTCGAAATAGATTTTTCGTCGGATTTACACGTTTCAGGGGGTCAGAGAACCTGAAAAACATGTTTTTACAAAATGTCTGTTTGTCAATCTGTTTGTCTGTCTGCCTGTCTATATGTGACAAAAAGTTAGTGGGCGCTCTATCTCAAGAACTAATGCATGGAATTTCAACAATTTTTCGACGTTCGGAATGAATTCACAGATCAAATGCGTTTTCTGGGGATACGGTAATTATTTGTGAAAAAATAATGATAAGTTAGTGTATATTGACGAATTTTTCTGACAGTGTGGGTTTTCTTCAAACTTCAGATTCAGTTATAAGTTGACATAAGTTGTTGGGTTGCTGACTAGATTTTGATTTAAATCACCTAACTGGTGGCGCTGCTATGTTGCTATTTTCAGGAAGCATTAACATGCATAAGATAGTTTTGAAATTTCAACATTTTAAATATTCTTACGCAAATTTATAATTTCTCTTTTAACCCTTTCGTGGTTATAAGCGCGTATACGCGCCCAGAATACCACTTAATTTGAATTGCGAAATGCCATACTGACACCGGAATTTTTAAATGAAAATTTTAATTTTACAAAGAACGTAAAATAAACCATTTATATATTATAAAATAAATTTGTTTTTAAATTCCGGTGTCATTCAATCATTTTAGTATTTTATGAATAGAAGTTCTTTAACCGTCAAAGGGTTAACAAAGACAACACTCATTGCATAAAAAATAGTTCTGCTTTTGTCGATAAATTAAAGGATCTATCTGATGTCGATAATATTACCACTTTGGATTTCAAAGATTTATTTAATATCTTTTTAGGAGATTTACATCCTACTATTAATGCTTTATTTATAGAAGATTTTTCATCATTAAATTTACCTGACAATATAAACATTCGCTACTTCAAAACTTTAATAATTTTCTACATTATCATAATTCTGTTTTCCAAAATAATGCTAATTTTTAAACAAATACAAGCCATCCCATTGGGGATCGTCCTCTTCTAGTTTGATTTCGGATTTATATCCTTATTTCTATGAAAGAAAATTTATTAAAAATAATGTTTTGTATTATAGATATGTCGATATAATTGTTATTTCTCTTAATGATAATAAATCTATATCTCTTCCTGTAAATTATTCTTCTAATCTTAAACTAAATACTACAAATTTCAATAATTCTAGCATTAATTCTACGGATGTTAACATCAATATTTTACACAGTAATACTGTAACATTTAATGTTTATGATAAACGAAGTCATTTTTCTTTTAAGGGTGTATTCGGAAAAATAATTTTTTACCTTCAACAGCTCAAAATTTTTCGATTTATTTTCAGACTCATTTTTAAAAGTAGAGACATGAAACTGGCTGAGGGGATATTGGAAGAGTATGTAAAAGGTGCCGTGTGATGTCATTTTAAGCTCCATTCATTAAAAATGGATTTATGAACAATTACCTTCTCGGTAGGACCCTTTTTTTTTCATTCCCAGATCTCCCGCTTCTGAAAAATCTGTTCAAAATACAGTATTTGAATTGCTTTTTTGCAATATTTTCTGCCTTTATCAAAGAATCGACCCTCACGGCACCTTGAATAGTTTCTAAATAAGATAATTTGAAAGTTGGGTGCATTTGAGAGTAAAAATGAATTTAAAAATAAATCGGAAATTAGGCAGTTTGAAACGAAATACACCCTTAATGTAGTTAACTTTACTAACTTGTTTGACGCATTTTGCGCATCTTCCATGATCACTTTTCTCCCCAAAAACATTATTTCTGTTTTAACTGTTTTAAAAGTATATAATTTTTTAAGTTTTATATAACACTTTGGACTGTTAGTCAGCGTTGACGGACGCTCGCTGTTTAAAAGGAAAATTCAGTGTCAGTTACCGGCGACTGACGCAGCACCTAACATGTTAGTTAATAATATAAATTTTAATAATAAGATTAAAGTTACACTTCTGTCACATTATTTCTTGCTAAATTGTTCTAAAGAATAATTTATTTTCAACTTTAGAATAATATCAACGCGGGATGCTGGATGACTGCTTCGGATTTTTCAATTCAATGATTTTATCGCAACAGATATTAAACATACCTCAAGAATAAACTGTATAATATGTTCGTCATTGTTATGTGTTTAAGCTTTCCGGGAACTGGAATATGGAATGAGCAAAATAATGTTTGCTCACCTCGAACTCCGAAAGGATTTGTTTGTTGCTAAAATATCTACTTGCCTAGATGCAAAAAGGCTATTTATTGTTAACTTGTTAGTATTGTAATGGTATGTATTGTACATTATCTAGGTACAAACACATTACGTACGTGTACATCTATTATGCAGTCACTAATAAATGCTAATTTATTTTGGTCTATATTAAGTTCAGATTACCAGAAATATTTTAGCTTCAAGCGATTGATATAGCTTTCATTTTAACCACAAACTGTTAACTTGTTATATCTGTGGCTTCCGGTAATAACCAGGTAAGGCACATTTTTGAAAAAATTGAGACATTTGGGAAAATGTAGCTTTAAAAGAGTACTTCCATCTGCCCTAGTACTGAAAAATGAAAATCTAATATACTTCCCGTCATAGGGTGACTATAAATATTCATTTTAAAATTGAACAAACAGTAATAATCGGTTAAGTGAATAAAGTATCGATAATAACCAGATAAGATTTCTATTAATTTCTTTAAATCGTTTATAATTAGAAAAATAACATAAAAATGGCTTGTATAACTTATAAATTTCTCTAAATAATTTAATTAACGTCAATAAACTATAAAAATTATATTTCTGTGGCGGGAAACTGCAACCAGTTATTGGATTAATTTGCAAAATAATCACACTAAGTGAATGATCTGGTTAATGCTATGTATTCTTTTTTATATAATATAAATAAACAATTATAATAATAAAAGTTGATAAAAATGAAAAAAATATCACAATTAGAACATAAATTATAAATTTAAATTAATTGTCGTTGTTAATTGTTATTTTAATAAAAATGTGTTGTCGAACACCATCTATTGTGAAAATTGCTTATAATAACGCCGCGAAAGATTCAAACAGAAAAAAAGTAAAAAATTGACAATATATTTAATTGTGAAATTAATGTTTAAAATGTAAATAAATATTTAATTTTATTTACACTTATTAAAAATAAATGTAAAACGGTAATAACCGGATAAAAGTTATATTTTTAATTGTTTCTCAATTAAGGGTGTATTCCGATCTAAATTTCTTATTTTCAGATTTATTTTTAAATTCATTTTTGCTTTCAAATGCACCAAATTTTAAAAATCTCTTATTTAAAAACTACATAATGTGCCGTGTTTGTCGATTTTTTGGTAAATGTAGAAAATATTGCAAAATATGCTGTCAAAGTTGACAATTTGAACAGATTTTTCCTAACCTGGAGATCTGGGAACGAAAAAATGATCGAACTGAGAAAATAATTGTTTATAAATCAAATTCTAATGAATTCAGCGAAAAATTACATCACACGGCATCTTATACATCGCTTCAAAAACCACCCCAGCAAGTTTCATGTTTCTACTTTCAAAAATAAGTCTGTATCGGAAAATTTCGAGCTGTTGAAGGTGGAAAAACATTTTTTTCGAATACACCCTTAATAAAAACCAATTTTAGAACCATAACTTAGAAAAAAAAAAAAAAAAAAAAAAGGAGGTTCTTATATTCTAATTGAATGTAGCGAAAAGTATTAAGCTCTATTTAATCTATTTTATAAAAGAGTGATAAAAAGATATTTTTGAAAACTTTAAACGTTAATTATTCAAAATATTAAAAATGTGCCTTACCTGGTTATTATCGGAAGCCACAGATATTATTGTCGTATTTGTATTGTATCTCAAATCTATAATTTTATTTATGAGTCTAATCTTTTATCTTTATTATACCATATAAAATAAAATATACTATTCAATAGGGTGGGCCGAAAAAAACTTTTTTTCGATTTTCGATTATGGCGGGTGCGGAAAAGTGGCCACTGGTAGCACTCAGTTCACACAAAAAATTTGAGATTTTTTGGACTTTTCCTTACCCTGCCGCAAATGGCTTAAAAATTTGCAAAAATGCTGATTTTTGAACTTTTTAGCTAAAAAGTTAAAAATGTTAAATTAAGTTTATTTTGGTTGTATTTACTTGAAAAGGCATCTTGAGCATACCAAATGCTTAAATAAGTTCTGATAATGCATTCTTTAATTGCTAAGTGTATTTTAAATAAGCCGATTTTCATAGCTTTTTCACGTATAACAGGCAAAAATTGTATTGGTTTGAATCGTTCGTTAATTTCTCTCTTATTTATGTTCATTGGTCTTTAAATTTTTTCTATGGGTCAAAGGTCATATATTTGGGCAGCGGACAGCAGTATGACTCAAAAACAAAGCTGGAAGGTGAGAAGGGGGGGGGGGAACAGGACTCTAAGCGTGCGCAATGTCTCATCGTAATGTTGAGGGAGTGAAGGAAGATATAAAAGAGAAGAGAAAATTGAGATAAGAGATTGTTATTATTTTACCATGCTCAAAATCTGCGACATTTGTTTAGTGTGGATGTGAATTCCTAGAGATATTCAGTACTTTTTAGATCGTTTGACGTACCATTACAGTGTTTTGTGCGTTTTATTACGACGAGCTTAGAAATGGTATTATGAAGGTCCATGGCAATGTAAAAAACACACGACAGCATGAAAAGTATCCTTTTTGGGCACCATGCTTGTTGAAGGACTTGCAACTGCCAACTTATACTGATATCATACGCCACTACCACTGGTTGCGAAGCAATATGGCTGAAAATTGAAAAATCAAATATTAGTCAATAGGTGATGTTATTAAAATGGTAGATAATAAAGTTACCAAAATCTGAATAAAAGCCAGTATTTTCCCAACGATCAATTTACAAAAAGATTAAAAACTATTAAAAGAAGTGTAGATCATTGAAGAAATCCTGAAATCGTATGGGCTTGAATGTAAAGACAATCCGCGAAGAATTCGTACGAAATGGTGAAACCTTTTAGAAGTTTTTAATCTTTTTGTAAATTGATCGTTGGGAAAACACTGGTATGGAAGCTTTTTTCAAATTTCGGTAACTTTTTCACCTACCATTAAACTATTATTCTAAACTATCACTATTAAAAGAAGTGAGATCATTGGGAAAATCCTGTAATCGTATGGGCTTGAAAGTAAAGACAGCCCGCGAAGAATTCGTTCCATATGATGAAATCTTTTAGTAGTTTTTAATCTTTTTTGTAAATTGATCGTTTGGAAAACACTGGTATGAAAGCTTTTTTTCAGATTTTGGTACTTTTTCACCTACCATTTTAATAACATCATACATTGACTTATATTGGATTTCTCGATTTTCTGCCATATCGCTTCGCAACCAGTATTAGTGGCGCATGATATCAGTATAAGTTGGCAATGCAAGTCTTTCAATAAGCATGGTGCCCCCAAAAAGATACTTTTCATGCTGTCGCGTGTCTTTTACATTGCCATGGACCTTCATACTAGCCATTTCTAAGCTCGTCGTAATAAAACGCACAAAACACTGTAATGGTACGTCAAATGATCCAAAAAGTACCGAATCTCTCTAGGAAAAGGTTTAACGTCCACACTGAACAGATGTCGCAGGTTTTGAGCATTGTAAAATAATAACAATCCCTTATCGCAATTTTCTCTTTTGTTTTATTTCTTCCTTAATTCCCTCAACATTACGATGAGGCATCATTGCACACTCTTAGAGTCCTGTTTCACCCCTTCTCACCTTCCAGATTTGTTTTTGAGTTATACTGCTGTCCGCTGCCCAAATATATTACCTTTGACGCATAGAAAAAATTTAAAGACAAAGAAACATAAATAAGAGAGAAATTAACGAACGATTCAAACCAATACAATTTTTGCCTGTTATACGTGAAAAAGCTATGAAAATCAGCTTATTTAAAATACATTTAGCAATTAAATAATGCATTATCAGAACTTATTTAAGCATTTGGTACATTAAAGCTGCCTTTTCAAGTAAATACAGCCAAAATAAATTTAATTTAACATTTTTAACCTTTTAGCTAAAAAAGTTCAAAAATCAGCATTTTTGCAAATTTTCAAGTCATTTGCGGCAGGGTAAGGAAAAGTCCAAAAAATCTCAAATTTTTTGTGTGAACTGAGTGACACCAGTGGCCACTTTTCCGCTCCCGCCATAATCGAAAATCGAAAAAAAGTTTTTTTCGGCCCACCCTACTATTCAACATGGCAAATTCTTATTTTCATTGAACGCAGGCTCGTTATAAGAGGAGCTTTAATACCGAAGATTAATATTTTTTGTCTGTTTGTTAATTATAGCCGCACATAATTTTTTCATTGATGTGTAACCTTAATTGTTAATTTTTATTAAAAGAAAAATTTTTTCAAAGAAGGTTGGTGTAAAATTTTTTCCTTATTACAAAATAATATCATTATGACAAAAAATAGATATTAGTACAAATAGGTTCATATGTGGGTTTGAGCCACTTAGAAGTCTGCAATATATCTGCAATATCTAGACCCGAGCCCTTATCCAACTAATAGAAATATTTTGGGCCAAAATTTCCCGTACAAAAAATTTATGGTTTGACCCGAGCTGGTGTAAAAGTTGAAATTTTGGTCCAAATACTTCTCGGCTTAATAGAATAAATAAATAAATAAAAGTTCGACTTGAGCTCAAAAAATTTTAATTGGTCGGTCCGACTGAATTTTTGGGAAACATAAGATTTTTACTTTGATAAGGTTGAACAAGGTACTTTTGAAAAAAGGTACCTCAGCCCTTTTTTATATTTATATTCTTCATTTTTAAAAAGCGGCCTATGCTCGAAGAACAGGCACAACCGTTCAAGTATATTAGCGGCACAGCTTGCGTATTACTAATAAACTAAAAGTATACTTTCACGTTATAGCTTAAAGCAAGATTCAAATTGTAATTTAATGTCCCCATTTCAGAAATATATCACGGGGAATGCTGGATAAATGCTTCAGATTTTTCGATGTTTTGATATCTAAACCGAAATTAAACATGCTTCCTGAATAAACATCGTAATCATGACCATGTGTTAAGCTTATATTCCTGGAATTGAAACATGAAATGAGGAAAAAGTGTTTGCTCACCTGGAACTCTGCAAAGATTCGCTTGTGAAAAACATTTATTCGCCTGGATGTAAGAGAGCTCTAGTTAACATGTTAATGTCACTGCTGTACTCATGATATTCAAGCACCACACAATTTTTTTTTTGTATGTGTGAATTACTTCTTGATTTATAAGCGTAAGATAAAAAAAAACATATATTTGTAAATTGATATGATATATTCATTTTATTCCAAATTAGAAAAATTTTCACATTAGTAAACTGTTATAAATTATTTTCTTTCTGAATTAATATCTTACTCTAAATTGTTATCAATGTGTCTTATAAAATACTTATATTACTGCTTCAAGATAATGTCTTATTATACTGCTTCAAGATAATACAAATAAAATTAAAATTTATTTGTTCTTATTAACGGTCTTTTTTTTTATTGTTATTCCATATTCGCTTTAAATAACACACAAATTTCTCTTGGTATTTCTCTGGTTGAGTATGCGGTGTAAAATCAATGTTATACTGTAATTTCTCACAATTTAATCGTTTTTTTCTGTTAACTTCTACGAAAAGTGTAAAATCGAGGTTCTACCAGTGTTGATTTCAGTAGGTTGGCACAGGGGGGGGGGGGGGACATCCCACTGACGCAATGAGATACCCCCCCCCCGGAATATTTAAGATTTTGTATTATCAATGGTATAAAAGTGCAATTTCCCACCGAAACTCTACAATATCCCTCTTCCCCGGAGCCACAGAAATCCCTCCCAGAGATAAGTGTCTGAATTCAACACTGGTTTCTACTACTGTATAATAATATTCTATTCAATACCATACCATTGTTTCAGATCCTTAAAATATTCTTTTGCTGACTCCATAAACAGTTAAACCGTTTTACTATAATAGTATTAGTCTATAGCGGTTAACGAACTATATTCGGTTTACGAACAAATCGGTTAACAAAAACTTTCGCAAGATATTTTTATGTTCGATTTTGTGTTAGAACACATGTTTAGATAACGAACAACTTACAAAACAAAGCCAAGATGAAGTAATGCTGTGTTACAGATTTGCCGAGCTATATTTAATTGCATCTATTATCGACTTGGAGAACATTTTAACAAATGCAAAATATATGGCGTAATTAATTTATATTAGGCTATCGGAGGTTCGGGTTCTACATATTATGGCTTCCAAATTAGGAAGAAGACATTAGAGAGGTTGATTTTTATATTTTTTGTATAGTTATTAAAAAATGCTTTTAATTGCAAATTAATTATTTTAATTGAAATTTAGTTCACAAATTATTCACAGCCTCTTGGCTCGAATTCAGCTTTATCGAGCACTGCATTAAACAAGATCTTTTAGAGAGCTAAGGAGTTTTTGAAATGTTAAAGTGACATACTGATATGATTAAATGCCGCAGTCATTGAATGTAATCCTAAAAATTTTTGCAAAGAATATGTCATTTATTTATTTATTTGAAAATACGCCACGACACGGACAAACCCATTAAAATAAGTCAAAATAGAAAATAAAGCCTTTGTGCACAAATGTTTAAAGATAGAAAACCAACGATTATGGGTACACGACATTTCGGTCCCGCCATTTCGGTCCCGCCGTTTCGGTCCCGCCGTTTCGGTCCCGCCGTTTCGGTCCCGAGACATTTCGGTCCCTGGCCATTTCGGTCCCGAGACATTTCGGTCCCGAGACATTTCGGTCCCGGGACATTTCGGTCCCTGGCCATTTCGGTCCCGAGACATTTCGGTCCCTGGCCATTTCGGTCCTTAGTCATTTCGGTCCCTTGCCATTTCGGTCCCTTGTTATTTCTTTACCGGCCACCTTATAATTTGGTTTCTGATTGATGAAGGCCCACTAAACGCTGTAAGCTCAACTTTGTTCGAGCTTTTTTTAATATTTTTATTCTCCTGCCCCCCCCCCCCCCCCCCTTAAATTTTACACAAAACTGAGTATAATAGTCCAATAAGTTTCATCTACTGTAACTCGTGATAATAAAATCGCAGCGAGTTGAAAATCTGATTAAATAATGTTATAAAATTTTAAACTGTCTTTATTATTATTATTTAACAGAATGAATATTTTAAGTTTTATCATATATTCTTTGTATTAGGTATTTTGTCTATACTATAAACTAAAATAATTATTTTATTGAATGTTTTCGCACACTTTCTTAGAATCTTTAAATTAGTGATTTCGTAACTAAGCGTGCTACGAAAATTTTTTGTTTAAAAAAATAAAAATGCTCCAACGATCTTTTTTTATGTAATAATTATTGGTTGCAATTTTTTTTTTCTTTTTTACAGTTTTCTCACTTTATGAAGACAATTTTTGTGAGTTAATTTTATTGAAAGTGGGCCTATTTCTTTGTAATAAAATGATTATTTTTTAATTTTATTTAATAATGTAACTATAATTTTAAATAATTTTATTTTCAATTTTTAACTGATAAAACTAAGCGTTTTTAATTTATCGTTTATCTATTTATTTATTTATTTGCATTACCTTTTCGCTCCCACTTTCACAGAGAAAAAAAATTGATAATTCTTATTTTAATTTTATTATTAATTGAATTAATAGTTTTAAATTTCAGTAATTTTAAATATAAAATAAATAAACAGGTAAACAATAAGCTTCAATTTATAACTACTACAAAACATAATGATAAATGGAATATAAAACAGATTATTTATTGAGTTTATTTAAAGTAAAATTCGAAATGCATATTAATAATTTCACCAATTTAATTAAATAAAGATTCATTAAATTATAAATACATGTATTTAATAAAATATCAATTTAATTTTCATTTTAAAATCACTAACTGTTTTGAGATTTAATTTGTAACAATTATTCATCACCATAAGTTCTTATTCAAAAATTGTTAATTATTTCAAAAAAGGAAATTATTATTATTATTAATTTTTTTTTTTTGAAAAATCAGTTATTAACGTAACGTAATAATTAATTAAACACAATAATGCAACACTGTAACAATGCGTAAAAATATTTCTTAACAGTGTTAGGTAACATTATTATCCAGATGCAGATTTAAATTTTCTGAAACAAAGTTATAATTTACAGTTCGCAAAAAGCAATCATATATTAATTAATTACATTTAAAGAGTAAGAAAAATATTATAAACTAACCAATAAATGCATAAATAACATATTTATTTTGAGAATCCTTATCATTTTTATACATCCTAATGAACCTAATAACATTGTAGTAGCTGAAATTTTAAAAATATGTTTTCCCATTTTTGCTATAATAACTTCTATATAGTTCTTCTCCTAGATTTTAAACAAGTAATTGATAAATAAGTCACTTAAACAATTAATAGTTAAAATAATTTTGAATTCTTATTAATAAATATGTTTGATAATAATAATTTAATTTTTGAGAGTTTTTTAATTTAACAACATAATTATTAATGCTTTCAAATTTTCTAAGATGATGTTAATCATTTAATAAAATAATGTATAACATTAAGTAAATAACAAATCAAAACCGTGTGCCGGGAATTTTTAAACACTTATAATTTTTTATGTTGGTGTTCCTATAAAATTTGAAATATATGCATATAAGTACCAGCTAAGTACTATTATTAACCTCTTTTAAGCAAAAATTCTGCATGTCAATCAATTGTCAACGCCCATCTGAACAAATGGTCATCTTTATACAAAGGTTTATTCTACTTATCTTGATCTTTATACACTTGACAGATGAAATCCCTCATTCTATTTTCTATACAATGTCCTTTTCACTCTGGAGTTCAAATGCAGACGAACCTCCGACATGTCGCTCGCATTTTTTAGAAGAAATATGAATGTTTTGAAAAGAACAGCATTTTTCGGTGTTTTTTATTCCTCTCGCTGTTATCTTCATTTCAAACATTTTTAGTAACAATTAAACCAGTATAAAAAGTAGAATGGAGTATTTTTTATCCTAATTATTACAGCTTATGAGAATGACATTGAAATACTCAAAACTTATAACATAACTAAATGAGATTGATAGATAAAGATATTTACCACCTAGAAATAATATTTTAAGTTACTTTTTAATTTAACTTACTTTGACAGAAGGCTTTTTTTTCATATTTTTTATGCGAGTTTTTATATTTTAATGTTAAAAATAATTATTTTATATAATAATATCAGCTTTAAATGAAATAGCAAATTTCAATACGCATTACATTAATAATTTTGTAATTAGTGTCATTAAGCTTGTTTTAGAAAATATAACACATGTATGCTAAACACATATGGTCTCTAAGTGACAAGATTTCTTTATTAAAATAAAATTATAATTTTTCTCCATTTTAAATGGAATTTTACGTAAAAATGATTCACTACACATTAATATTTTTAGATTCTATATTATTTATTATATTTTAATTGTAGCTTTTTATTTATCATATTAAAACAGGTAGGCTATTTAAATTTTACGTATTTAAGTCAAATAAAGAATAAGGGAATATTTGAAATATATAATTTTAAAAGCGAAAAGAACAGTTTATGTTTATTAGAAATTTTAACTTTTGTATCCCAATTTAAGAGGATACTTCAGTGAAGTTTAAAGACCCTTTCGCAAATGTTAATCCTATGGAAGAAATTTATAAAGATTTCTTGGTCGCTTTCAATATTTTTAAACAATTCTTTTTTGCATTGAATTGCTGAGATCGATTTGTATGCCGACCGTTTTTTACTTTTTAACTTTGATTGCAGGTTATTTTTGTGGGGATGTTTTCATTTTCGAAACAAGTTCCGAGAATAAAAGTGTCTTCATTAAAAATATCGGAAAAAAATAAAAAAAATAGTATTTGTACAAATTTATTTTAGCTATACATTGAAAAAAAAAATCATTCCAAAATATTGAAATGCAGCAAATTTACCTTCAAAGATTTCTACCAAAGGATTAGCGGGCCTTTTTGTTTGACTGAAGTAGCCTCTTTACAAATAAGTCATTTGTTTAACACTATTTCTAGTGGTGTCAAATGATACTTTTTTTTAAAGATTTGACTTGTGTTTATTTCGCTCGTAGTTTTTGAATGTAAAAAGCATAAAAAGTCTTTAATGTATTAAAAATGATTTGTAATATCTGCATTGTTATATGTAAAAAAGTTGTTAGACGTAAAAAGTTATTTCGTAGCAATAATTGCTATATGTAAAAAGATTAACACAAACTTTTAAACAGTTTTTTAATAGCGAAATAAAATAATTATTTAAAAAATAAAAAAAGTTTTAGTCAGTCCCTATGCAGAATTTAAAAAATAATGTGGCTTTATCACAATTCCATGTTAAGATCCCTTTAAAAAAAAGGGGGGGGGAGAATTACACTTTTTTACCACTGAAAGCACAAAATCTCAAAATTTCCGGGGGGGGGGGGGTGATACCTCCGGGGGGAATGATCCGCCCCTGAATTCAACACTCTAAAATGTTCCATATAAAATTATGTCAGATATTTCCCGTGCACAAAATTTCAGTTTGCTGGAGAAGGGTTGGAAATGTCTGAGGACCGAAATGGCCATGGACCGAAATGTCTCGGGACCGAAATGTCTCGGGACCGAAACGTCTCGGGACCGAAACGTCTCGGGACCGAAATGGCCAGGGACCGAAATGTCTTGGGACCGAAACGTCTCGGGACCGAAATGTCTCGGGACCGAAACGGCGGGACCGAAATGGCGGGACCGAAACGGCGGGACCGAAATGGCGGGACCGAAACGTCCTGCTTCCAACGATTATAAATGCACAAATAATCTCATACCTTCTCATACTTTATTTGCGCATTTATAATCGTTGGTTTTCTATCTTTAAACATTAAAATACGGTCTGTCAGTAGAGGATAGGTGACAGTTCAGCGGCAAGAGGTGGTGTGTGGTGGGTGGTGTGTGGTGGAAGTGGAACCACCACCACCTCACAGAGGTGTGAGGAGGACCACCACCACCTGAATGAGAAGCTTATCTGATGGAGAGTGTATCATACTATAGTAGGATGATGGGGAGGGCTTTAAATTGAGGGGGCTTAAATTTTTTTAGGGTTTGAAACTTATGAGATTATACTGTAGTAGAGGGGTGGATGTTTGGAGTCTGTTAGAGTATGATGGGATTTTTAGAGAGAGAGAGAGAGAGAGGGGAGGGCTTATTTTTTAGGAGGGGCTTAAAATTGAGGGGGGCTTAAATTTTTTAGGGAGTTTAAATTAAAGTAGAGATTGAAATCAACTTAGAGTAAGAAAGATATTTCAAAATGGGTGAAGGATGTTTTGACTGTTACAGTATGATGAGATTTTAGGAAAGGGGGGAGGGCTTAATTTTTAGGGGGGCTTATTTTTCTGAAAGGCTTAAATATTTTTTAATGATTGGAATCAACTTAGAGTAGGAAGGAAATTTGAACATATCGAAAAATATGTTATAGTATGATGAGATTTTAGGAAGGAGGAGGGCCTAATTTTTAGCGGGGCTTAATTTTTAAGAGGCTTAATTTTTTTATTTCGGATCTGAAACTTATAATATCATACTATAGGAAAGGGGTAACCTCTCCATTTTCCAACCCCCCCCCCAGGAAGATTTCTATTTGGGTGCTGCCCTCTGTTGAATCGAATTTTTGTTGGAAATTAATAATTTTAAAAAATTGTGTCTGATCAATTAAGCATTGCCCATCACGCCTGTGAGATAATTGAGCATTGCGATAAGGAGGAAGGTGAGTCTGATCAATTAAACATTAATCATAATTGTCCATTGCTCGTCCCGCCAGTGGCCGCAGAACCGGTCTTCTTCTTCTTTCGTTGGAAATTAATAATTTTTTAAAAATTGAGTTTTCCAAAAGGCTTTAGTGGGATTCGAACCTGTAAAAGAATTTCTTGACTTGATAATTTGTTGTGGATTAATCTAATCAAGCCAAGAAGTTCTGGTTTTAAGTCGAAAAATTGTTTAAAGGTCGGTAAAATCATACTTTAGCAGTGGGAATTCACCTCCACCCCTTCCTTCATACTTTGTTTTAATATCCGTTGCTCTTGCGGTCGTGGAACAGGATTGAATAAGTTTTTATTAGAGTAGAAAAGTGAATAATAATTTGAACTTTTTTTGAATATTATTATTATTAGATAAAATTATTTCAAGATTAAATAGGAAGTTAACCTTCTGTAATGACTCTGAATGTCTCATATTACAATCGAATCATCCCTAACTTAAAATAGTATGTTATCAACACGTATTCACTGTCTTGCACAAACATCCGATAACGAAACAATTTTAACAGGAACTAGCTGATACATGAAAAATATCAACTTATTTTATCTAACTTTCACTTATTTACAAATGATGCGAATTGAAACGAGGGGTTTTCTGAAATAATAAAAAAAAAACATATATTTTTGCAAAGGCTATGAGTCCCCCAACATATATTAAAAAATTAATATGTGTTGTAAAATATGAATTTTAGATTTTAACTTTACTTTACCTAAACCTTGATTATTCATACACATTGATTTTTCGATATATAGTTCTAATAAACGGTTAATTGCCATGCATTTATTTTAGTAAGTTTGTTGTATTCACATAAAAAGTGTTTTTACAAGTTATCATCTGTTAGTCGATAACGACAAATTTAAGCAATGTATTACTTTAGTATAGTTTTATCACTGTGCTGAAAATAAGTGATTCTTTTTCCGTTAATTTTCACATGATAAACACCAGATAACATCGAGCCTTTCTTATCAAATACCATTATATTATCAGATCACTTTGTAAACCAATCCTATTATTTTTTAAAAAACAGTAGCGCCTCCTAGAATTTAACAGATTTTTGTGAATCAGTAGAAATTTATCACACTGTTTATTGTTTTTTTTTTGTCATATGAAGATATTAAGCGCTGTTCTTTAAGTGAGTGCTGTACAAGAAATTTCTTACTTCATGAATATGGAATCGGATTTACCCAGTCAAGAGGTGCAAGTTTCGAATAGTGAAAGATCACCCTCTTCATTAACCCAATCATCCTTTTCTTGTAATCAACGTCAAAAATGCTTCTCTACAAAGATTGCGTTAACCAGACATCAAAGATCCCACTTGGATAAAAAGCCCTTTAAATGTGAAACTTTCATTCAAAGTACTGATTTAAAACGACATAGTGTTACTCATTCCAAGACACCCACTTTATATAAATGTGATCAATGTGCAATGGAATTTTATAGAAAGTATTCGTTAAGAATTCACAAGAGATTTCATAAGACATATAAATGCAATGAATGTTCAATAGAACTCTCTAAAAAATATTTGTTAAAAATTCACAAGAGATCTCATAAGAAGTTTCATGTTTGTGAAAAATGTTCTAACTCGTTTCTATCAAAGTCTGCTTTAACTAAACATAAAAAAGTCATCGTCAAAAGGAATATAAATGTAAACACTGTGCTGTTATATTTTACTCTGATATCGATTTTTTATTTCACAAAAAAGTTCATTACAGGAATTTCGAATGCAATCACTGTAACAAAACATTTAATGTTGACACCAAGTTTATTCAACATTTGATTAAAATGCATAAGTGAAAAAATGCAAACTTTGTCAAATCATGTGAACTGGTTGATTTTCTGTACAGTTTATAATTTTTTTTGTATTTTTATCATTATCGAGAATGATGAATAAATAATGTGTAAATGAAAAAAAGCTTTTGTCTTGTATTTTTGTTATAACAATTTATGAATTTTAATAATTATTTCACGAGATTTACTTAAATTTTAACATTTAGAAACAAGTTGGAAATTGCACGTGAAGCGTAGCAAATTAGGTGCGTTCGTACGATAACGAAGTTTTAAAAATATTACTTTCATATGTCAATCTCATAAAATTGTAAATAGTGAATTACAATTAAAACGCTCATCAAACAATGTTCTTCCTATACCATTATATAATGTAATACTTTTGTGTGGCCTTGTAAATCAATAACAAATGTTCTTTGCACCACAAATTATGTATGATGTATATTATAATATGTACTTTATAGTTGCATATAAATTTTATTAAGTTCGTATGAGTGTAACACGATTAAAATGCATTTGAAACATTTTTCCCATTGACCGTAATGTAACGGAATACTTTTGAGTGTCCCTATAATTGATCTATAAATCCGATTTTCATAAAATTTGAAATAACTCGACAAAATTATGTAATAATTATGTAGTTTAAATTTCAAACGTATAGAATATATTTGAAACTTTTTCCTAATTGACCATAATGTAACTGAATAATTTTGATTGCGCCTGTAATTGATCTATGCACACGATTATCAAAATATTTGAAATAACTCGACAGAATTATGTAATAATTGCGTATTATAAATTTCAAACGATTAAAATGCATTTGAAACTTTTTTCCCCATTGACCGTAATGTAATGGAATACTTTTGATTTCCCCTGTAATTGATCTATGCATCCGATTTTCATATAATTTGAAATAACTCGACAAAATTATGTAATAATTATGTATTTTAAATTTCAAACGTATAGAATATATTTGAAACTTTTTCCTAATTGACCATAATGTAATTGAATACTTTTGATTGCCCCTGTAATTGATCTATGCACACGATTATCAAAATATTTGAAATAACTCGACAGAATTATGTAATAATTGCGTATTATAAATTTCAAACGATTAAAATGCATTTGAAACTTTTTTCCCCATTGACCGTAATGTAATGGAATACTTTTGATTGCCCCTGTAATTGATCTATGCATCCGATTTTCATATAATTTGAAATAACTCGACAAAATTATGTAATAATTATGTATTTTAAATTTCAAACGTATAGAATATATTTGAAACTTTTTCCTAATTGACCATAATGTAATTGAATACTTTTGATTGCCCCTGTAATTGATCTATGCACACGATTATCAAAATATTTGAAATAACTCGACAGAATTATGTAATAATTGCGTATTTTAAATTTCAAACGATTAAAATGCATTTGAAACTTTTTTCCCCATTGACCGTAATGTAATGGAATACTTTTGATTGCCCCTGTAATTGATCTATGCATCCGATTTTCATAAAATTTGAAATGACTCGACAAAATTATGTAATAATTATGTATTTTAAATTTCAAACGATTCGGTTGGGTAGTTTTTGCGTTGTTATATGCGGACGGACAGACGGACGGACTGAACGACAACTATAGGTGCTACGTATTATATAATTACGAACGCACCTAAAAAGGTTCTTATCAATTAAAATTAGAGTTCACTTTAATTTATTAATTTTTCATTTTAAAATACTGAATTTGTATTTATATTGAATTAATTTTAAAATACTTTTAATATATTAGAATTATTTACCAAGTTTAATTTGTATTAACAATTGTTATTTACATAATCATGATGGATATTACCTAGTGTTGTCACAAAAATTTTCAAAAAGAACGAAACTGTTAACAATAAGTATTATTCATTACTTAGATTAAAACTTTTACCTAGTGTTGCCACAAAAATTTTCAAAGATAGAGAAACTGATAACATTATTTATCAAAAGCTTACTTAAATTAAAACCTTGTGTTGCCACAAAATTCTTCAAAAATAGTAAAACCACTAACATAATTTATAAACTACCACTTATGTACAAAGACTGTTTTTTTAGATTATTAAAAAATGGTTGACTAAAGCTTATAGCATTACTAATTTTTTAATGTTTAACTGTAACCGACGCTGATTTTTTAACATATATTAGGATATGTGTTGTTTTTAAGCATTCAGTTTGCAACTGATTTCCGTTTGAACTTCATCAGCGGCTATCCTTATTTTTTGAAAATGGATTCTGTAGTAAATTTGATAAAAAGACCTCTCGACGAAGTAGTTCCTTCTTCAAAGTATCAATGTTTAGAAGAATGTAATGAACCTATTTATGTGAATGAATTAAACTTGCCGAGATTAGAAGTTCCCATTACATTGAACACTAACAATGAGACAATATCATGTGATTATCCACTGAATGTGAAATCTGAGATTAACACGAATATTTTTAACTTAATTTCCCAAGACGAATATTTTCAAGAACCCGCTACTAGATGTGAAGAGACTGTGTTCCAAGCAATCAACCTTTCCCAAGCAAGTGATGAAAGCCAATCCACCACTCCACGAACTAAAAGGGGCAAATCCTGTAATCGTGTTATATTTCGAGAAGAACTCAGTGATTGTATCTTCTTAATTTTAAAACTGTATAACAGACAATTTTATATACATATTCAAGAGTTTAAACGCAGTGGGCTTACTAATGAAGAAATTGTAACGAAAAATGCAATTTTTATGGATGTTAACAGTTGGTACGAATTTTGCAATAAAATTTTTCCACTTAATTTGAAGTATAAAAGTTCCTCGTTTGTTGCTAATAACAGGATATTAGTGTTAAATTTTAATAATTCTATCATGCGAATTAAACATTTAAAGAATTATTCTCACATTGACTTGAACGAGTATCAGTTAGAAAAGTTAAAAATAAAAGCCTTTGATCTGAATAAAGAACTTCTTCACCATATATATGTAAAGCATTTACCAAACTTAATAAGACAGAAATGTACCGTTAGTCACACATCTTTAGAAAATGAACGCATGTGCCAACATAAACTTATAACGTGTATTGAAAATAGTATGTCGAGTATATTGAAGCGCATTTTTGAATGCAATGGATGTATTTTTAAGCACGAATCTGTAATCTTTCATCCCTGTTTGATATTAAATAATCGACAAAAATTTGAACAAATAGGAGAAATGTTATTAACTCTAATAGATTTCGACTTTGTTATTTCCTCGTTTTTAAACGAAGTAGATTGTATTAGTGAAAACTTCTTATCTAATATTAATGTAGAAACCATTCAAAACGAATTGTTTAAAATAATGAAATAAAATGTTTTACTATTCTCTTTAATATGTGTGTTTAATTATTTTCAAAATGTATGTTCATTTCATTTAGCTTTTTCAAAACATTTATAAATTGTTTCAATTTATATATGTATAAAAAAAGAAACACTTCATTATTAATAAAAAATATATTAACTATCTTAAATAATAATAATAATCTTAATTATTTTAATTCATTCTTTTCAAAAATTAGAAAGTTAAAAAGTTAATAAAAATTAATAAGTTAAAAAAAACTTTATACAAAAATTAATATTAATAGAAATTTTTTTCAAATGTTTAAAATATATTTTGAAAATTTTAAAATGTATTACAACTTATCAAAATTGAGTTTACTGATTTATGTGAGTATGTATATTATATTACTGTAACATTACAACAGATTCATAGTTAATGACATATAAACATTAGGATGTATATAAAAGCAATAGATTAATATACTCTCTTGTTTTATTAAAAATAAAATAACTTCATAAAAATGTTAAAAAAATAAAAAGTTTATGAAAAGTTTAAAAAATAATTCATTAGATAAAAAAAGAAAAAAAAAATCACAAATTAAAAAATATATTTCATAAGTTTACAAAAAAAAAAAAAGTAACATAAAAAGTTTTATCGAAAAAAAAAAAAAAAGTAACATAAAAAGTTTTAACAAAAAAAAAAAAAAGTAACATAAAAAATTTTAACAAAAAAAAAAAAAAAAAAGTAACATAAAAAGTTTTAACAAAAAAAAGTATTATAAAAAGTTTTAACAGAAAAAAAAACTTTACACAAAAAATAATATCAATAGAATTTTTTTTCAAATGTTTAAAATATATATTTTACAAAAGTTAAAATGAGTTTTCTGATTTATGTATATTATTTTCACTCTATTATCTTACTCTAACATTGCAATTCATTCAGAGTTAAACATATAAACATTAGGATGTGTATAAAAGCAATGCATTAATATACTATCTTGTTATTAAAAGATAAAATAATTTCATAAAAATATTTTCAAAATTAAAAAAAAATGTTTCATAAGTTTACAAAAAATAAAAACTTTACGAAAAAGTTTTAAAAATAATTCATAAGATTAAAAAAAAAAATATTTCATAAATTAATAAAATATATTTCATAAGTTAAAAAAAATCATAAGTTAAAAGTTATTTCAACAGTTCTTTAATAATTTAAAAAAAAAAAAAAAAAAAAAAAAAACTTTATAGAAAAAATAATATCAATAGAAATTAAATGTTTAAAATTTATTTCACAAAAGTTAAAATGTATTACATCTTATCAAAAATGAGTTTACTGATTTATGTATGCATGTACATTATTTTCACTGTATTATCTTACTGCAACATACATTTATAGTTAACATACATTTATAGTTTAACACATATAAACATTAGGATGTGTATAAAAGCAACGCATTAATATACTATCTTGTTTTATTAAAAGATAAAATAACTTCATAAAAATCTTTTCAAAATAAAAAAAAGTTTCATAAGTTTACAAAAAATAAAACTTTGTGAAAAAGTTTTTAAAAATATTTCATAACATTAAAAAAAATATTTCATAAATTAAAAAAATGTATCTATGTATATTTCACAAGTTTAAAAAAAAAAATTACAACTTATCAAAAAATGAGTTTACCGATTTACTGATTTATGTGTGTATGTTATTTACATCATATTATCTTACTACCAACATTACAGAACGTTCTTAGTTAAACACTTATAAGCATCAGCAAATGTATAAAAGCAGTTGATACTTTCCTGTTTTTATTAAAAGTCATACTAACTTTATAAAAATGTTTTCAAATAATAATAAAAAAAGCTGTTAAGTTATTAGATTCTCCTCTTTAATTGCATCTCATTGATAAGTTTTAATCAACCATCCAACCATGCAACTGTTTTCACAATCAACTATTATGTGAGTTAGGATTTCATTGGTAAATTTTAATCAACCAACCAACCAACATTTTACGTAACCAACTATTTATTTTCTCTAGCAATCAGCTATTTATTTACCCTACTAACCAAAAAGCTTTTATCGACACATGAACAAAATTTTAAGATGCAAGACTCGTCCTTTTTAATCGAAAAAACAATGACTTATATTATATATTTTTTTCTTACTTAAATGAAACCTTCGCATGTGCATGGTAAAACTTGGAAAAATTCATTTAATACACAAATTTAAAGTTAACAGACAAGGTCTTCACACTTCTTTTAGAATTGTACTAACATTTTACCAAATATCTTTAGAACTCAACAAGGTTTTAAATAATTATTTTAATAAAAATTGTCATTTGTAAGTAACATTATTGAACTAACTTGGAAAAATTAACTTGGCAAAACAGGTTTTCGCTGTTCCAACTTAGTAATATTCATAAGTTTATATGTTAATCAACCTGTTTGGTTATGTCCCAGCATGGCTTTATAAAATATATCTTAAAAAAAACCTTTAATATTAATGTTTAAAAATATGCAGTTAGTCTTTTATAGATAATTATTTTCACTTCTTTTATTTAAAAACATTTTTAAATAAAATTAATACAGTTGCCAATTTATCTGTGCGTTATGAAATGTGCATGCAAAACTTTTAATTATAATTTTCACATTTTTAGTATTTCAAATTATTGTTTTCAAGGTGTACTAAAATTTGGAAAAATATTTAATTTTCATGCATAATTAAAATAAAATAGTATAATCATAAAGACACATTTAACATTCTATACTCACCGTCACAAAAGCACGTCCAACGCAGTCAAATGTTTGGGAAGAAATGAAAAATTCAAAGTCCTTATCAGAAAATGTTATCAGATAACTGTATCAAAAGATCTGTGACGTCAAAGAACATGTATCATCAACTGATCACGTGATGTATACCACGTGACTAATGCTTTGTTTTCTAGATTGGTTCTTATAAACATTCATTTATTAAATAATTTAATCATTCTATTAATTATTAATTAATTAATTCACTAGTTTAAAACAAATGCTGATTGTAACTAATATCTGTGATATCATGTTTTGTTAAACATTTTAACAAAGAATTAATTAATTAATTCACTAGTTTAAAACAAATGCTGATTGTAACTAATATCTGTGATATCATGTTTTGTTAAACATTTTAACAAAGAATTAATTAATTAATAATTAATAGAATGATTAAATTATTTAATAAATGAATGTTTATAAGAACCAATCTAGAAAACAAAGCATTAGTCACGTGGTATACATCACGTGATCAGTTGATGATACATGTTCTTTGACGTCACAGATCTTTTGATACAGTTATCTGATAACATTTTCTGATAAGGACTTTGAATTTTTCATTTCTTCCCAAACATTTGACTGCGTTGGACGTGCTTTTGTGACGGTGAGTATAGAATGTTAAATGTGTCTTTATTATTATACTATTTTATTTTAATTATGCATGAAAATTAAATATTTTCCAAATTTTAGTACACCTTGAAAACAATAATTTGAAATACTAAAAATGTGAAAATTATAATTAAAAGTTTTGCATGCACATTTCATAACGCACAGATAAATTGGCAACTGTATTAATTTTATTTAAAAATGTTTTTAAATAAAAGAAGTGAAAATAATTATCTATAAAAGACTAACTGCATATTTTTAAACATTAATATTAAAAGTTTTTTTAAGATATATTTTATAAAGCCATGCTGGGACATAACCAAACAGGTTGATTAACATATAAACTTATGAATATTACTAAGTTGGAACAGCGAAAACCTGTTTTGCCAAGTTAATTTTTCCAAGTTAGTTCAATAATGTTACTTACAAATGACAATTTTTATTAAAATAATTATTTAAAACCTTGTTGAGTTCTAAAGATATTTGGTAAAATGTTAGTACAATTCTAAAAGAAGTGTGAAGACCTTGTCTGTTAACTTTAAATTTGTGTATTAAATGAATTTTTCCAAGTTTTACCATGCACATGCGAAGGTTTCATTTAAGTAAGAAAAAAATATATAATATAAGTCATTGTTTTTTCGATTAAAAAGGACGAGTCTTGCATCTTAAAATTTTGTTCATGTGTCGATAAAAGCTTTTTGGTTAGTAGGGTAAATAAATAGCTGATTGCTAGAGAAAATAAATAGTTGGTTACGTAAAATGTTGGTTGGTTGGTTGATTAAAATTTACCAATGAAATCCTAACTCACATAATAGTTGATTGTGAAAACAGTTGCATGGTTGGATGGTTGATTAAAACTTATCAATGAGATGCAATTAAAGAGGAGAATCTAATAACTTAACAGCTTTTTTTATTATTATTTGAAAACATTTTTATAAAGTTAGTATGACTTTTAATAAAAACAGGAAAGTATCAACTGCTTTTATACATTTGCTGATGTTTATAAGTGTTTAACTAAGAACGTTCTGTAATGTTGGTAGTAAGATAATATGATGTAAATAACATACACACATAAATCAGTAAATCGGTAAACTCATTTTTTGATAAGTTGTAATTTTTTTTTTTAAACTTGTGAAATATACATAGATACATTTTTTTAATTTATGAAATATTTTTTTTAATGTTATGAAATATTTTTTAAAACTATTTCACAAAGTTTTATTTTTTGTAAACTTATGAAACTTTTTTTTATTTTGAAAAGATTTTTATGAAGTTATTTTATCTTTTAATAAAACAAGATAGTATATTAATGCGTTGCTTTTATACACATCCTAATGTTTATATGTGTTAAACTATAAATGTATGTTAACTATAAATGTATGTTGCAGTAAGATAATACAGTGAAAATAATGTACATGCATACATAAATCAGTAAACTCATTTTTGATAAGATGTAATACATTTTAACTTTTGTGAAATAAATTTTAAACATTTAATTGATTCTATTGATATTATTTTTTCTATAAAGTTTTTTTTTTTTTAATTATTAAAGAACTGTTGAAATAACTTTTAACTTATGATTTTTTTTAACTTATGAAATATATTTTATTAATTTATGAAATATTTTTTTTTTAATCTTATGAATTATTTTTTAAACTTTTTCGTAAAGTTTTTATTTTTTGTAAACTTATGAAACATTTTTTTTAATTTTGAAAATATTTTTATGAAATTATTTTATCTTTTAATAACAAGATAGTATATTAATGCATTGCTTTTATACACATCCTAATGTTTATATGTTTAACTCTGAATGAATTGCAATGTTAGAGTAAGATAATAGAGTGAAAATAATATACATAAATCAGAAAACTCATTTTAACTTTTGTAAAATATATATTTTAAACATTTGAAAAAAAATTCTATTGATATTATTTTTTGTGTAAAGTTTTTTTTTTTCTGTTAAAACTTTTTATAACACTTTTTATAATACTTTTTTTTGTTAAAACTTTTTATGTTACTTTTTTTTTTTTTTTTTTTTTTTTTGTTAAAATTTTTTATGTTACTTTTTTTTTTTTTTGTTAAAACTTTTTATGTTACTTTTTTTTTTTTTTTCGATAAAACTTTTTATGTTACTTTTTTTTTTTTTGTAAACTTATGAAATATATTTTTTAATTTGTGATTTTTTTTTTCTTTTTTTATCTAATGAATTATTTTTTAAACTTTTCATAAACTTTTTATTTTTTTAACATTTTTATGAAGTTATTTTATTTTTAATAAAACAAGAGAGTATATTAATCTATTGCTTTTATATACATCCTAATGTTTATATGTCATTAACTATGAATCTGTTGTAATGTTACAGTAATATAATATACATACTCATATAAATCAGTAAACTCAATTTTGATAAGTTGTAATACATTTTAAAATTTTCAAGATATATTTTAAACATTTGAAAAAAATTTCTATTAATATTAATTTTTGTATAAAGTTTTTTTTAACTTATTAATTTTTATTAACTTTTTAACTTTCTAATTTTTGAAAAGAATGAATTAAAATAATTAAGATTATTATTATTATTTAAGATAGTTAATATATTTTTTATTAATAATGAAGTGTTTCTTTTTTTATACATATATAAATTGAAACAATTTATAAATGTTTTGAAAAAGCTAAATGAAATGAACATACATTTTGAAAATAATTAAACACACATATTAAAGAGAATAGTAAAACATTTTATTTCATTATTTTAAACAATTCGTTTTGAATGGTTTCTACATTAATATTAGATAAGAAGTTTTCACTAATACAATCTACTTCGTTTAAAAACGAGGAAATAACAAAGTCGAAATCTATTAGAGTTAATAACATTTCTCCTATTTGTTCAAATTTTTGTCGATTATTTAATATCAAACAGGGATGAAAGATTACAGATTCGTGCTTAAAAATACATCCATTGCATTCAAAAATGCGCTTCAATATACTCGACATACTATTTTCAATACACGTTATAAGTTTATGTTGGCACATGCGTTCATTTTCTAAAGATGTGTGACTAACGGTACATTTCTGTCTTATTAAGTTTGGTAAATGCTTTACATATATATGGTGAAGAAGTTCTTTATTCAGATCAAAGGCTTTTATTTTTAACTTTTCTAACTGATACTCGTTCAAGTCAATGTGAGAATAATTCTTTAAATGTTTAATTCGCATGATAGAATTATTAAAATTTAACACTAATATCCTGTTATTAGCAACAAACGAGGAACTTTTATACTTCAAATTAAGTGGAAAAAATTTATTGCAAAATTCGTACCAACTGTTAACATCCATAAAAATTGCATTTTTCGTTACAATTTCTTCATTAGTAAGCCCACTGCGTTTAAACTCTTGAATATGTATATAAAATTGTCTGTTATACAGTTTTAAAATTAAGAAGATACAATCACTGAGTTCTTCTCGAAATATAACACGATTACAGGATTTGCCCCTTTTAGTTCGTGGAGTGGTGGATTGGCTTTCATCACTTGCTTGGGAAAGGTTGATTGCTTGGAACACAGTCTCTTCACATCTAGTAGCGGGTTCTTGAAAATATTCGTCTTGGGAAATTAAGTTAAAAATATTCGTGTTAATCTCAGATTTCACATTCAGTGGATAATCACATGATATTGTCTCATTGTTAGTGTTCAATGTATTGGGAACTTCTAATCTCGGCAAGTTTAATTCATTCACATAAATAGGTTCATTACATTCTTCTAAACATTGATACTTTGAAGAAGGAACTACTTCGTCGAGAGGTCTTTTTATCAAATTTACTACAGAATCCATTTTCAAAAAATAAGGATAGCCGCTGATGAAGTTCAAACGGAAATCAGTTGCAAACTGAATGCTTAAAAACAACACATATCCTAATATATGTTAAAAAATCAGCGTCGGTTACAGTTAAACATTAAAAAATTAGTAATGCTATAAGTTTTAGTCAACCATTTTTTAATAATCTAAAAAAACAGTCTTTGTACATAAGTGGTAGTTTATAAATTATGTTAGTGGTTTTACTATTTTTGAAGAATTTTGTGGCAACACAAGGTTTTAATTTAAGTAAGCTTTTGATAAATAATGTTATCAGTTTCTCTATCTTTGAAAATTTTTGTGGCAACACTAGGTAAAAGTTTTAATCTAAGTAATGAATAATACTTATTGTTAACAGTTTCGTTCTTTTTGAAAATTTTTGTGACAACACTAGGTAATATCCATCATGATTATGTAAATAACAATTGTTAATACAAATTAAACTTGGTAAATAATTCTAATATATTAAAAGTATTTTAAAATTAATTCAATATAAATACAAATTCAGTATTTTAAAATGAAAAATTAATAAATTAAAGTGAACTCTAATTTTAATTGATAAGAACCTTTTTTCTAAATGTTAAAATTTAAGTAAATCTCGTGAAATAATTATTAAAATTCATAAATTGTTATAACAAAAATACAAGACAAAAGCTTTTTTTCATTTACACATTATTTATTCATCATTCTCGATAATGATAAAAATACAAAAAAATTATAAACTGTACAGAAAATCAACCAGTTCACATGATTTGACAAAGTTTGCATTTTTTCACTTATGCATTTTAATCAAATGTTGAATAAACTTGGTGTCAACATTAAATGTTTTGTTACAGTGATTGCATTCGAAATTCCTGTAATGAACTTTTTTGTGAAATAAAAAATCGATATCAGAGTAAAATATAACAGCACAGTGTTTACATTTATATTCCTTTTGACGATGACTTTTTTTATGTTTAGTTAAAGCAGACTTTGATAGAAACGAGTTAGAACATTTTTCACAAACATGAAACTTCTTATGAGATCTCTTGTGAATTTTTAACAAATATTTTTTAGAGAGTTCTATTGAACATTCATTGCATTTATAAGTCTTATGAAATCTCTTGTGAATTCTTAACGAATACTTTCTATAAAATTCCATTGCACATTGATCACATTTATATAAAGTGGGTGTCTTGGAATGAGTAACACTATGTCGTTTAAAATCAGTACTTTGAATGAAAGTTTCACATTTAAAGGGCTTTTTATCCAAGTGGGATCTTTGATGTCTGGTTAACGCAATCTTTGTAGAGAAGCATTTTTGACATTGATTACAAGAAAAGGATGATTGGGTTAATGAAGAGGGTGATCTTTCACTATTCGAAACTTGCACCTCTTGACTGGGTAAATCCGATTCCATATTCATGAAGTAAGAAATTTCTTGTACAGCACTCACTTAAAGAACAGCGCTTAATATCTTCATATGACAAAAAAAAAAAAAAAAAAAAAAAAAAAAAAAAAAAAACGATAAACAGTGTGATAAATTTCTACTGATTCACAAAAATCTGTTAAATTCTAGGAGGCGCTACTGTTTTTAAAAAAATAATAGGATTGGTTTACAAAGTGATCTGATAATATAATGGTATTTGATAAGAAAGGCTCGATGTTATCTGGTGTTTATCATGTGAAAATTAACGGAAAAAGAATCACTTATTTTCAGCACAGTGATAAAACTATACTAAAGTAATACATTGCTTAAATTTGTCGTTATCGACTAACAGATGATAACTTGTAAAAACACTTTTTATGTGAATACAACAAACTTACTAAAATAAATGCATGGCAATTAACCGTTTATTAGAACTATATATCGAAAAATCAATGTGTATGAATAATCAAGGTTTAGGTAAAGTAAAGTTAAAATCTAAAATTCATATTTTACAACACATATTAATTTTTTAATATATGTTGGGGGACCCATGGCCTTTGCAAAAATATATGTTTCTTTTATTATTTCAGAAAACCCCTCGTTTCAATTCGCATCATTTGTAAATAAGTGAAAGTTAGATAAAATAAGTTGATATTTTTCATGTATCAGCTAGTTCCTGTTAAAATTGTTTCGTTATCGGATGTTTGTGCAAGACAGTGAATACGTGTTGATAACATACTATTTTAAGTTAGGGATGATTCGATTGTAATATGAGACATTCAGAGTCATTACAGAAGGTTAACTTCCTATTTAATCTTGAAATAATTTTATCTAATAATAATAATATTCAAAAAAAGTTCAAATTATTATTCACTTTTCTACTCTAATAAAAACTTATTCAATCCTGTTCCACGACCGCAAGAGCAACGGATATTAAAACAAAGTATGAAGGAAGGGGTGGAGGTGAATTCCCACTGCTAAAGTATGATTTTACCGACCTTTAAACAATTTTTCGACTTAAAACCAGAACTTCTTGGCTTGATTAGATTAATCCACAACAAATTATCAAGTCAAGAAATTCTTTTACAGGTTCGAATCCCACTAAAGCCTTTTGGAAAACTCAATTTTTAAAAAATTATTAATTTCCAACGAAAGAAGAAGAAGACCGGTTCTGCGGCCACTGGCGGGACGAGCAATGGACAATTATGATTAATGTTTAATTGATCAGACTCACCTTCCTCCTTATCGCAATGCTCAATTATCTCACAGGCGTGATGGGCAATGCTTAATTGATCAGACACAATTTTTTAAAATTATTAATTTCCAACAAAAATTCGATTCAACAGAGGGCAGCACCCAAATAGAAATCTTCCTGGGGGGGGGGGGGGGTTTGGAAAATGGAGAGGTTACCCCTTTCCTATAGTATGATATTATAAGTTTCAGATCCGAAATAAAAAAATTAAGCCTCTTAAAAATTAAGCCCCGCTAAAAATTAGGCCCTCCTCCTTCCTAAAATCTCATCATACTATAACATATTTTTCGATATGTTCAAATTTCCTTCCTACTCTAAGTTGATTCCAATCATTAAAAAATATTTAAGCCTTTCAGAAAAATAAGCCCCCCTAAAAATTAAGCCCTCCCCCCTTTCCTAAAATCTCATCATACTGTAACAGTCAAAACATCCTTCACCCATTTTGAAATATCTTTCTTACTCTAAGTTGATTTCAATCTCTACTTTAATTTAAACTCCCTAAAAAATTTAAGCCCCCCTCAATTTTAAGCCCCTCCTAAAAAATAAGCCCTCCCCTCTCTCTCTCTCTCTCTCTAAAAATCCCATCATACTCTAACAGACTCCAAACATCCACCCCTCTACTACAGTATAATCTCATAAGTTTCAAACCCTAAAAAAATTTAAGCCCCCTCAATTTAAAGCCCTCCCCATCATCCTACTATAGTATGATACACTCTCCATCAGATAAGCTTCTCATTCAGGTGGTGGTGGTCCTCCTCACACCTCTGTGAGGTGGTGGTGGTTCCACTTCCACCACACACCACCCACCACACACCACCTCTTGCCGCTGAACTGTCACCTATCCTCTACTTCTGTCCATATTAAATAAAATATATTAACCTTCTTATAAAAAGAATATTTGTGTTATTTCTTATATACTCTTAGAAGCTAAATAATAGGTAAAAATTATTTTTTGTACCGTGAAAATTCATCGAGTTATGATGCTTTGAATTTTACCGAATTTTAGTATTTTGTGGCACTAAAAGCAGAAAATCGTGTTTCATCCATATACGAAAAGTAAAGTAAAATAAAAAAGATCTTGAGAATAGTATGATTTTTTTATTAGTATTCTACAATTCTTCGAAAACCTTGAAAAGAAAAATACATATTAAGAGCAGAGATTTTATTGGTCTAGTGGAGTTTTTAAAACAAAATTCCGCCTAATCCGCATAAAGTATTGGTAAATATTCCATATTTAAACAATTTTAATTTATTTCATTATTCACTATTTAATTTCAATTATTTGTATGTAAAACAAAACAATGTTAAAATATTTTGACTTTCAAATAAAAGTAAGATTGCAAATCAAATTAAAAAAAACATATAAATTTTAAAATTCAAAACAAAATTGCGCAGAACTTTTTCAAGTGACAAGAGAGTGCACAAACTTTAGTTGTTGCAGGACGTTGAATTTGTAGCTACACTGTAAAAAAAAAAGAGTCGATCTACTACAAAAATTTTAGTAATCCTTATAATTACTAAAAAAATTTTAGTAATCTTACTCGGTTACAAGGAATCTGTAAGAATTACTAGAAAAAAGCTAGCAACGAATAGAGTTAATAGTTTTACATTTTTAATAGCTATTACTAAAACTCACTTGGCGTGGCCCTGATAGCCCAGTGGTCATAGCACCGAACTCCAGGCTGAACGTACCTGGGTTCGATGCTGGCCGTCGCCAAATATGCACCGAATGTAAATAAAGGGATTATGAAAATCCTGTCGTAGCAGTTACTAAGGGTAATGATCTTTGAACTTTCCCTCCTCTTTAGAAACATGTCAAAATAGAGTAGGTAGCAATGTTTGGTGCTGTCATCTATTACGGCTTTACCGAAAATCTTCCGTTTCAGAAGTCTCTCTTTTTACCCACTGGATGCAGCTCGAAGGAAGCTCCTGCTCTTTGGGCACACGTAATGGTTACTAAAAATAATTTTGGAGCTATTACTAAAATTTGATTGGTGGCTCATACTAAAAAGTTTTAAGTTAGTTAGACAAAAAATTCTTTTGTCCAGTTTACAAAAGAAACGTTTGTTTCACTTGCAAAAAAAAGTTTGTAATTGTTACTAAAAAATCCTGTGGAATACAAATTTACTAAGAAATTTTTAGTAACCTCTTGATTTTTTTTTTTTTTTTTTTTTTTTTTTTTTTTTTTACAGTGTACGCCACTGAACAATTTCGTTTTCAAACACTATTTTAGAACGGATTATAAGCTTATTAACCTATCCCTTACTGTATCTCAAAACTCAAAATTTTGAAATAAGCGATTCATTTATATTATGGAAAATTAATGTGAAAACAATTAGTTCTTTGAGACATGTTTTTGATTATTGCTAAAAAAAAAAAAAAAAAAAAAAAAAATGTAAAAAAAATGTGCTGTTCTTCTTTTTACGATTTCTGAAAACCAGCCAGAGATACAGTATGAAATATCAAAATTATCCAAAGTTTACAGAATTCATTTTAAAATTAGTGGAATGCAATGAGATTGATACTAACTTGTGCAGTTTATAATATACTATTTAAGTATAAACTTATCATTTATCAGATGCATGTTTCCCCCCTTGAATGCATTTTTCGTAACACGAAAATTTGATTCTTGGTTTATTTGGTTTGTTTTTAGTTTCTCATTTTTTTTTTTCATTTTCAGGCTAATTTTGTTTTATTCTGCTAATAACAACGACAAAAAAATTATAAAAATAAAATAAAACAAATAAATTAATTAAAATAAAAATAATGATAAAAATTAAATAAATTAAATAAATTAAATAAATAAATAAATAAAAATAAATAAATGAAAAAGAAAATAAAGATAATGAAAAAAAGAAAAAAAATACATATCCTGAAATTTTTCATTAACTGAGGAAGCATCTGAGAAAGATTTATTGTATATTAAATGTAACTGCCGAAGTATATTACCACGATATAAAATAGTGTATTTCAGTTAGCTTTATTTTGTACTTTTTTTCTTTCTTTCTTTTTTTATTACATCCATATGGGAATCTAAAAATATCCTTCTATGTTGAGTTAATCTCGAGATTCCAAATGCACCCTTGAACTCAAAAAAGTTCGATGATCCGAAATTACGCAATGGTAAATCGTCGACCTCTGCTTGAAAAATGTCATTACCACAATCGTAAATCGAGGTGTTAGGTTGTTTTATATATATAAGTTTGTTATTAAAAATTCCCTGTGGAATTTTTTAGCGCATTTCACTAGCAAACTTCAGACAGGTTTTTATCTCTAGCTTCAATACCTTCAATATCAATACCTTCTGCTGGAGAAAAAAAGAGAAACTTAACTGAAAATGCGTTTAAGGGATCTCAAGAGTCTTTTACTGTTTGCCTGGTAGTGCAATTTAGAAACATGTTACATTTCATTTATTTCTCAGTATCTATAAAACATGAATGCATATTATTTTTAATATAGAGAACAAAAAACCTAATATATCTTTTTTTTTTTAAATTTTAATATTCTACATTGAAATTTTATTTTACTTTTTTAATGTTTAATTTTCATAAAAAATTAAAGTTGTTTTTTGATTTGCATCCACTGCGAGCAAGAATGTATCAAAACTATTGGTTTAAAAGCCCCCAAATACACTGATAATGATATAAAACTAATGTATCGTAAACTTATTCTTCATTTGAAAGCAATTTATTTATTTATTTAAAATTTAAACTTAATAATAATAATAATAATAATAATAATAATAATAATAATAATAATAATAATAATAATAATAATAATAATAATAATAATAATAATAATAATAATAATAATTTTTTATTAAAAAATTGCCATTGTTAAATAATTAATGCAATTACAATACTAAATTTGAAGTATAAATTATTCTTTAACTTAAAATGAAGATATTTACGAAGTTTGATGCAAATCGTTTTATTAGTTTTTGAGAAATGCTGCGTACAGTCAAAGAACAATTTTAATTTTTTTAATCAAAATTAAATATAAAAAATAAATACAAATTTTAATACTGAATATTAAAAAAATATTTAAAATAGAAGAGATACTAAGTTGTCCATATTAAAAATTTTATGTGTTTATGTTTCATAGGGAATGACAAAAAAAAAAATTAAATAACATGTTGCTAAATTAAAAATTTTCAGATCTTGGTGTAATAGTATACAGTACTTCGGACATCGTAGAGTATCCAAAATCTGTTATGTATCCATGAAAATACTATCTACTTTCTATTATACAGGAAGTAACTTATAGTAAACCTCAGCAATGTATATCAATTTCGTAAAATGTGAACTAGTTTAATATAATTAAAACGCGCATTAAACAATGTTTCCCCCTATACTATTATGCAGTGGAATAGTTTTGCATGGCCCTGTAAATTAACAACAAATATTCTTTGTACCACACATTATACAGAATGTATATTTTAGTATATACATCACAGATGCCTATCAATTTTATTACGTTCAAACGAGTGTAACATCATTAAAATACACCTGAGACTATCTTTCCCATTGGTCGTAATGTAACGGATTAATTTTGATTGTCCCTGTAATTTAACTATACATCCGATTATCATAAAATTTGAAATGACTCGCCAAAATTATGCAACAATTATTTATTTTAAATTTCAAACGATTCAGTTGGGTAGTTTTTGCTCTGTTATAATAGGAGAGACGGACCGAACGACAACTATAGATGCTATGCATTTACATAATCACGAAAGCACTTAAAAAAGTAATTTCGCTGAATTGCAAATTTTAATATCTATACAATTACTGACATACAAAAGTAATTGTAAAAGAGAGAAAATTATCAGACCAGCGTTGTAGATGTTAAAAAACAAAAGAGTATATGCTATAGGAAAAGGGTATACGATAGAGCAGCGGTTCGCAAGGTTAACTGGTACGTGACCCACCTAACATAAGGCTGCGAGCGAACAGCACTAGTTTTTATTACACTAAAAGAGCAATCAATCAATCTTTGTTTCCGAACGGAACAAGGGTGAAACCTCTTTAAATGATTTTTGAGGGACTGACCCTACCAAATTGACAAAGGAAGGGGAACTTTTATCTACCCCATCTTCAGTCGTAAAACTGTCAACTGATTTCGCGTTAGATTCCTCTCTTGAAGTTCAGTTTCAGTGCACTAAAAAAGCAGTTTTAGATCAAAGCGTCGACACGAAAGATCAAAGATAGCGCAAGAAGTTAGTACTAATGTGCGTGGACCTGGTGTTTATTAGTACAGACTGAACCTCTATAAGTTAGGAAAATTTTCGTACGAAAGATACAGTAAAACCTTGTTACAAAAATATTTTAAGGACCAAATAAATACATTGTTGTAGAGGGGTTATTGCTATATCGAGGGCCTACATATTTTGGGCATTTAATAAGGATTTTTTTTTTTTTTTTTTTTTTTTTTTTTTTTTTTACTTTAAAGTATATACTACTTAAATATTTATATTTAGAAGAAAATAGTTAGCAGAGTGTTAATAGTAATAGTTAATGCAAAATAAATTTAAATACATTCAGAAAGTGAACAAAGAAATATTCATATACCTGAAAACTATTTTTATTGAAAATAACCCAATATTTTGGTATGTATTCATCTTTTAACAATTAAGTCAACGAAAAAGGTATGCATTGAGTCTAGTACATGAAAATGTTCTTCATTTGCCGAATAAAGGCTTGAAATAAATGTCTGTAAAGACTTCACAGATTGAAGAACTTCCTGGGATGACAATATGGATTTTGATGGACCTGCATCATTATCATCATTATCCTCTCCTATCAACATCTTGTTGTTTTAAAGGGAGAATGTCTTCATCAGCATCTCCTGTGAAAGCCATAAGGTCATTATCTGCTGTTTTATAGTCTGCCACGCAGATTCCATATTTTTGGCACTTCTTTTATCAAGTTAGGATAAAGATTTTTGGATGTTCAAAACGCATTCTTGATTTTTGCCGCTATTCGAATGCGTCATTAATTGGGGCAGACTTTTTTTCTCCGTTAACTTCTTGGAAAATTATTCCGTAACGATCCTGAAATGCATTCGCCAACCACTACTACTTTTAAAATTTTCGTTCCTTAGCATTGCTGCTTAGCTATTGCTGTAAATTTACGTGCTTGTGCACATAACAAGGGTCCATTTATTAGAACATTTGTTGCCTTCACCTCTAGTACAATTTTAAAACAGCAGTATGAATGTTTTAGTTTTTGGCAACTTTAAGCCGTTTTCGCAATGCGTTAATTGTATTTGAACTTATAATGTCTTCAATATGTTTCTTCCTCTTTGGGAACATTTTAATTGTAGATTTCGATAATTCACATTTTTTAACTGCATCAACCTGTTTCATTCCTTCATCAATATCGTTGATAATATTCATTTTATCTCAAAAGAATAATTGTTTTCGCTCTGCCATCTAAAAAACATAATACACTCATGAAAGAAAAAAAAAATCAAAAATCAAATTTTTCGTTTAGAACTCAAAATTATTAAGACTCTAAAATTGTCCAACTCTGAACACTTTTTAAAAATTTCGTATTCTTCCTTTTTAGAATGTCACTTATAAATACCTCACTTTACCTTGTACTCTAGCAATGAGAAGATGACAAACCAAGTGATTTGGCACATGTTCCATGACAAGGGTTATGTTTTTTTTTTCCCTTCCATTTCCAAGAAGGTCTTAACTTGGTCCACACCATCTAAATCTGAACAGCCAATCTTACATTATGGCGATATGTTGAAAATCAACAGTGAGTCTTCTGTTAATAAAATAGACCGAAAAAATGACAAAGATCTTTTCTCAGTATTCGAAAACCAAAATATCGTTATAAAGGGAGAAAATAACATTGAAATTTTAAAAGAAAAATCGTTTTACAAGGGTTTATTGTTCTAGAGAATATCGCAATAGTGAGGGGAGATTAACATTAGTTTATATGCAAGTTCACCGGGACCAAGAAATATTATTGTAGTACAGGGAGTTATTGTTGTATCGGATATTGTTATAGTGAGAGTTTACTGTATACTGCTATCAACACAAACAAGAATTGGTGACCCAATGTGTGTAAGTGAGGATAATAAATAAAATAACACACAAACAACTAATAATACTAAAAATACATTTAATTATAATAAAAAATAACCTTATAACCAGTAAGATTTCTGGCACTGGCAGTTTAGTGTAGAGGATATCTATATTAGGGTTAAAACTGGTTAATTTTAATCCCAAGCCACTCTCTAGACGCAGTTGGTTTATATACTTGTTTTTCAAAACCAGCAAAGTAGAAAAAACATATTCACACAAGTATGTCTTGTTGAACCCCATCAAATCATTCAAAGCTGATATAGAGATATTTCTAGATATTCTGCTAGTATATTCATCCACAAAGAAATTAAGATTTTCCCATGATATATTATTTGCTGTTGAAATTATTATACTTTTTAAACAGAAGAAATAAAAGACATTTTTGTGACAAAAACCTTGATTATTCCGCTACCAATAGGTTGGGAACCTGCGGTAGAGTCATAAACGTTCATGTATAGATTATACAGTATAGCTTTATTTAAGAAACAGAGATTATGCCGAACTTCTTTTAAATAATGCAGAAGGTGTACGGCGTATACCGTCGTATATAATCCACTGCACCATTATATACGACTTTATGACGAATATTTTAAGTAAACTTCAGGTTAAATACACGCAAATTTGCTCGCAAGTCGATTCATTTTGAAGACTTTCCAATGAAACTGAAATGTGTACACGAATTTGAATTGTCTGTCCGTCTGTCTGTCTATCCTCACTCAAATTTGCGAAAAAAAAAAATCCTCGGACCGACATGAAATTTATATGTGCTATTGAGATAAAACAAAAGCACACACAGGATCCATTTAGACATGGAAAGTTTAACGGCCCGTCATCAGGCCGTCCTTTTGCATGTCAGTCTCTTTTGCATGTGCTTCTCTGTAATTAGTGCTTACCTTTCAGTTAGCGTCATTTGTAGTATTTTTTGTAAGCTTTCTTCTCTGTTCTTTCTGGTCTTTCCTGATCTTGTTCCCAAGCAAACACGTGTTCACATTGGCTGTTAATGGGGTGTTAAATTTTCTAGTCCGAAACGCGTCTTTTGTGTGCTTTTATTTTATGTTCATAAAGTTTTATTCTTCAATTGTCAGTTTTTTGGGTGCTATTTCATTTATATGTGATTGAACCTTACCAGGTTTACCTTAGCAGGTTTAGTGTGAAACTGAAGTATGTAGCATTAATATTTCATTTACAAGAATACTTGGAACGAGTTCCGATTTAGTCAATAGTGAAAAATAGTTTGAAGTATATTTTAATGATGTTACATTATTCCAAGTACATTGAAATTTGTATACACCATAAATGTTCACTGTCAGATGCTTATTATTGAATAAGATTTTCATAGCATTTATCGTTCGTATACAGGCCACAGGGGCACACAAAAGAAATAGTTTATAATAGCGTATTTGAGCAACAATTGCTGGAAATGAGATTACAATTTTTAAATGCGTTTTTAAATGTAACTAATATTTTTATGTAATTAGATGTGTATAGATTCTATAGATCAAATACAGAGGTTCACAAAAGAATTCCTGTACATTTCTTCTTATTGCCGAAAATTGTTGAAGGAGAATTTTCAATTGGATTATGTGTTTCTTATGTGAAGAAAACTTTTGCATATTATGTAATTTGTAATACAAATCTATAGATCATATACAGGATTATACAACAGATTTCAAATAATTTTTTTTTTTTTTTTTTTTTTTTTTACTGCAGATGAAAATTGCTTAAATTGTGTTTTTGATTGAGTTCATAGACAATTGAGTTTGAACTACAATTCCAGACCTATCTATCCGATATACCTCTTCTTTCACCTTCCTGAAACACCATGTTGTATGTATATAAATTACGAAAACTTTTAACGTAACAAATAAAAATAGAAGATTTATATTAATATTTTTGTTCAACTTTTAACTATTTAGAAAATCCAAAAAATTAAACAATATTAAATTTGCAATTTAAAAAAAACTTGTTTCTAATAATTCTTTGGAAAATTGCAACTTCCAACTTCAACCTTTTATCATATATTTACATTTTATTCTATTATTAACGAATTTCATAAGATTTTAACATAAAAGACATATAAAAATAAAATAAAATAAAAATTAGTCATTTACATTGTACAAGAAACTAATTAACATTTCCTGTGGATAAGAGATTTTCCTTTCCCGAAATTTCAAAACAAAAAATCTAGAATTCCGGGAATAAATGTTATTGTCTGAACTATTATTTAAAAAAAAAAAAAAAAAAAAAAAAAAACATTGTTTGATTTTTTGGATAAGCAGTTTTTAAAAACCTGCTTCTAATAATACTTTGAAAAATTGCAACTTCCAACTTCAACTTGTTGTCATATATTTATATTTTATTCTATTCTGAACGAAGGAACGAATTTCATACGATTTTAACATAAAAAAAATATATAAAAATAAAATAAAAATTAGTCATTTACACTGTACAAGAATTTAATTAACACTTCCCGTACATAAGATATTTTCCTTTCCCGAAATTTAAAAACAAAAACATCTACAGTTCTTGGAACAAATTTTATCGTCTGCAATTAATCTTTTTTAAAAACTCTCCAGGCTATCATTAATTGAATTTTCAATTAAACAAATTGCTTTCAACGCTGATGCCGTTTAGAAAAAAGAAAAGAAAGAAAGAAATCTGTCTGCACGCATAAACAAAGATAGGGACTTTCATTAGTGAGTAAACATTCTAGGGGTCAATGTATCCTCAGAGAGGAAATACGCTCATGCGAAATGCATATTGCCCTGCATCAGCCTACAGTTTGTGGAGGCCCTGCGAAGGAGTCTGTGAAAAGAGGAAAAAAGTAAATACGCCTTTGTTATCCAGTACTGTCATTTCAAAATGTAACTGCGTTTTAGGGCCGTATGCTTGGCTATTCGTAATGCTTGGTCCATGGTCATAATAAATAATTAGTTACAAACTGTAAAAATGTGTGCATATTTTTTCAGTTAGAGACAGTTGTGTAATTTTTATTCTTAAAAAATATTTGTCTCTTTTATAGCAATCTACTAAACGCCTTTAAAAAGTAATATTTGTTAGCAGATTTAGTAAAGGATAAATTTCTATAAAAATGTTGCAATTTTTAGTTATTATTCAAAAATATTATTCGCATGCAGCAACTTTTATTTTAACAATAAATAATCATCGTTTTATGTGATAAAATCTCATTTTTAATAAAACTTAATTCTTATGTAATTATTAGAGAACTTTTAAAATATTTTATGGCTTTATTATTTACACTTACTGGCAAACTCAAACAAAAATAAATCATATTTATACCGGGTGATTCTAAATTGTTTTTACAAAATCAGAGAGGTGACAGTAAGCATTAAGAGGATGAAAAACTGCAGTAGAACATATGGTCGCAAACCGCGTTTAGAGGCAGAAAATAGCAAAAATAATTATGAAGGGTGTGACGTCGAGTGAAACAAAGGAGCCATAACTTTCAGAAAAAATAAGTAATTTATAATAAAACTTTTAACTGATCTGCTCATCTTTGTTGTAAAAGTGAAATCATTAAAAAAAAGTGGTAGAAGTTTTCAATACAAGCACCAAAATATGCATTGGACGCTTCATATATTGGACTGCGATTGGTCCATATGGTATCATTAAATGCTTGAACGAGCATCCTATTTTTTCAAGATCTTTTTGTGGTGTTATCACATTTCATACAAAACAAGGTGCACATCATTAGATTTTCATCGTAATATTGCTATTTTTTTTCAAAATTATCACCATAAAACGGCAATCAGTCATAAAATACTCTGTTAATTGTGACTAAAAAAGATGTTTGTGACCCTATGTTCTATGATAATTATAGTTCCTCCGGATGTGTACTACCACCTCTCTTAATTTGTAAAAGCAGTTTAAACACACCCTGTAGAATATTGGTAAAAAAAAAAAAGCCCTGGAATGAAATTGATTTTATTCTCTTTACATATAGACAGGAAGGCGACAGTACAGACAATCATCTCATCGAGTTCATGGGTGAAAATCTAGAATTAATTAAATCGTGATTCGTATATTAAAATGCAATCAGTCAAAGTAATCAAATCGGTCAAAGTATCTGTCAAGGTCCCGATTTTAACGATTGACTCAAAGATCTATCGTTGTGCATTCCTGCACCAAAGAGTGCGAAATCATGGAGGATTGGGGGCAGGAAAACATAATGGTAAACCTGTGAATCAACCTAAATCGGATTTTTAGGTGTTTTCCACCAAGATATGACTTTGCAGAGCGATTGCGTTTTAATACTCGAATCAAGATTTAACTAATCCTAGATTTTCATTCGTGAACTCGATGACGTAATTGTCTGTGCTGCCGCCTTCCGACCTAATATTTAAATCTAAGAAGTCATCGTGCAGAGATGAAGAGGAATGGGAGTCTGTAAAGGTGTAGGAGGAGTCATCCTAAGGAAGACGTGAGTTTCAAAATCGCCTTTACCAAAATTTAAAAAAGCGAGTTCTCTATCGGTCTATTTTATTGGTGAACCTGCATCGAAAAAACACTACAATCTGAAATCTCTATCGTAAATCTCTATAGTCATATGACTGTTGACAACAGTTCGGGGTTGACCACATCGCTTTTTATACGCCAGGAAGTCATTTTGGTACTTGTCGCAGGTGATAAATCGCCAAATATTGTTCCATCGCCATCATTTCATCTATATCGTAATTGCTCAAGTCATGTGACTGTCATAAACAATTATATTTTTTATATGCAAGGCGATCATTTTCAATCAAAAAAAATTTTTTTCGAATAAAACTACATAAAAGTTGTTATGATCGCAAAGAATTCTTGATATTTTTTATGTTAGCCGGGTGAAAATCTCGCCAATAGCATTTTTTAAGTCGCCAGCATTTTTTCATTTTTCCCGTTTTAAATCGTAAAATTTAGACAATACTCTGATGATGAAATTAATTGTCATGTTTTATGGTAGTATTTATTGTTTTTATTTTTTTTTCTTTCTTTCTTTATCTTTCTTTTTTTTTCTTAAACGAAAAAAAAAAAAAAAAAAAAAAAAACATGAATTTTAAATGTTTCAGTTTTAAATTAGTCAGTTAAATTTATTAAATTGTTTCAGTTTTAAAGTAAAGAATTTTAAATAAAATCAGTGAAAGTATTATATTTTAAATGAAAGTAAGGAAATTCGAAAAATGCAACGGTAACAATGTTTTACGATTTATCCCTTGCGTCTGGCTAGCATAAATATACCGAGTTTTTTATTTATCTACCAGAATCTACCGATTTTGCGAAGGATTTATCAAATTAAATTATGAATAAAAGTAACATGAGAAAATGCTTATAATTACATAAGTGAGACCAAACTGGTCGCCAAGGGCAACTAGTAAATAAATACCTAAGTAAGAAAAAAAAAAGTTTTAGCAAGTATTTTTATCATTGTAAAATTTTGGTTTACAATTAAAACAAGTCGAAAATTGCACGTCAAAAGTAGCAAATGAGGTGCGTTCGTACTATAACGAAGTTTAAAAAACATTCAAATTTTGATGTAATAGTATACAGTACTTCGGATTACATTATAATACCCGAAATTTTTTGCGTGTCTCTGTTAATACTATCTGCGTTTTATTATACATGAAGTAATTTATAGTAAACCTGAGCAACGTACATTAATTTCATCAAATGTTAAATAGTTGAATATAATTAAAACGTGCCAAAACAATGTTTCCCCTATACCATTTTATATTTCTGTGGCCCTGTAAATTAGTAACAAATATTCTTTGGACCACAGATTGTACAGAATGTATACAGGATGTATCTAAACTATTGAGCAAAACTTTAAGGGGTAATAGTACACATCAAGACAAACATTATTAAATAGGAAACCAAGGGTCCCAAGCGTTTTCCAAAGGAGACAGCCGCCATTAAAGTTTGGGGTCCAAAATTTCAAATAAACATAAAATACGGAAAAAATGGTCGATTGATTTGCGGTTTTCACTAAAACTATTCTTTATGTTAGTATTTTCTTGAAAATAAATTATAAAGCTAAATTTCGAAAAATGCCGATAGAGGGCGCTTTAGACTTTGGAGTAACGAACAACTGTTTTACGCCATTATTTTTTGCATCTCATTAAATGGTTTCGCAAGCTTAGACTTCAACTTAAATTTTGACCTCAAAATCTGAATAGTTGGGAGTGGTAAAGTAGCACAAACTGAACTGTGTTCAAGGGGGGAGGGGAGATTCAAATTTCAAATGATTATTAAAAAAAAAAAAAAAAAAAAAAAAAACGGGAAAATTGGTTGATTGATTTGCGGTTTTCACTAAAACTATTCTTTATGTCGGTATTTTATTGATAATAATTTATAAAGCTGAATTTCAAAAATGGCGATGGAGGGCGCTTTAGACTTTGGGGTAACGAAAAACTATTTTTTACCGTTATTATTTGCATCTCGTTATTTTTTTTAGAAGCTTACACATAAACTTAAATTTTGCGCAGAAAATCTGAATCATTTGGGAATGGACGCAAGCTGCATTATGTGACAATAAGCTACTATTAAATAATTTTAAAAAGTAACTAACACTTTTAGATGCTATTTGATATAAAACTGTTTCATGTATTTATATTTTATTGACTTCTTGAATTCGTAAACTAAGCGATTGATAAATGTATAATCATAAGTGCACATTTCTTCAAATTATACAAATCGAAAGAAAAAAAATGTAAAAATAAAAGAAATTTTTAGAAAATGATAACGATATCATCTGACGCAGGGGAGGAAGGGGGGGAAGTGTTATATAAGTATACCCCATTTCTAAATTTTAGTTTCGTTCTTTCACAGCTTCAAGCTTATCTTATATACTTTTTCCTTTTTAGCACTTTTAAACTATGTTGAAAAGTGATAAAAAGGAAAACATTCTAAAAATGTTGAAAAAAAGTGTTAATTCTTTCCACTTTTCATCATAGTTGATAAAAATTAAATGTGTAGCATTTATTGTTTATTTACAAAGACGCACAAAAGGATTCCTGTACATCATGATATAAGGGAAAATCGTTTGCAGTGCTTTTTATTTTTTATATTACTTATTTAGGTATCTCATCTCATTCCACGGGGGGGGGAGGGGGAAGGGGGAATCCTAATGATACTCTGTTAGCGTTTCAGATGCTATAATATAATATGTTTATAATAATGTGTTATAGTAATATAATATGTTTATAATAATGTGTTAGTGTGTTAATGTAATAATATGTTTATAAATTATTGAAGTAATATAATATGTTTACATAAAATGAGTTTATAAAAAATGCATTATTTACGAATTTTTTAATTCATATATAATTATATCATCTTTCATTGTGTTAAACTTTGGAGTTTTGTTACAGTATTCTGATTGTTTTGGGAAATGTTTCATGATCGATGCTTCATACATGATTTTTCTTTCTCCTCTTTTGTAAGCGTACTTTAAAGAATTTGGAAAACAACATGTAAGGCTATGATAAAGGCGCATATTTTCCTTTTTTTTATGACTACTTTCTCAATTTCTGTTCGATTTGTTAAAATTATCGTTTTATTGATTAGTATACAGATAAAGGGGGAAAAATCATTTGTAAGATTTTAAATAGTTATAGAGATCAAATTCAATAAAACCGTTAAGTAAAAGCTTTTTACTTTGAAAAGAAATTTTAGACTTTTTTGGAAACAGGATAAAATTGTTATTTCAAAATTGTTTTGATAAAAAGGAATAAAATATTTTATTAAAGATTAATAACTTTAAAGTAGTTTTATTTTCATATTTTCTTAAAATTTCCCCAAAACTACAAATTTTTCGCAGAATAAAAAAGCATCATTAAAACTTGATAGGAAAGATGGAAAATATTTTTGAGACATAATGATTTATTGGAAACATGGATTTAAAAAATTTGATAGTGCATTTCGCTGTCAAAACATGACAGTTAACAGAAGGTATTTTTTCCCCGCGTTTTCTTCTTTCTTTTGATTAAAAAAAAATATTTCTGAACGAAATTCATTTGAAAAGAATATTAAAAATAAAAGCCCTTTTATGTCACAGTATTATAGTAAGTGAATTATGCAAAAATTCTTGGTGGTTACAACTTCAAAACGCAGTTTTTGTCAGAAAATAATAGTAATAAAAATAATAATTTAACAAGTTACAACGACCATTTGTAAAGCGATATTTTCAAAGATTAAATTTTAGACTTATAAATAAATTCTATATTTAAAAAAATAATGATAATAAACATAATTTTGATGATGGTCAAAGCGTGGCTTACGTATTAACAGTGTCATATATTAGGTACTATATGGATTAAACACAAACAGTAATATTCCTGGACCAATCATAAACAAATTTTAAATGAAATTTCTGTTTTACAATTTTCAATACTACAAATTTTAAAACTTGTAAACATTGCACATTTTCAATTTTTACATCGTCGTATAGAGAAAAAAAAAATGTACGTACTTTTAAATGCAATTTGTTTGAAAGGTGTATCTCAATTTGTTTTTTGAGTTATTAATTTTTTTGAAGTTTTTAATACTTTTTTTGTCATAGTGGCAACAGAAATACTCGATTTCTGGTCATTAAGCATGGACATATAAAAAAGTAGTAACATTTTATTTTATTTTTAAATACTGGTTTAAAGTGTATGAATATCAGTTTTAAGAAAAGAAAAAAACAGAAGTTTAACAACTGTCTTTGCATGAAATTTTACCTCGATATTAGGAATGCTTGTTTTACAATGTTTTAGAGATTAAGAGTAAGAACAAAACTTGATAAATAACAAACAGTTTTCGATTATTTATTATTATTTTTTAAATATTAAGTTGTCATCTTGACATGAGGCATCTGAAAATTTTGAATCGGCTGTCTGAGATAAAAGAAAAAAGAAAGAAAGAAAGAAAAAAAAGTCGGAAATTGCACGTCAAGCGTGGCAAATAAGATGCCTTCGTTCTATAACAAAGTTTTAAAAATATTCAGATCTTGGTGTAATACACTACTTCGTATATGGGACAGAAGCCGAAATCTTTTGTGTGTCCTTGTAAATATTGTCTGCTTTCTATTATACAGGAAGTAAATTGTAGAACACCTCAGCAAAGTATATAAATTACATAAAATGTGAAACAGTTTAATATAATTAAAATGGGCCCTAAACAATGGTTCCCTATATCATTATGTAATAGAATACTTTTATGTGGCCCTGTAAATTATTAACAAATATTCTTTGAATCACAGATTGTACAGAATGTATATATTAGTATATATATACTTCAAAGGTGCATGCCCATTTTATTATGTTCGAAAGAGTGAAATATTATTAAAATGCATTTGAAACTATTTTTTCCCATTGGCCATAATATAACGGATTACTTTTGATTGTCCTTGTAATTGAACTATGCATTCGATTTTCAGAGAAATTTGAAATGGCTCGACAAAATTATGCAACAGTTATATACAGCGATGTAGTGGAAGGTATACGCGGGTACACGCCGTATATCTTCTTGATTTTTTAAGGAAAACCGTATGCTCTCTGTTTCTCAAAAAAGCTATAGTATATACACTGTAGGGTATACTCTCTGCCTTGAGCGTATATCGTCTGCTTAGAACTTATGCTCTCTGATTTTTTTTACGACTACACCATTGATTATATATTTTAAATTTCAAACGATTCGGTTGGGTAGTTTTTGCATTATATGCGGACGGACAAACGAACGAATGGATTGACAGACGAGTGGACTGAACGACTACTATAGCTGTTACGCATTTACGTAATTACGAAAGCACCTAAAAATGGGTACACGACATTTCGGTCCCGCCACTTCGGTCCCGCCATTTCGGTGCCGCCGTTTCGGTTCCTAGACATTTCGGTCCCTGGCCATTTCGGTCCCGAGACATTTCGGTCCCTGGACATTTCGGTTACGAGACAATTCGGTCCCAAGATATTTCGGTCCCCAGCAACTTTGGTCCCTTGTTATTTCTTTGCTCCCTACATTATAAGTCAGATTCTAATTGTTGTGGGACTGCAAAAAGACATAAGTTCAACATTATTCGGGCCTTTTTTTTAATTCTCTCCCTCCCCCCCCCCCCAAGTTTTATAAAAAGTTTAATATTTAAGAGTCCGATAAATTTAAACTTTTATAACTCGTGATAATGAAATTACAGTGAGCTGAAAATGTTGTTTGATTAAACAATGTGATATAAGTTTAAGGGATATTGTCTTTTGCTTTTAGTAGTATTATTATTAATCAGAATAATTATTTTAAATTTTATTATTAATTATTAGTATCAGTATTTTATAGAAACTTCTATAAACTACTATAAACTAAAAAAGTATTTTATATAAACTGCCATAAATATTTTTTTGGCTGTTTACGTACATTTTTTTAGAACCTTTAAATTAGCATTAATTAAATAATAAAAAAACAGTGCTTATTTTTTTTTCTTCCAATTAGTTTAATAATAAATGTCTTTAATAATTCAATTAGACAGTTATAATTTATAATATATACATATTTCCTCAAATCACCCATCTACACCCTCTCCTTTGATAATTCAGAAATGAGAGGCATTTATTGAAGAACATTTTTTTTTTTTTTAATTATTATTTTTATAGTACAAAGTTGTATCTTATAAATTTGTTTTCACAAGTTACTTCCCATTATTAACATTACGAAAAAAATAGTGATCTAGTAACTGGGCATGCTATGAAAAAAAATTGTTTTTAGAAATTTGCCTCCGCCATTTTTTTTAATAATAATAATAATAGTATTTATTGCTTGCATTGTTTAACAGTCTTCTCACGCCATGAAGACAATTTTTGTGAGTTAATTTTATTGAAACTGGCCTATTTCATTCTAATAAGATAATTATTTTTTATTTTTATTTACATAAAATTAATATAATAATATTTTAAAATATAATAATATAAATATTAGATATAAATATAATAATATAAATATTATATATAAAATGTAATGTATAATTTAATAAAATATATTAAAATGTAATAAATTGTTATTTTAAATAATTTTATTTTCCATTTTTAAGTGTCAAAACTAAGCTTTTATTTATTTATTTATTTGCATTACCTTTTCGCCCCTACTTTCCCAGAAAAAAAAAAAAAAATCTTATTTTAGTTTTATTTTTAACTGTACTAATTGTTTTAAATTTCTGTAATTTTAAATATACAATAAATAAACAAGTAAAAGATAAATTTCAGTTTAGAACTACTAGGAAACATAATGATGTATTGAATATAAAATTAATTATGTATTGAGTTTATTTTAAAGTAAAATTCATTATGTAAATTAATAATATTATTAATAAATATATTTAATAAAATATTAATTTGATTTTTATATTAAAATTAATAACTGTTTTGAGAATTAGGATTACCAATTATCATTAGGGTTACCATACAAAATTTGCCTGAATTGTAATATTTTCGATAAGAGTTATACGGGTTTGCGGTTTTCTGGTACTTATAATCGTATTATACTAAAATTTTATGGCTTTTAATTTAAAAACTGTGCAATGTTCCCTATAAAATTATATCTTATTTCACAAAATTTCAGTATGCAGAAGGGACCGAAATGTCGTGGGACCGAAATGGCTAGGGACCGAAATGTCTTGGGACCAAAACGGCTAGGGACCGAAATGTCTTGGGACCGAAACGTCCTGCTTCCCCTAAAAATATATAAGCAGATCTCGAAATGGAAAGATGCACGAAATGGAACGCTATTTTCAAATAATTGTGATCTAAAAGTATTTATTAATCAGTATTTTCTTCTTTCTTTTCTTTTTTTTTCTTTTTCTATCTTTCTTCCTTTTTCTTTTTTATTTATTTATTTATTTATTTATTTTTGAAAATAAAAGTAAATTTATTTCTAAACATACTAAAGGAATTCACAAACTACACCCAATATATTAAATAAGAAAAATAATGAATACAGGGAGTAGAATAAGCTATACATATACTGTCGACTCTCGTTAATTCGAAATCGGATAATTCGAATCTTCCCTTAATTCGAACTAAACATGAAGTCCAAAATTTTTCATTGGCAGAATAACGTTAAAAATGTTCATTAATTCGAACTCATTTTCTCTTGACTTCGTTTAATTCGAACTAACGAGAATTCTGATTTTTCGTTTTTCTCTTCTTTCTCACGGATTTCAGATTATTTGAATAACTTTCTTGCTTTCATTTTTGTGAAAATTGTCCCGAACAAGTTTACATATAATCCAATGCATTCGATATCCACTTTCTTAGTGCCCCGTCAGTCCATCAGTAACGCTTTAAATTTTTCTTTCATTGTGCTTGTTTCTAATCTTTTAATTAGTTTATGTATTTATACATTCTAAATTAATATTAAGTCATATTCTAATGATAACAGACGAAAAAAAAATTAAAAAACACTATAACATTAATTCCTTTGTATTAGTACCATATTAAGCATGTTTTCATTTCATATTTTCCATAATTCGAACTTCGGATAATTCGAACATTTCTTGTGGTCTTGATGAGTTCGAATTAACGAAAGCCGACTGTATATATATATATATAACAATTAAGTGTATTACAATATATGAACCATTGAATTTAATAGAAAATTACCGCATTGAAACATGGGGGGAAAATAAATAAACAAATAAAATGAATGCGAATGGAATTTGTAGAACCAGAGCAGAATCGTCTAGCCCCAAATACTTTGGAACTACAAATTAAGTGTGTGGTTTTATCTTCGTATTAGCCATAAAATAATGTAAAAATATGTTCTAATAATTGCACGGACCGGAACGATATTTGTTATAATTTCACGAACCGGAATATCGTTCCGGTTTGCTCTGGTACGTTTCGAGCCCTGGGTATAAAAAGTCAAAGCATCATAAAAATCCAAATAAGTAAGAACATTTAGTAAAAATTTTCACGTTGTACGAAAAGATATTGAAAACTATATTCAAGCAGGCCATTTTTTAAAAAATAAAATCTGAAAAAGAAATAGAATATTTCATTACAGATTAATAACTTCAAAGTCTTTTTTGTTTTGGTCTTTCCGAAGAATTTCTTCAAAAACGCGATTCTTTTACAAGGGAAAAAACGCATTATTAAACTTTTATAGGAACGAAGGAAAAGATTTTTTGCGGTATAAAGATTTATTGAAAAAGAGGCTGTCAAAAATTTTATAATAAATTTCACTATCGAAAGACGTGACCGAAAAGAGAAGCTAAAATTTTTCCATTTTTAGGCTCCTATAAATTTTCTTCTTTGAACAATATTTCTCGTTAAAATTCATTTTAAAGGTATGTACAAACTAAAAGATGTTTTCTGACAAGACGTTTAGATTTTGTTAACGAGAAAAAGTAAAATTAGTAATCCTGCATTTTTCTGAGACTACTTTAAGGAATTGTAAATTTATAAAAGGCGCTACCCATTTTGCTATTATTACAGCGATCTGAGCAAAAGTGAAGCGAATGGGGCAGTTGCCTTGGGTGTGTAATAGAAAAGGATAGTAGAATATTTTACTAAAAGTTAATAACTTTAAACTCATTTTTGTTTTGGTTTTTCCTCGGAATTTCTTAAAAAGTGCAATTTTTTGTAGGGAAAAAAGTAAGGTACCCTGGGGTAATAACGCCAGGCGGGGTAATAACGCCAAGTGCTAATATTTTGCATAATTATGAAATAATCTGGTAAATGACACCCATGTGCTCTGCGCAGAAGGGTTTTGAGTCATATAAATCGCAAAAAACAGCTTCAAGTTAATTTGTTTCGTTTTTAGGTCTTATTGTTTTTACAAGCAACAAAAATTAACGCTTGATCTAAAATTTGCGAGATACGTTTTGTGATGTGAAGACTATTTTTTTTTATCCGGAAATACTTTGTTAATTACATAAATTTGTAGTACATTTCATGGACTTTCAAAATGTTGTTGAAGATTTTGAATGTCTTCTCGAGATAATTTGTAATTTAAAATGTACAGCGCAATAACTACAACGGGGTAATAACGCCAATCCTTGGCATTAATATCCCGGTTGATTCCCTACAGTGGCCGAGCTACATCCTAAATACTGATTCAAATAAACACAGTTAAAACTGTGCAATGTTTCTAATAATTCTATTTAAGCGGTCCTTTTTAAGAAAAAAGAAGCTCATGGTCTGGTATTCTTTTGCCCCCCACCCCCCGCACCACAACTTTATTTTTTTTACACTTTCACAAAAAATTGAACATTTTCAATATCTTAGAATGCAGTTTGTCAATTTCTAAGTTTGTAGAGTGTGTATTTTTAGAATTGGGCAATCTACATGCAATTATTCCATCTTATTTCATAGTTTTGTTTACATGGCGTTATTACCCATATAGGTGGGTAATAACGCCGAATAGGATTTTTCAAGAAATCACGCCATTACATTTTATGAATACATATCTGTTAAATTATTTTTTTTATATAGATAGTCAATGAGTTGCTGTATCAAATTATGTATTTGTTTGAAAAATACAAACTAAAACTGAGCCGTGACAATTGGTAGAACCTTAACGTGGCGTTATTACCCCAGGGTACCTTATTATTAAACTTTTATATAGGAAAAGACGGAAAAGATTTTGTAAGGCTCAAAGATTTATTGAAAACTGTGTTGTCAAAAATTTTATATCAAATTTCACTACCAAAATACATGACCGAAAAGAGAAACTAAAATTTTTCCATTTTTAGCGTGCTGTACATTTGCTTCTTTGATAAAAATATTTCTGATTGAAATTCATTTTAAATGTGTATACAAAGTAAAAGATATTTTGTGGCAAGACGTTTAGATTTTGTTAAAGAGAAAAAGTAAAGTTAACTAATCCTGCATTTTTCTGTGACTAATTTAATGAATTGTAAATTCATAAAAAACATTACACCTTTTGATATTATCAGAGCGATCTGGACAAAGGTGGCGCGAATAGGACAGTTGCATCGGATTTTGGATATATAAAAGAAAAGGGTAGTTGAATATTTTATTAAAGATTAATAACTTTAAACTCATTTTTCTTTTGATTTTTCCTCAGAATTTCTTTAAAAGTTCAATTCCTTTACAGGAAAAAAAAGTATTATTAAACTTTTACATAGGAAAGAAAGGAAAAGATATTTTGAGGTACAAAGATTCATTGAAAATGAGGCTGTCAAAAATTTCACTATCAAAAGACGTGACCTAAAAGAGAAGCTAAAAATTTTCCGTTTTTAGTCTGCTATAAATTTTCTTCTTTGATAAAAATATTTCTGGCTGAAATTCATTTTAAAAGTGTATAAGATATTTTGTGACAAGACGCTTAGATTTTGTTAAAGAGAAAATGTAAAGTAAAATAATCCTGCAATTTTTCTGTGACTAATTTAAGGGATTGTAAATATAAAGAAGCTACCCATTTTGATATTATTAAAGCGATCTGAGCAAAAGTGAAGCGAATGGGGGCAGTTGCCCTGGGTGTATAATAGAAAAGTATAGTTGAATATTTTACAAAAAATTAAAAACTTTAAACTCGTTTTTCTTTTGGATTTTCCTCGGAATTTCTTAAAAAGTGCAATTTTTTTGTAGGAAAAAAGTATTATTAAACTTTTATATAGGAAAGGCGGAAAAGATTTTTTAAGGCACAAAGATATATTGAAAACGCGGCTGTCAAAAATTTGATATTAAATTTCACAACCGAAATACATGACCGAAAAGAGAAGTTAATTTTTTTTCATTTTTAGTGTGTTGTAAATTTCCTTCTTTGATAAAAATATTTCTGATAGAAATTCATTTTAAATGTGTATACAAAATAAAAGATATTTTGTGACAAAATGTTTAAATTTTGTTAAAGAGAAAAAGTAGAAACTAATCCTGCCTTTTTCTGTGATTAATTTAAGGAATTGTAAATTTATAAAGGACGCTTATCCGTTTTGATATTATTAGAGCGATCTGAGCAAAGGTAGAGCGAATGGGGACATTTACCTTGGGTATATAATAGAAAAAGATAGTTGAATATTTTATAAAAGATTAATAACTTTAAACTCATTTTTATTTTGGTTTTTCCTCAGATTTTCTTTAAAAGCGCAGTTTTTTAGTGGAAAAAAAGAAATATTATGAAACTTTTATATAGGGAAGACAGAAAAGATTTTTTGAGGCATTAAGTTTAATTGAAAACGGGGCTGTCAAAAATTTGATAATAAATTTCATTATCGAAATACATGACCGAAAAGAAAGCTAATATTTTTCTATTTTCTAGTGTGCTGTAAATTTCTTTCTTTGATAAAAATATTTCTGATTGAAATTCATATAAATTGTATGTACAAAGTAAGATATTTTGTGACAAGAAGTTTCGATTTTGCTAACCCTTAACTGCTGTGACAAAAATTGTCGCATAACTACTGTGAGCTTTCTGTCAGACTGCTTAATTTAAAGATGAATAAAATGTTAAATTAATTCTCAGAATACTATTTTTGTATTAAACTTCATATACAGGATTATTATAAATAAAATTCAGCTATTCAAAAGTCATTGGAGATGGTAATAGGGCTGCAAATGAAACAAAATATGACCAGTATCTGTAACCAAACTAAAAATTCAGAGTTAAACCCCGAAACTTAAAAAACTCAGCGGTCTGTGAGACCGCTAACAGTAGTTAAGGGTTAAAGAGAAAAAGCAAAGTAACTCTGTATTTTTCTGTGTCTAATTTAAGGAATTGTAAATTTATAAAGGGCGCTACCCCTTTTGATATTATTAGAGCGATCTGAGTAAAAGTTGAGCGAATCGGGCCGTTGCTTTGGGTGTATAATAGAAAAGGTATAGTAAATTATTTTATTAAACATTAATAACTTTAAACTCATTTTGGTTTTGGTTTTTCCTTAGAATTTCTTCAAAAGCACAATTCTTTTCATGAAAAAAAAAGTATTATTAATCTTTTATATAGGAAAGACGGAAAAGATCTTTTATGGCACTAAGTTTTATTGAAATCGAGGCTGTCAAAAATTTTATAATATTTCTTTATCGAAATACATCACCGAAAAGAAAAGCTAAAATTTCTCAATTTTCAGTGTGCTGTAAATTTCCTTTGATAAAAATATTTCTGATTTAAAATCGTTTTAAATGTATATACAAAGTAAAAGATATTTTGTGGCAAGAGATTTAGATTTTGTTAAAGAGAAAAAGTAACGTTAAATAATCCTGCTTTTTTCTGTGACTGATTTAAAGAATTGTAAATTTATAAAGGACGCTACAACTTTTGATATACATTAGACTCTCTCTATCTGAACACTCTCTGATGTGAACACCCCGTTATTATGTACATATTCCGATGGTCCGGGTGAAACTCCATATAGACTTAAAAAAAGATGAACTCTCTGTATTCGGAACACTCTCTTTCTGAACACCCCACTGTTATGAACTATTGAGTTCCATTTCTTCTCCACCTCTCTGTAAACTGAACATGTGTTTGCAATCTGAATTCAAATTTACATAATGGAAATTCGAAGAAACTGTTACAGTAAAAAAGTTCAACAAAATCTATAAAAAATGAAAAGATAAAATCACTACTAGATTTTAAGCATGTACTTAAAGTTGAATGTATTTGAATATTTCAGATAAAATCTTCAATTAAATTTTGGAGCTTCTTTCTTTGGAGTTTCTTTTCTTTTTTTATTTAGTGCATCATAATTACTCAAAAATTACTCATACAGCTTTACATCTTTCTACATATCAGAGACTTATCTTTCGAGAGAAAGCTAAATCAAACAATTCTTCATTGACAATTTGACTTCAGTCAAACAATTCCCTTTTTTTTGTTCTCTTCGAACTTAAAATTTTCTCACTTCTACACTCAAAAAGTTGATTTTTCACTTCTTTTTAATCTTAAAATTCAGCCAGTTTTGTGCACAAACCTCAACTTCCTGTATCTGATCCCACATCTTAGACGCGGTGAATCATTTACCGAGACTGAGTTAATCTTTTATTATTTACATCGGTAAACGGCATATACGTACGCAACTGCTGACGACTTTCGAACTAGCCCTTCGCATTTCATCAGTCAGGAAGTAAATAAGTCACTGAATTAAAAGGTATGCATAAAAAATGGATTAAGAATGGCTTTCATTTTTTAGATGCAAATTGGTTGACCATGAATTTTTTTCAATTATTATATTTTGTATCATAACGTTATTTACAATGCTTCAACATGATGATCAGTGTTGAATTCAGGGGGTGTCCCGGGGGGATATTCCCCCCGGAGCAATGAAATGTCCCCCCCCCGGAAAATTTAAGATTTGGGGGATTTAATGATGTCAAAAGTGCAATATCCCCCCTGAACTCTATAATCCCCCCCCCCCTTTGAGCCTCAGAAAACCCTCCCGGAGAAAAGTGTTTGAATTCAATACTGATGATGATTGGTTTTATGTGTTAAAAAACAAGAAATTCTTTACAAATTAGTGATTAAATTAAGAAGTGCGTAGTTTACTCATCTCACGATATTCTTGATTATAAAAATATTAAATATTATACCTGAATTTATAGTTTGATAAAAATTTGTGCATTAGTTTTTAAGATAAAACTATTGCGGAAATTGTAAAAAATGCAGCATAGCAGCGCCAGCGTCACTTGTAGGGAGATTTTCACCAAAATCTAATTAGCACCTATTTATACCAGGAACTAACTGAATATAATTTTTAAAATAAAATTCTAGGCATTAATTCTTGAGATACAGCATCCACAAAATTTGTGTCACACACATACTGAGAGACTTGCATTGACATTTTTTAAGAACTTTTAATTCGATATCTCTGATTCTTAAAACCTGTAAATATGTCAAAAGCCGGAAGTCGAAAATTTTCTCGATTCTAAATACTTTTTTCTTATAACAAAAGAAGAAATTAATAAGTGGCACCAGAAGTATAAGTATTTTTTTTTTTTTTTTAAGTACCATATTTAAATTTTCAGCAATACATCGAAATTACTCATACAGCTTTACATCTTTCTGCAAATCAGAGACTTATCTTTCCAGAGAAGGTCATTATAACAAGTCAAAGTTCAGTCAAATAACTCCTTTTTAATTTTCTCACCTCCACACTCAAAAAGTTATTTTTTTACTTCTTTTTAATCTTAAAATTCAGCCAGTTCTGTGCACAAACCTCAACTTCCTGTATCTGATCCCACATCTAGAAACGCGATGAATCATTTACCGAGACTGTTGTAATCTCTTATTATTTATCGGTAAACGTCATACACGTACTCATAACTGCTGCCGACCTTCGAACTAGACCTTCGCATTTCACCAGACAGGAAGTAAATAAGTCACTGAATTAAAAAATAAGTTTCACAAGCAATATAAACGGATTAAGAATGACTTGCATTTTTTAGATGCAAATTGGCTGACCATGAAGATTGTTTTTTTTTTTTCCCCTTTTCTTGTAGTTTTCAATTATTTTACTTTGTATCGTAAAGTTATTTAAAAAGCTTCAACATGATGAATGATTTTATGTATTAAGACACGAGAAATTCTTTACAAATTAGTGATTAAACTTAGAAGTGAGTAATTTATTCATTTCACGATATTCTTGGTAGTGAAAATATTAAATACTGTGGATTCTCATTAAGGCTACAAATTCATTCATTTTCCGAATTCTCCTCCGTAATGCTAAGTTTATGGGCGTTTGATGCATTCGTATGTTCAAACTATCTCCTCAGAAAATTAATGTTTTTAACTTCTTCTTCTTCTTCTTCTTTTTTTTTTTCTTTTTTATTGGTGTGTGTGTATTCTTCTGTAAGCATGTCAATTTTTTTCTTAGTTATCAAACTATCTCTAAAAACTATGCTTAATTTTATATGAAGTGTTTAAATTTTTCTTCCGCTTTGTCAGATTTTAAAACATAAAATATTTTAGAAATATTTTGAGAACTAAGAAAAAAAAATTGACATTCTTACAGAAAAGCACACGGAAAAATGAAGTTAAAAATAAAAAATTTCTGAGGCGATATTTTGAACATAAAAATGCATCAAACGCCCATAGACTTAACATTATGGAGGGAAATTCGGAAAATGAGCGATCAGCAGCTCGCGCCTCCACTTAAGGGTGTATTCCAATCGAAACTACTTATTTTCTGATTTATTTTTAAATTCACTTTTGCGCACTGAAACGCATCAAATTGGCAGATTCTCTTATTTAGAAACTACATAATGTGCCGTTCTTGTCAATTTTTTGATAAAGACAGAAAATATTGCAAAAAAGGCTTTCAAAGTTGGCATTTCGAAAAAAATTTTCTCATGCGGGAGATCTGGAAACGAAAAAAAGGGTCATACTGAATAATTATTTATAAATCAAATTCTAATTAACTGAGCTAAAAATGAAATCATACGGCCTCTTACACATTTCTTCAAAAATCACCTCAGCAAGTTTCATGTTTTTACTTTTAAAAATGAGTCTGAATATATATCAGAAAATTTTGAGCTGTTGAAGGTGGAAAAAATATTTTTTCGAATACATATGAAATAGAAGAAAGTTTTAGGAATGGCACATCAGACTAGTTTTTCGATCTAATTGTATGAGCCTCTTTCGAAAAGGAATGAAATGTAAAATTATTTTGAATGGTCTGCATCTGAATATTCTAATTTTTTTAGAAAATGAGAGGACAAAATTCAAAATAAAATATTGCCTTGAAAATAAAAATAACATGATTACTGAATGCTGTACAAAATGTTTCAAAATTTTAAAACTATACAAATGTTAAAGTACATTTACGAAATTCAATCTGAGAGGAAACAATTAGAATCAGGGTTGGCAAGTTTCTGCCGGAGTGGTTAAAACCAGCGGTAGAAACCGGTTAAAACCGGCATGGCAGAAACTGGTTTCTGCCAGTAAGTGGCAAAAACTGGCAGAAACTAAGAAAAAGTACTAAATAAGAACTTTACTCAGCAATGATTCATAATTCCCACTTACATTTGATATGTAAACCATTGAGCTAAAAATTAAAACATAAGATTATGAATGTTATTCAAAGTATCAAAACTTTTAAAAATGATCATATAAATACATGTAGAAGTGGGGCGGACGAAAAACGGGTGTTGGAAATAAATCACAGTTCCAATATTTCACTGAGTGAATATTTAATAAAAAACTTCTTGATTATATAACTGGTACATATGAAATCACAATTCTAGGCTAAATAAACTATAAAATGAACAGAAACATAACTGATTAAAGTTAATATGGGTATCAACCGATCCCTTTCACAAAGTTCTTGGTCGGAAACTCGTTCCGATAAAAACACGGGCGTAAGCCGGCCACATCTGCTCAGCACCGCAGATGGAAGGCATTCTCTCTGCAAAATCTCCGAACGTTCACACTTTACTTATTGCACTTAGCTTGCAAATATTTTCCTGGGATGGGCATTTGAACTTCGCCCAGTTATTGAAACTATGCACATGCATTGTCAGTCGAAGTCTTGTGGTTTCTGGGGCTAAATTACCTCTACATCTCGTCCATCCTGACCTATCTGTGACCTCACAGAGCTTAATACCAACTGTAAGCTCCAGATCAGACTCCATACGACTTTCATAAAAATAGTGGAATCACAAAACACACACTAAAATTCCATATTAAATCACTGAAAAACTAATAATAATAATAAAAAGTCTGGTGCTAGTCCAAGTGTTCATAAACTATTAAAAGTTTTTTTTTTTTTTTTTTTTTTTTCCAGTCACAGCTCAGTTTTTTTTTTCCTTGCATAAAATAATGTAAAAAAAAATAACGTTAAACGGATGTACTTGGAGTCATAAAACACTATATGGCGATACATAAACAAATAAACACCAACAAAAAAAACACATAAAAGAAATACTTGAAAAACGTCATATTTTAGGGTGTAGAAACCCATGGTTTCATGCAGTCAGCTGCAGTCGATGTCACTCTTGGACCCTCTTGGAAGCCCACTTTTTCGACATCGTACCTATCATTGCTTTTGATTTTGATCACTTTGTAAGGACCAAAGTATTTAATTCGTAATTTCATGCCGACCCCAAATTGGGTTCTTTTTATGGCAACTAGATCACCAATTTTATAACACCTTGCTTTTTTCCGCTTACGATTAAAACTTTTACTATTTTCTTCCTGGATTTTTAGAATGTTTTGCTTAGCAATATTTCTATTGTTAAGTCTTTCTTCCATGAACGCGTTTTCATGTTCCTCATCAATAATTCGTTTAATATTTAAATCCTCCTTATCCCTTAATTTTACTCCTGTTAATAACTCAAAAGGGGTATACTGAGTGCTACGCGAAATCGTACTGTTCATTATTCGTTGTACGGTTGGCACATATTTATACCATTTCGTCGGATCATCGATGGATAATTTACTCAGGATATTTATGAGTGTTTTCTGTGATCGCTCTACCTGTCCGTTTCCCCTCGGTATACCTGTCGTAATTAAGACGTGTTCTATCTTTTCATCTTCGAGATACTCCTTAAATTCATTTGAAGTAAAAGCGGCTCCACGATCGCTAATTATGCGTTCTGGATTTCCAAATACGGCTTGTTGAATTTTTAATTTCGAAATCACTTCCTTAGCGGAAGTTGTTTTGACAGGATAAAACCACACAAATTTTGTGAAAGCGTCCACTACAGAGAAAATAAAATTATAATTTTTGTTTGTCGAAGGTAGCGGACCTAAATGATCGATATGGTAAGTTTGAAGTGGCGTATCTTGTTTAGGGATGGGATTTAGCAATCCTTCACCTTTACCTTGTTTCCTGTTGCATAGTATGCACTCAATACAATTTCCTATCACGTTTTCGATCTGTTTTCGAAGGTTAGGGATATAATAATCCTGTTTCACGATCGCTTCAGTTTTAGCAACAGCATAATGTCCCTTATTGTGAATTTCACGAATAATTTCCCTTTGCATGCTTTCTGGCACCATAATTAATTCTCTATCGTTTTCATATTTGTACACAATATTTCGCCTAACAAAATAATCATTACTCTCGTTTTTTTCAACTAATGTTTTTATAGTTTGAATGTAATCATCTTCGTTTTGCGCTTTAGTCAATTTTGCAGTAAGTTCATCCTGTGAACGCGTTAAAGTTAAAACCGTGTTACGACTCAATGCATCGACATGTTTCATTTGATTTCCGGCTCTGTGAACAATTTGGTAGTCAAATTCTTGAAGAAATAATGCCCATCTCGCAACTTTAGGTGTAAGATCTTTTTTCTCTAAGGTTTTTTGAAAAGCAGAACAATCGGTTATTATTTTAAATTTATTTCCTAACAAATAAGTTCGAAATTTCTTTAATGCTTCGATGACAGCAAGTGCTTCGAGCTCATAACTACTATATTTCGCTTGAGCGGGCGTTGTTTTCTTGCTCATGAAATGAACTGGATGTAAATTTCCGTAATCATCTTTTTGTAACAAGATTGCTCCGAAACCTAAACTACTCGCATCCGTATGTAATTCCGTTTCCGCCCCCTTTCTAAATATGTGTAATACTGGCTTACTAGACAGTTTATTTTTTAAAATTTGGAAAGCTTCTTTTTGACTTGGTCCGAAATTGAATTCATTTCCCATTTTTAAAAGATCACTCAAAGGTCTAGCAATTCTACCATAATCAGCGATATACTTCCTGAAATATCCGGTAAGTCCCAAAAAACTCTGGAGTTGCTTTTTATCTTTTGGTTCAGGAAATTTTGTAACAGCTATAACATGTGTTTCGGAAGGTCGAATTGTTCCATTCTCAATTACGTATCCTAAGAATTCGATTTTTCTCTTCAAAAACTGACATTTAGAAAAATTAAACTCGAGGCCATACTCTGATGCTACCTGAAACACACGTTTCAATTTAGAAAGCGCCTCTTCTTCAGTCTGCGCAGGGACAATTATATCGTCTAAGTACACGGAAATCGTTCTATCTCTTATTAATTCTTTAAGGCATGCATATATGTAACGTTGGAAAAATTGTGGAGCGACATTTAAACCGAATGGCATTACACTGTACTCGAATTGTTGATTATTCGTAACAAACGAAGTAAACTTTTTACTATCCTCATCAACCTCTACGTGAAAAAATCCATTTTTCAAATCTAATGTACTGAACACCTTACTCTGTCCAATCTCATCTAAAATATCGTCAATCACTGGAAGGGGATAATTATCTCTAATTATCTTTTTGTTAAGTTTTCTATAATCTACGCATAACCGGTAATCTCCATTTTTCTTTTTCGCTAAAACAATTGGTGCAGCATAATTTGAACAACTTTCTCTTATAATACCCTTATCAAGCCAATCTCCTATTTGTGTATCAACAAATTCTTGTTCAGCAATCGCTAATCGCCTCGGTCTTTGTACTACTGGTATGTCATCGCTTAACACTATTTTAACTTTCAAGTCAACACTTTTCGTTTTCTCAGGCTTATAATTCGTAATCAAATTAATTAATTCTTCCCTTAAACCGCAGTCGGCAATATGCGTCATATCGATTTCATTTACATTAACCGCATTAGCTATTTCTGCTAAGCAAACAGATTCGAGTTCATGAGAATCAGCTAAAGAATTTTCAGTCATGGGCGTGTTTGAAGAATTCAACCGCAAGTCTGGGTTAGGCTTGGGAACCTCTTCAACATCTAACCGCAAGTCAGATTTAACCGTGAGAATGTTTTTAACATCTTTGACCGCGCCTATCTCTGGAATTTCTAAGGGTATCTTTGTAACAACGTTTACATTGTAACTTTTTTCATCGTTCCGCTTACCCGTCACTTTTAAGCCATTGTTTGATATTTCGAAATTTAATTTATTCAAACAGTTATTTCCGAGAAGCATTTCATATTTTAAATCCTGCAAAACGTACACATCGCAATTTACACTAACATCATCAATTTTTATATTAGTATTGAAAAAACCTGAAGGAATTACTCCATCACCACTAATACCTGTCAATTTCACATCATTCTTACTTAAATTAGGCCTTCCCAAAATTCTATAAAGTTCATTGTTTATCATTGTCACATCTGACCCACTATCAACAAAACAATCTACGCGTTTCCCTTTAATTTCAATACTTTTGACAATTTTATCCGACGGACAAAATTTATTAATCATGGCGTTCACCGCTTTCGTATTATTTAAACCGTAGTGATTACTTTTATTTCCATCCATTCTGCGAGGACACTGATTCGATTTATGAGAGACAAATTCATTGCAATAAAAACATTTAGTTTTAAAAGGGTTATAATTATTCCTTACCCCGTTCTTGTTGTTTTGGGAAAAATTGTTCTTCCGGCCAAAACTTTTATTCTCTGTGTTCTGCGAAAAACGTTTACTATCGCTATTTTTTATTTCCGAATTCTTCCTAACAATATTACGGGCCGCCTCATAATCATCAAGTCTACTTATAAAATCTGAGACCTTAGTAAACTTAGGCAAGTCATCAATAAAATGCTCTTTTACTTCCGATGGTAATTTTTTCCTTATTTGGTCAATAACTAGAAGGTTTTTTAAATCTTCAAAAGACGAAATGTTCAAACCTGTCAACCATTGTTCTAAAAAATTCGTAAGTTCAAATGAATAATCGCGATACGAGGCCGAACTTTCTTTTCTATGGGCAAAAAATTTCTGTCGAAATTGTTCCGCACTAAGCTTGAATCTTTTCAATAATAACTGTTTAACATAATCATAATCATTCGAGAGTTCCTCATTTTCGCGACCTATTATGTTAACTATTTCTAATGGTAACAGACCTAGCAAATAAGTCACCCAATTCTCCTTTTCTACTCCTAATCTTTTTATTTGTCTTTCGAACAACGTGAGATATATACTTATTTCTTCACTGGTATCATATCTCGCGATTAATTTTAAAACATCAGGAGTTTTCACTCCGGCGTTAAGCATCATTTCGGATTTGTTTTTTCCGCTAAGTTCTAACTCTAATTTTTTTAATTCATATGCTTTTTTTTCGTTTTCCTCTATTTCTTTATTTTTATCTTGTTCTAACCGTTCGCTAACGAGACCGTCTAATAAGTTTTTGACTATGTCTTCATTATAACCGTCCGATTTGGTTATTATGTCGGCTAACTGAACTTTTGTCGCGCTTTCCTCAGCACTCAGCCCCAATTCATTTAACACTGACAATAAGTCTATTTTCTTTGCTCTTACCAAATATGCCATTATTCCTACAAAAACTCTATCAAATATACTAAAATATCTTATAAAAATATTATAAATATATAAGCAAAATTATTTTCTATTCATAAACTCACATTACAAAACAAAATTCTTTAATGTTTAAAATAAAAGCAAGATGCTATAAGTTTTATATTTAATTACCATTTATGGGAAAAAAACACTTACTTCATTGTGGATATCCTCTGTTCTCACATACAAAAATAATACAAAATATATTAATAACTTCAAACAATATAGATATGATAATTATGAAAACACTCGATATAGATTGATCAATATCTTAATACATATCTGTATATGTTAAAAAATATAAGCCCTAAAAAAAATGCACCGGGCTTGAAAATACTAAAATACTAGGACATTTCAGCCCTGTATCACTGGCTTCGAAAATATTTCACTCGCGCAAAAATCGCCTCGCAAAAAAAAAATCACAGCGAGGGTTCTTGAACAGCATAAACCCTTCGTAGCACAAAAAATCCACAAAATCGTTGCACAAAAAATTACAAATTCGTTGCACAAAAAATTACAAATTCGTTGCACAAAAAATCACAAATTCGTTGCACTCGCGCTAGCTTCGGGACTCGTAAAAAAAAACGCACTACGAGTCGTTTTTTCTTGTGGCACCGCAACAGCACTGTTTTCTTCCCGAACACCGGTGGAAGCAGCTAAATGACTCTTTCTTTTCTTCGTAAAAACAGCGACGATTCCAGCAATCATTGGAGTAGCAGGGAATATCCAATTTTATCACCGAGCAGAAGTCCACTGGTTCATCCAGGGCGAGCCCCCAAAATTTGTAGAAGTGGGGCGGACGAAAAACGGGTGTTGGAAATAAATCACAGTTCCAATATTTCACTGAGTGAATATTTAATAAAAAACTTCTTGATTATATAACTGGTACATATGAAATCACAATTCTAGGCTAAATAAACTATAAAATGAACAGAAACATAACTGATTAAAGTTAATATGGGTATCAACCGATCCCTTTCACAAAGTTCTTGGTCGGAAACTCGTTCCGATAAAAACACGGGCGTAAGCCGGCCACATCTGCTCAGCACCGCAGATGGAAGGCATTCTCTCTGCAAAATCTCCGAACGTTCACACTTTACTTATTGCACTTAGCTTGCAAATATTTTCCTGGGATGGGCATTTGAACTTCGCCCAGTTATTGAAACTACGCACATGCATTGTCAGTCGAAGTCTTGTGGTTTCTGGGGCTAAATTACCTCTACATACATACCTTGCTTATTTAAAACACCAATTTTCATTCACTTGAAAAACAGAAACTTTCACAACAATAACCTGATACTGTACAAGTTTAATTATTATTGTTTACAGTTGAATTTCTATTTCTTTTAAAAATAAATTTACAAAAAATTCTGATTTAATAACAAATTACTTTTCAGATTATTTTTAAATAAATAACATAATGCAATTTCTTGTGAAAATATATAAGTAAATAATTGAAGCACAAAAAATAACATAGACAAAGAAAATTTTATGAAATATCTTGTACAATTATTTTACAATATTGAAGAAACAAATTACCACTCAAATATACTATTAGTATTTTTTTCCACGAAGCATTCCATAACATAGGACTAATTTTGCTAATCTTTCTGCCCCCAGATTATTTCTTAATTTGCTGAGTATAAAATATTGAGTTGTATAAAATAATTGTTTAAACATAAATTACATATGCATATGTAACAAAAATATATATATATATATATATATATATATGTTACATTACTTAATTTTTCAAAAATCAAATTTTTTTTTAATTAAAACTGTCCACAATATTTTATTTGTGTGCATATATTTATTCTGAATTATTTAAGTACTAATTATTTAAGGATGAACTACTTAATAAATTTAATATTACTAAAAAAAAATCAGAGATTATGTCACAGAATGTCTTTATGCCAGTTGTTGCCAGTTTCTGCCGGTTAAAACCGGTTATAACCACTTTCTGCCACTGGCCGGCAGAAACCACTTTCTGCCGGCAAAAACCCAACCCTGATTAGAATCTGAAATTAATCTGGACAATTTCGTTTATTAACCATTTGAAAAATGGTTGTTGTTTTCGGGAGAATGGACCCGATGATGTTACCACTTTTGAATGATGTTACCAGTTTTGAATGATGTTACCACTTTTGAATTTAAATTAAATTCTTTATTTTTAGAAGAATTTTTATTTGAATTTAAATTAAATTCTTTACTTTTAGAAGAATTTTTATTTGAATAGTAAATTAAAATGGTTAAAATCATTGTAATAAAGGAGAAAACTAACAAATTTAAAAATGGGTAGACGGAAATTAACAGATACGGAAAAAGCCGAAGCCAAAGAAATGAATGAACGTGAATATCGCATTCAATGATATTAAACACAGTCAACATGTATAAGTTGCTTATTAGTTTGGCGATTCGTATCATTTGGCGAAATTGGTCGACGGGATAACTGAGTAATACTGTATTTGGTTTGGCGCAAAAACGTCTTTCAATGCAGAAAATGATAAAATCAAAAGATTATTGAGCCGCTGAAAACCAATTACGTGTTGAAAGGCGATCACGAAAAAGGAAGCAATTTAATGCCGAACCGATTAATTGTAAAACATCATGTCGCCAGGGCGACCAATCCACTAGCCATGGCGTTTTACTATCGGTCGGTTCTAACCAGGAAAATTTGAGTGCCAATAGTGATTCTAACAAGCCGGAAAATGTTATAGCTATTACTCTTGATTTTCCACCACCTAAAAAGAAAACTAAAAAGCAATCGGCTTGGGAAAAACTGGGAAAAAACTTTTTTGATTCGATGTCTGATGGACCCATTCACAGATGCATGTGCTGCGATCGATTTTGGTTTAAAACCTCCATCACCAAAATTCTGCTCTGTAAAATCAAACAATATATGCCAAAGTCTTACAAGTATAACAGTATATGCCAAAGCTGTATTTTAATAATGATTACTTTTGCACCAACAATGTTAAATAGTTTGAAATGTTTCTTTCGTCGCCAACTTTTATGCTTGGCGACAATAGAGTGATATAACTTAAACGAACCGTACCTTCAAATTGCAGCATGTATAAAGTCATTTATAGCAGTGGCACGGATAATACACAATAAAACAACTGGTATTTAGCTTAAAATGATAGATGAATGTATCGAGTGAAACATTTTTCAAATGGTTGGGGTAATTTCTTAAATTACAATTATTTTTATTTTTTTATTTGTAATAAAAAATTAACCTGATTTGATAAATATTTCTATTTTCTGCATAAACTATAGAATCCAGGCCTGTTCAACCTTTCACAAAGCAGGGGCGCAATGAAAGGACTCAATGAAGCGCGCCATTGTTAGCATGGCTACAAAATGCAACTAAATTATTTTACGGTATTAGCAGCGATACACATATGAAAATACATTTCACTGTATAACATAAGACCCCTGTGAATAAAAAACTCCATGTCTTAAAAAATAAGGAATTTTTTTTTTAATTTTTTGAAAATTTCGAATTATGCATTTTTTTGCGAGGGGTCTATCTCAAAAATGTTTTAACTGGAAAGAGCCAGAAAATTAATCGCTTATTATTAAAATAAAATGTCGATCAGCGATTATGTTATGGTATTTTGTGACGTAAAAATACTTCTTGATTTATTATGAATGTGCTAATTTGTCATACGTTTGTTTTTTTACGTTTTATAAACGTAAAAAAACAAAGACAGGCGTATAACCGAATCATGGGTGGTTCCAAAAAGAAAGCCTGGAAAAGCTTTCCCTCGTGGAAATAATTTCAAATGATTTTATAATTTAAAAAATAAATAAATAAATAAATAAATGATTGAAATTACTGAAAATTTCAAATGTCTGAGGGAAAAAATTACAGCCATTTTCTAGTCTTATAAAGATTCAATGGGGGAAAGGAAAAACTTCAATAGCAATAGAAGAAAAGCTAAATTTTCAAGAAGGTGAGAAGCACTTAATTTTGTACATTTTTTACATTTCATTTTTTAACTTATTAAAAATCTTATTGTGAACTTTTCCCAAATCCAACTATCATAATTTCCACAAAATATTTTAAAAGGAATAATTATGAAACTATAAACACACGTAATAACACATGATTAATTTTTTAAAGTATGTTTTAATTCTGATGCATAAAATACAATTTGCAGAGATTTTAAATTATCTCTCAATCAAATATCAAGGTTTTAAATAAAAGCAGCATTTAAAAAAGATTTTACTAAAAAAAAAAAAAAAAAAAAAAAAAAATGCTGTTATTAGGAAACTTTCAAAAGGGCGCCAAGAAAACATTCAAAGGGCGTCGCGTTGGACAGCCCTGCTATAGAACATTCTTCGACTTTTTGTTTATTAATAAAACGAGACAGAGATGAGGAAAAAATAATGTACAGTAGAACCCCGATAATTCGGATTAATTGGGACCAGACCCAATCCGGATTATCCGGAGAATGAGAAAAAATAAAATAAAATAACGCATACTTACAGAAAATCAACTTCATATTACACATAATGAATATTTACAGACAGTAAAAATGTTTACTTTGCAATTACAAAATTTGTGATTTTCTGCTGTGCCAGTTTTGTATACCTTTTGCGGACAGCACGATCAAGCATCCATTTGAGCATAAGAAGTTCTTTGGGAATAGTCTCCACTTGATGTTCAAAATAAATCATTAATTGTTATAAATGAGATATTGCTTCATTATGGCTAATAACGTTTGGTTGATCATCGTTGATAATGGTGTTTTCGTCTGTATCATCTTGATTTTCATTTTCTTCAGATGTGGGCAAAACGATAATTTGTCATCTGTCTGAGACGTAACCTTAATTATTTTCTGCTTCCAACCAATTGCTAAAAGCGCTGATATAAACATCTGACCTGAGCAATTATCAGTTTTTTGAATATGCTCACGAAATCTTCAGGTGTAATTTCTTTTTAATACTCGTTATCCCCCCTTCTATTTCAAGCTTATTACACGAGAAATCAAAATTTGAGGCCATAAATTCTTCCACGACTTTCGGAAATTTATTATTATTATTATTATTTTTCCGAAAAGACTTTTTTATTCAGAGTAAAACTATGAAATAAATTAATATTATGGAAATTTGCCGATCTCTTCTCGAAATTTAAGAAAAAAAAATCGGTCAGACCGATCCGTATTATCCGGAGATCCGAATTAAGGGGGTCCGAATTAATGGGGTTGTACTGTATTTAGAAAATAAGACACGGTACAACATTTTTAAAAACTTCTAAAAAAAGTATTTTTAGTCTTTATTTCAAATGAAAGAAGATTTCTTTCTAAATGAATCCAAACTATAGATTTAAAGATTTTCCTAGAAAGTGATGGTAGTCTCTTGCGGTCAAAATTAATATTCTTATTGGTATATCAGAATAACTAGTTAAGACTTTTTTACTAGTATCTGAAATGAGATGTAAATGTTTAATTCACGACCCAAACATTTTTTAAAATTTTTCCAAATTATTTTTATATCATTTTTAATTAACATACAAAAAAAAAAAAAAAAAAAAAAAAAAAAAAAAAAAAAAAAAGAGTGCATTTCTTTATTTTGCATGCAATTAATACTAATTAAAAAAACATTGCTAAAATATAAAGCTATTTTTTCTTCGTTGGAATTCAGAGAAAATCATAAAAATAATTTATAATCATATATTTTTTGTTTCCAACAGGATTTTTTTTAAAACTTCTGTCACATTTTTGTAACTTATTTTGAAAGCCGTCTAAAACACTCAAGGGAGAACGTGTCAAATACTGCAAATGCAATAAAAGTTTCAGTCTAGTTTTCTCTTTTTAGAAGAATATAAGAAAGGTTCTTTAATTTTTAATCCTTTTCATAAAAATTTTTTTGCTTAAATATTTTTTTTCCTCAAAATTTTTTTTTTATCAGCTTTAAATAAAATGTTTTTAGATATTATAATATATAATATAAATGTTAAATGCAAGCAACTCTATAAAAAAACATTTTTTTTAAATTAAATATTAAAATTATTTTTTTTTTCACAAAATTTTAAAAAAGCTCAATTTTAACGATCAAAGTTAAACGCTGCTTGGATTTTTTTTATTTATTTATTTTTTTTTTTTTTTCTTGTCCGTAAATATATTTTGAAAAAATTTCAAGATCGGAATTTTGTTTAATAGCAAGAGTTTAATAGAAATAAAAAGAATATTGCCCAGTTAAACTGATGGCATTGAGCTCACAGGCTACGCATACTAATTGTACATTACAGCCTTGTATTTTCGTTAATTCCGTTCGAAAAAAAAAATTAAGAAGGGGAAACAGCTCCCCCCTTTCTCCTTTTTTATACTTAATCATTGAACTTCCTAAACTATCAAATACATGCTTTATCATATTAAAAAAACTATATCCAAAATTCAGAGCAAATCGGATAATTCTTAATAAAAACCCATTTAGCATTTATATAATTTAAGAGGAGTTATTCCCCTCTTTTATACTTAACCATTAAACTTCCAAAACTATTCAGAGATTTGAACGAAATCTGACAATTCTGATTGAAAAATCCATTTATGCAAGTTAAGGGGAGGGGCATTAGAACCCCCGTTCCCCCTGTTTATACTTATTCAATGAACACCTAATAACAGCCACGGACTCGCCTCATCAGAATGATCCTATACCTAAATTTTGAACGAAAACTGTTAATTCTGCATGAAAATCCCGTTTATATCAATTAAGAGGAGGGGCATGAGCCCCCCGTTCCCCCTGTTTATACTTATTCAATGAACACCTAATAACAGCCACGATATCGCCTCATCCGAATGATCCTATATCTAAATTTTGAACGAAAACTGTTAATTCTGCATGAAAATCCCGTTTATATCAATTAAGGGGAGGGGCATGAGCCCCCCGTTCCCCCTGTTTATACTTATTCAATGAACACCTAATAACAGCCACGATATCGCCTCATCCGAATGATCCTATATCTAAATTTTGAACGAAAACTGTTAATTCTGCATGAAAATCCCGTTTATATCAATTAAGGGGGGGGCATGAGCCCCCCGTTCCCCCTGTTTATACTTATTCAATGAACACATAATAACAGTCACGGAATCGCCTCATCAGAATGATCCTATATCTAAATTTTGGACAAAAACTGTTAATTCTGCATGAAAAACCCGTTTATATCAATTAAGGGGAGGGGCATGAGCCCCCCGTTCCCCCTGTTTATACTTATTCAATGAACACATAATAACAATCACGGAATCGCCTCATCAGAATGATCCTATATCTAAATTTTGGACAAAAACTGTTAATTCTGCGTGAAAAACCCATTTATATCCATTAAGGGGAGGGGCATGTGCCCCCCGTTCCCCCTCTTATATATATCGAAAGAACTCCAAAAACTAATCAGGGAAGCGCCTTATCAGGATATACCTACATACAAAATTTCAAGTGGATCCGATATTTTTATCATGAGTTATCGCGTTACGCACATACATAGAGAACGAACGGGCACATAAGCTCTCAGGCTATGATAGCCTGTGAGCTAAAAACTAATAAATAAATGCGGAAAAGAAGGAAAGAAAATGGTTAGTTATTGTATATATGTTATTTATTAATATTTTTTTTAATCAAAGTATTAAAAATTTCATCTTTATCTCCCATATATGGTTTAATGCTCAACTTAAAAGTTATTTTACTTAGATCTAGAAAAGCCTTAGCATTTTAAAAACATAAAAAAACCAAGCTATTTTACTCATATCTAGAAAAGCCATAACATTTTAAAAACATAAAACGAGCTGTGATAAATGTGTTGAAAGGTTTTATTTAATCCGGGAAGACTCGCACCTTGCCTGTAGGCAAAAATTTCGCATAGTTATTACAATTGTCACTAATACTTTTAAAAAAAGTCTTCAACTCATTTTCTGTTTTATCGCATGTAGAGATTGTAGCCTGTAGGGCCAAGTACAGAGTATTTTAGATTTTTTTTATTATTATTTATTAAAAATAAAACACATACACTGTTAAAAACAAACCTGTGAATTCACGGTGAAACTACTGGCAGCAAAGTAGCCGAACTTTTACTGTTCCGTTAGTAGATTTTCCGTTTTGGGAAATAAAAGAAAGGAAAACTCCGTTTGAAGAAGCAGTAACTTTCCGATACAAAGTTTGATTTTTAATGATAATAATTTAATATAATTTCTAAAATTAATAAATCGATTAATTCCAAAATTCACAGTGATTTTAAACTGCTATATTATTTTACTTACTTGCCTAATATTTTAATTTTTTTTTTTTTTTTTTTTTTATGATATACCTCAAGCCGTCCTGAGGATCGAACTCGAGATCTTTTGATAGCGGAACAAGTTCTTACTGACTGAGCCAAAGCTGCTGATGCCGGATTTTACACAGTTTGTCTTTCATGAGTTAGTGGGAAAATCTGCTGTGCTTTTTAAAGATTTCCTTCCGAATATATTCGTTAGAATATTTGTAAACGGTTTAATTTATTTTATTTTACACTGATGCATAATAATTATTATTTTTTAAAGTAATTTTTTTAACTATTTTAAATAAATAAAAAAAAAATAGCTGTTTAAAACCATTGGGTTTTTTTTTTCGTTTTTTCTTTCTTTCTTTCTTTCTTTTCTTTTCTTTTCTTTTCTTTTCTTTTCTTTTTTTTTTTTTTTTTTTTTTTTTGAATGAAAAAATAAATGCATGAATGAAAAAAATCTCTATTTATTTTTTACAAAAATAATGTTATAAAATTTTTTTTTAAAAATTGTCGTACACTATTTATTTATGTATTTTTTTTTTGGGGGGGGGGGGTAATTAGTTAAAAGATTTTTTTATAACAAAAAATACACTGAAAAAAATGTAATTTAAAAGGGATTTTTATGTTTTCTTTATTTCGTGGCGCCAGTGGGATTCGAGCTCACAATCAGCGGTCGCAGGCGATTGCCTTGACTACTCGGCCATGGCACCCCCCCCCCCTTTTTATAGTAATGTCTCCGATTTTTGCTTCTATTCCCACCCGTATCGTTATTTTCAGAAATATGATGGAGTTTTCTGATTTTTAACGGGAAATGCCCTTTTGTTGTGAAAAGGAATTTTTTCTGTGAAATTCAGGAAAAAAAAATTCGTGAATTTCAGATTTTTTTTTTTTTTAACAGTGTACTTTGAATTTTTAAAAACGAAATTGTTATTAATTAACTCTAATGTTAAAGCTATCATTCGTTATGCGCAAATAATATCTTCCTTTTTCTTTATCTCAAATTAAACATGGAATTAGAGGCCCAAGCCCGGCCTGATCCATAGAAGAAAAAATTCAGCCCGACCCAACCCGAACGAAAAAAATATTGGTTCGGCCCTAAAGTTAAAATTTTGACCTGAGCCCGACCCGAAAGTTAAAATTTTTGTCTGAGCTCGGCCCGGCCCGAGTGAATTTCTACAGAACATTGATCTATACTCTTACGGAAGAGTTCAGACCAAAAAAACTTATCTTAGTCTTTTTTTTTCATATTTATAATCTCCATTTATGCAGGAGTGCCTTAGGCTGAGATATTTGTGCTTTTAATGAACCTTTGTTTGTTGTATGTAAATGTTTAGGTTATCATTAGTGTTACTATTAATTTCAACACAATCTAACTGATTGGTAAAGTAATCATACGAATTGAATATTTCCAACTGAGCGAAAAATTGCCCAGGCCGGGAATCGAAGCCAAGTATCTGGGTTCGATTCAATTTTTCGCTCAGTTGGAAATATTCAATTCGTATCATTAGTATTATTAATCCATATTCAATGTAATGTAGACATAAAGATGTAAAAAATGGTCTATGGTAAAAGTAAAATCTTCTAAAACGGAATCGAATTGGAAAGAAAAAAATACGTTCCCTTCTTAGTAGATGTATATGTTTAACATATTTTTTTCTTGCGTATTGTTGTATTCATTTTGCAAGGATGAACAGTTTAAAAGAAATTTGCAGTTTTCAGTTTAAAAGAAAATTCCGTCATGATCATTTTTTTTTTTTTTTCATGTGTTTAACTCTATTTTAATAAACCTAGTTATCTACGATTCTTTAAAAAGAATAAATTCTAATCAGAGCTAATTTACATCTGTAATAAATTCTAATGTTTAATTGTAGAATAATGACTATTTAAAAGTATTTGCTTTTTTCGCAAAAAATTTTGGCCCAAGCCAAATTTTACTGATTTATGAACAGACTTGGCCACGTCGAAAAAAGGATTTTCATACGGGATTATTTTCATACTGGATTATTCAACAGGAACTAATTATTTTGGTCCGTGAAGACTAGGAAGAACGAAATCAATCTCGGCTTCGTACGGAAAAAACACGTTAGGCCCAGCCTGATACTCCAGGAAAAAAATTAAGGCCCGAGTCCGGCCTGAACCGAATGCCATTAATATAAATCTGCCTGAACCCGGCCCGCGGTCCGGGCTGTGCTCGGGCTTCGGGCCGAGGTCCGGTCCTTCCAGATCTCTTCATATTACAACGAGAGAAAACGCTCGCAAGAACAGGAAATTTTCCTTCACCACATTCGATGTATTTTCAAATTTCTTAATAGTAACTGTACGGAAACAGAAATATGGAGGAAGAAAACTGTCAGCAGTATCGGAAAAGTTATTTCTTAGCTTAGAATCAATAAAATCTAAGTAAGCTGCATTTCATGATAAGAGAAAATATTAGCAAAATAGTTTATTACTTCTGATCGAGATAGAAAATTTTATGATACAGTAGACGTCCGATGCACTCCCGGGAATAAAGGGTTGGTTATATTTTTGACGGCCGATTATCAGCATGAGAGATGGAGCTTGCTAGAGCAAAGTCCTAGGGAGAGTGCCCTCCATGGGGAACCTTCCTAAGGGAACTTAATCCGCATTTAAGCAAGGTTACCCAAAGTTCGAAGGAAAACTCCGAACGGTTAGGTCGACGGGCGCGATCGGATTCGAATCCAGCACCTCTCCCCTACCAGCTTCGAGAGCATAACCTCCCAGCCACTGATGGGACGAGAATAAAGGGTTTGTTGGCAAATAGAAAATGTTTTGGTGATCGAAAGTGTTGTCGGGGTCAGATGCATTTTCTATTTAGACAAACATGAGACTATAATCATCATATATACAAAAAATAAACTAAAGCAGTTCTGGAAATAATATTTTACCTGCAAAACAACGAAAATGTTACTCACTTTTAATAATAAAATAATTAAACTTGCAAACATGATCATTGAAAATTATTCGTAATGGGAATGGGACTATTTTTTGGATAAATGGATTGCTTCTTGAGTTATAAGTTATTGTCAGGATTGCTAAATTTTTGACAGTGTGATGGTTTTATTCGGTTTAAATCGTTATGTAAAAAACTTCTTTTTCACATAGTTTTTGACAATGACTACCAAAAACTGTTTAAATTATTTTTGCAACATAAAATTTGCAATTTCTTTATCATAACTGTGCAAAAGCAGAAATATAGAATAAGAAAACTATGTCAGCAGTGCCAGAAGAATTATTTCTTAGCTTCAAATCAATAAAATCTAAGTAAGCTGCATTTCACGATAAGAGAAAATATTAGCAAAATAATTTATTATTTCAGATCGAGATAGATAACTTTATTTATACATTAGACGTCCGGGGATGCTCCCGGGACCAAAGGGTATGTTTGAAAACAGAAATTGTTAGATGATCGAAAGAGTGTTGTCAGGAGTCAGATGCATTGCCTAATTAGAGAAACATGAGACTATAATTACAGATACTAAAATTTTAATTAAATATGCAATCTTAATTTTTTTTCAAAATATACGTCTTTATTTTACATTGAAATGCCGTGAGTTCATCATTTGAACCACATTTTTAAAAATCAACAAAATTGTTGAAAAGGTAAACTGTCTCCTTATCATTTTATACAAGCTTATTTTTAAATGCGCAATTGATCTTTCTTAATCACGAAAACAGCCGTCAGCTGGCTGGTACAACAGTAGTGGATGCGGCCTTGGGAATCAAGCATTTTCCAGGTCAAATGGAAATAAAATTGCAATCGTTTACCCGATTTCGGCACCGGTCATTATAATATCATACATCAATCTATAATCTAGGAATCGTTTTAAAACTGATACATTTAGCTTGTTTATAACGAGTATAGCTTGTAGGGGGCAAGTACAGCGTCCCCTAGTTTTATTATTATTATTATTATTATTATTATTATTATTATTAAAAATAAAACACACATTTTTAATTTTTAGAAACTAAAATATTATTTATTAACACTAATGTTAAACTTCGCACAAATAGTATCTTTCATTTCCTTTCCTTTATCTCAAAAAGGATATAGAATGTTGCAACAAGAAAAAACGCTCGCAAAGAAAAAGGAAAAAAAAAAAAAAAAACCTTATACCACATTTGATGCATTTTCAAATTTCTTTATGATAACTGTACGGAAGCAGAAATATGGAAGGAGAAACCTGTCAGCAGTGCCGGGAGAATTATTTCTTAGCTTCAAATCAATAAAATCTAAGTAAGCTGCATTTCACGATAAGAGAAAATATTAGCGAAGTAATTTATTACTTCAGATCGAGATTAAAAGAAAAAAAAGCAAACTTTATTTATGCTGTATTTGTCTGAGGACACTTCCGGAACCAAATGGCATGTTGGAAAACAGAAATTGTTAGATGATCGAAAGAGTGTTGTCAGAGTCGGATGCATTTTCTAATTTGAGAAACATGAGCCTATAACTAGAGATACTAAAAATAAACTAAGGCAGTTCTCGAAATAATATTTGCCCTGCTAAACAGCGAGAATTTTACTCACTTTTAAGCGTAAAATAATGAAACTTGCAGGCAAGATTATTGATTTGTAATGGAACTTTTTTTTGATAAATAGATTACTTTTTGAGTTATAAGTTATTGTCAGGATTAAAAAATTTTTGACAGTGTTACGGCATCGTCTTGATTTTCAAACCATTTCGTGGACACGGAAAATTAGAATGTATATGGATGTTTATTGGTGAGAATACCACTGGAATACCAAAATTTCGCAATCCATTTTAAACTATTATTATGTGAAAATTTTGTATTATTTAACTAAATTCAGTCGTTAGCATTTTATCAAGTGAAAAACTTTACTCTTTTTTTTTTTTTTTTTTTTTTTTAAGAGTAAAGTTAAAAAAAGAAAAAATTTCGCCGATACAGCTTCAAAAACTTTTATTGTGGAATATATAAGGGGTGTAGGTTAATTAAAGACCAATTATATAGTATAACACAGCGTCCTACAATCAGGAATTTATTGTATGGAAATTGTTAGATTTTTCTACTGTTTATACAAATTAATTAATATTTGAAACCTATAACCTTAATATTGAAACCTATTCATTTTTGAGTTTTAAGTTCCAACTATCAGAATACATTAAGATAGTTCGGATTAAACATTGTAAAATATTGAAGTCTATGTTTTGTTGGGCTAATTAATAAGAATAAATAAATAAAAAAAAAACACTTTAACCGAATGTGACCAAAATGTGAAAGCCCCATAACCCAAATGCCTTTGAGTGCCTTTCCATATACACAGGACACAGAGTTCTCGCTTTAGCTCGCTACTGCGCCAAATCACGACAAAATTCTTCATTTGGCGAGTAAAAGAACAATCGCATTTGCCAAATCACGAGTGCTCAACTTCTGTTCTTTGTGTGCGTGCGTGCGCCAATATAGTCGAGATTTTTATCCGCCTTGCTAAACGATTGAACGATTAACGCTACTTTACATATTCAGTCGCACCGTGTCATTTACATTAATTTATTTGTAGAGATACCAACTCCACACCAATTCATTTTAGATACAGAAAGAATTATGCTAAAGGTATTTCTCTATGGCCACTTAATCACTATCTATGTATCTGGACATCGCACCAATGAAAACACAAACAAAGTTACTTTCAGGCGAAAAATAGAGAAAAGTTTTGGAAGGCAGTGTCGAAATTAGCTATTTACCGTATATTAGTTGTATATAAAGTATCACTAATAGATTAGATTTTTTTTTTTTTTTAATCGGTTAAGAATCGAAATCTCACAGCAATTTTTGTTCATATTTTTATCACAGAAATCAAAGATAGCTGTTTTCAATTTTTATTTAGACTGCTGAAAGGTTTGAAACAATTACATATTTAGGAATCATTTAGAAAACACTTACTTTTAAGATTTTCTTTAGCGGATAGTCGAATTCCTATTTTATAAGCAATTACGAAAAATTTGAATATCTTAGAACATTTTAGTAAAAAGAGGATACAATAAGGGGTTAAAGATAGATTTTTCAGTGTTTCAAGCGGATTCTACTTTGCTAATTTTTTTTTCATTTGGCGACTGTTTTTTATTTTTCATTCACCAAATTCCTAATGTTGGTGAAAAGCCGGGGAGAACCCTGCGCAGACATGACTCTGATAAATCGTATAGAAGTCTGTCGTAATACGTAATTCGACATCGATTGCACGCAAAACGCATTTGTATACGTTACGATAACAAAATCGGCATCAAATCGGTAGGTCGAAAAACGGGTAGTGTATGTGAATGCATTTTGCGTGTGCCCATGTCAGATAACAACAATCGTGTTCGATGTCGTGTAAGTAAATGGAAAAGTGACGTTACAATCCACGTTGTTTCACACGTAGAAAATGAGTCGTACTCACGTCATTATGAAGTCGATATTTCCCATTTTGTAAAGAAATTCAAACACTTAGTCACACTGGTGTCATGATGTGACCGTCATTTGTTAGTGTGATGAAGCAAAGATGATATATTTTTGGTCATTTTTAGGACTGTGACCATTTGTGGTGAGTATAACGCCACAATCAAGCCATAGAACGATTGACTGGCTGTGCTTATTAAATAAACGATTACTCAGGAAGAGCAATAGACTCAGGACTGCTACAAAGAAAAAATTAAATTTGAATTCGTATTCTGCCCAAAAGCTCCTTTTAAGACAAAACTGAAATCGAATTTGAGCACTTGGAAAGTTATTCCAATTTAATCAAATTTTTAGATTGAATTATTATATCAACTTTAAAATAAAAATTCTTTCTTTTTCAAACATGGAAATAATTAAATTTTTACGTCCTTAGAAATATTTCTTTTTTACTGGAAATAAAACGAAAAGAAAAAAAACAAGTTGGAAATTGCACGTGAAGCGTAGCAAACGAGGTGCGTTCGTACGATAACGAAGTTTTAAAAATATTACTCTTATATCTCAATCTCATAAAATTGTAAATAGTGAATTACAATTAAAACGCTCATCAAGCAATGTTCTCTCTATACCATTATGTAATGGAATACTTTTGTGTGGCCTTGTAAATCAATAACAAATGTTCTTTGCATCACAGATTATGTAAAATGTATATTATAATATGTACTTTATAGTTGCATATAAATTTTATTAAGTTCGAATGAGTGCAACACCATTAAAATGCATTTGAAACATTTTCCCCCATTGACCGTAATGTAACGGAATACTTTTGATTGTCCCTGTAATTGATCTATGCATCCGATTTTCATAAAATTTGAAATAACTCGACAAAATTATTTAATAACTATGTATTTTAAATTTCAAACGTATAAAATACATTTGAAACTTTTTCCCCATTGACTATAATGTAATTGAATACTTTTGATTGCCCCTGTAATTGATCTATGCACCCGATTATCAAAAAATTTGAAATAACTCGACAAAATTATGTAATAACTATGTATTTTAAATTTCAAACGATTAAAATGCATTTGAAACATTTTCCCCCATTGACCGTAATGTAACGGAATACTTTTGATTGTCCCTGTAATTGATCTATGCATCCGATTTTCATAAAATTTGAAGTAACTCGACAAAATTATGTAATAACTATGTATTTTAAATTTCAAACGTATAAAATACATTTGAAACTTTTTCCCCATTGACTATAATGTAATTGAATACTTTTGATTGCCCCTGTAATTGATCTATGCACCCGATTATCAAAAAATTTGAAATAACTCGACAAAATTATGTAATAACTATGTATTTTAAATTTCAAACGATTAAAATGCATTTGAAACTTTTTTCCCCATTGACCGTAATGTAACGGAATACTTTTGATTGCCCCTGTAATTGATCTATGCATCCGATTTTCATAAAATTTGAAATGACTCGACAAAATTATGTAATAATTATGTATTTTAAATTTCAAACGATTCGGTTGGGTAGTTTTTGCGCTGTTATATGCGGACGGACAGACAGACAGACAGACAGACGGACAGACAGACAGACGGACGGACTGAGCGACAACAATAGGTGCTACGTATTTACATAATTACGAACGCACCTAAAAACTATGCCTCAGTATATATTCATATTTCCCTTTTGAATACAAAAAAAGCGTTTGTCACTTGCAAATAATATTTATTGTTATATATCTTGTCTGAACAATGGTAATAAATCCTTCAAATGCAGAAAACTCTCACAACAAAAGGGAAATTTCTTTTGATACATTGAAATAATTTCAAATATCTTTTGTGATATCTGTATAGAGGTAGAAATATAGGGGAAAAATTGTCGTGAGCAATATTGGAAAAGCTATTTCTTTTGTTGGATCAATAGAATCTAACGGTTTTTGCAATAAGAAAAGGAATATAAGTAAAATAACTTATTAACTTAGCTTTAGATAGAAAAAATAGTTATTTTTATATGCATTACTTGGTTATACATGAAAAAATATTTAAAGTAAAATATTTATACCGTACTTATGTAGCGACAAAGTATGACAAAACTGTCTAAAGCTGGCTAATAAAAAATACAGTAAATATGATAAAAATATGTACATAAAGGACAAAGTTAAAATATAATGTTTTATCAATTCTATTATTCTTTTTAGGTGCGTTCGTAATTATGTAAATACGTAGCAACTAGTTGTCGTTCAATCTGTCCGTCTGGCCGCATATAACAACGCAAAAAAATACCAAACCGAATCGTTTGAAATTTAAAATATATTATTATTACATAATTTTTTTGGTTTGTTTCAAAATATGATGAACATCGGATGCATAGTTCAATTACAGGGACAATCAAAAGTTTTCCGTTACATTACGGTCAATGGGGAAAAAATGTTTCAAGTGCATTTTAAGGATGTTACATTCGTTCGAGCATAATACAATTCATATGCATCTATGAAATGTATATACTAAAATATATATTCTTTACAATCTGCGGTGCAAAGAAATTTTTTTTATTAATATACAGGGCTCATAAAAATGTATTCTATTACATAATGGTACAGGGGGAAACATTGTTTGGGGTGCGTTTTATTATGTTAAACTATTTCACATTTTATGAAATTGATATACGTCGCTAAGGTTTACCAGAAGTTATAATAGAAAGTATTTAATATTTAAAGGGGGATACAAAAGAATTTGGATACTGTATTGTATCCGGAATTAAACTGGTTATTAATTAGAGCGGTTTAGGGTATTATTTTAACACTTCAGGCAGCTTTTTGTATATTCATCAATACTGATATTGAAACTCCAAGAAAGAAAATTCGTAAGCTCATGAAAATTCGTCTGAATGCAATTAAATTATACAAATGATCAAGTGTTTAATCCTCTTGCTTCAATAACGGAAGCCCAGTAGCCTCGGGACCGCACTACCACGCTATTGATTTACAGTTCGACGTTGGATTGTGTACTGGACAATGTTCACTCAACTTTTCATCTTTTTGATACCCGAAATACAGTATGATTAACAAAGTTGCTTTAACTAAACACTGAGGAAGCCATGTTAGGCTGACTACTTCACCGGAACATATATTCTATAGCAAATCAGGAACCATGGTCAAGAAAGCATGGCAGGGTCATTCTGAGCCATTATTGTAATGTATTACAGCGACTCAGTTTTTTGTTTTTTTATTTTATTTTTATTTTATTTTTATTTTTTAATGAATTAATCAGATACTGGTACTATAAAAGGAGCTTATTAAGAGTCAGAATTTTTTTTTTCCAGATCACCTTGAAAGCATATAATACTTTTAGAATTGGTGATTCCGAGATAATGTCAAAATTAAATCGAAGTAAGAGGTAGAGAAACGCTAATTGATCTATATGCTTCGTCGGATTAAACAAGGGCAGCAGTCTTTAATGGTAACTGTGGTCATCACATAACAAATTCAGAAGCAGCTGCCAGATCTCACCGTCAGAAAGTGCATGCGTACTTCTAAGCTACAGTTTCGAGTTCTGCGTTCAAAGGCAGTTAAGTTGAAAGAACATATTCGCCCCCAGCGGTAACTGTCGAAAGTGCCATGATGCATAATCCACATTGATGTAAAGGAATAATGTAATAGAGGTTCATATTTTTCACTAATGCATATATAGTTACTTTATCACCCTAAATAATTGGCTGGATTTCTACGATAGTCTTAAAAGTAATAGATATGTGCAGAGTTGCCAACCTCCGGCTTTTGTTAATTCATGTGAACGTACTTTGAACCAGAAAGTTTATTTAATTAGAAGTGTCTAATATTAACTCAGAGGGTCATTTGAAATTTACTTAATTTCTTTGACTCAATAAATTTCTGATTAGAATTATAATTATTTGGTTTTTAAAAAGCCGGAGGTTGGCATGTCTGTATGTGTCAATACAGAAGTGCGTCTTTGGACACCCAATTTCTTTTACAGTGCCACGAGAACGCTTACCAACATGCCTAGTCTACCCTAAATTAGAGATCTGCACGGGCCGGGCTCGGGTCTTTCTTCTGAAAACTCGGGCCAGGCCGGACGGGCCTAGTCACTAATCTTTTCGGGCCGGGCCGGGCTCGGGTCTTAATTTATTTTTCCTGGAGTATCGGGCCGGGCCGAGCCTAACTTATTTTTTCCGTACGAAGCCGAGACTGATTTCGTTCTTCCTAGTCTTCACGGACCAAAATAATCAGTTCCTGTTGAAAACTGCAAATTTCTTTTAAACTGTTCATTCATGCAAAATGAATACAACAATACGCGAGAAAAAAAATATATTAAACATTTGTATCTGCTAAGAAGGAAACGTATTTTTTTCTTTCCAATGTCTTTAGAAGATTTTACTTTTACCATATACCATTTTTTAGATTTTTTTTATGTATTAATAATACTAATTATAGCTGAAACATTTATATACAACAAACAAAGGTTCATTAAAATTGTAAATATCGCAGCTTATGGCACTTCTGCATAAATAGAGATTATAAACATGAAAAAAAAAAAAAAAAAAAAAAAAAAAAAAAGACTAAAATAAGTTTTTTTGGTCTGAACTCTTCCGTTAGAGTAAAGATCAATGTTCTGTAGAAATTCACCCGAGCCGGGCTGGGTTCGGGCCGAATTTTTAACTTTTTCAGGGCCTGGCCGGGCTCGGGCCTAGAAATTTCGGGCCGTGCAGACTTCTACCCTACATACTAATGCGTAATTACTAATATTGCCATAAAAATATATAGCATCAGCTGTGGACAGATTAGTAGCTAATTCCTAAACCGTTCGTTTTCTAAGAAATGATCTAATTGCAAAAATGCTTCTCTTCTAATGTTGTACTTCATCATATGAAAATCTATTTACGCCAAAATTTTTACTGTTTTAGTTGTTCGAGCACGAAGGAAGTTTTTTTCAAATATGATTAATACCACTCAGAGACCAAATAAACATTTAAATGAAATTAAAAAAATATATATCAAAAGATAACTATATTTTGATGTAAATGGATTTTGTTTTTTCAATTCGAACTATATCACAAAAATAATGGTTTAACCCCTTGGGGACGAGCGACCAGTATATGTGCCATGTGAAACGTTCATAGTCAGGGACTGACAAAAGTTGAAAATTCTTAGAAGCCAGTTGGAGAATCTTTTCTGTGACATTAACGCATTCACCGCAAAATGGAACGTCGGCAATTCATAATTCAAATTCTGATATTTTTGAGTGATGTGTATCATTTTGCAATGAACAATTTAAGAATTCAATAAAAAAATCAAACTGAGCAAAAATTTAAAGATAATTCTACTTTTACATAGTAAAAATTAAATAGAAACAAAGTATGAAATTAAACATTAAAACAGAAGACAAATTAATATTCTTACCTTTAATTCCCAACACGTACGTCTATTCGTAATTATATACATATATTAACAATGCCTTTGAGATTTTGATTTGAAATATCCCTTGTCAAATGTTGAATTTTCAGGGTTGAAATCTTTTAAAGATGGTTCATTTAACCCTTTATTTCCCATGATAGAGCACGTTCTAGAAATTATGTAATTAAGAAAATCTGACTTTACACCAGAAACTTTCAGTGGCTAATTTTGGTTTATAAAAATCCGGAATGTCTGTTATGAACTAAATCCAATATTGCTATTTTAATTTTTTGGTGGGAATTAGGATATACGGATTAAAATACCTCGAAGTATCTCGGGCGGTTTGGTATCTAGAGGATTTAATGTATCAACAATCAATTGTTAGGAAACAAATAGTTAGTCACCAAGCGGAATATTTTTGTCGCCAGGACGACCTGGCGTCTGGAATTTATCAGGACCTGTTCATAATCCTTGTTCATCTCCACCAGTAAAATTTTATGGTAAAATTTGCCTTATTAAATTAAATCATTTTCCAGATTCAATAAGGTACAAATTGCTGTTTTTAAAAATTGGTGACAAAAGATTAAAATTTCGTAAAAGGCTCCCGTCGCGAAGGGGTTAAGAATCAGCCATTAATCAACGTTAAATAGAGACATCCTGTAATAACAATTATAAAATAGTTGACTGGAGGGGGGGGGGGAATAAAAAGAAGAAGATTTAAATAACGACCAGCTGTCATTTGTCAATCAAATTAATTACACGGGTGAACCCTTTCCAAACAATTTCCAATGTTATGTTTAATTAATAGAGACAAGAAAAACTTTCTTTAAACTGAGAATATCAGACTAAATCTAATAAATTCGTCTCCACTTTTCCCAACGTACGCAAGTTTCTTTCCAGATAAAAAGTAAAAATGCCTCCCATTGCAGCTTCAATCACTCCCTCAGTACCACCACCAGCTTATTTCACAAGTAATTGCTGTCATTCTCCCCGCCATGTGTGATTTGGTTACCAATTTAGCCTTCATTAAGAACCGGGGCGACGTATTATTAACAGGTTTATTCGGCTTAGGAAACAGATAGAGAAATCGATAGGATTTTCTTTACTTATATTGGCGTACCCCGTCTGTGATAGGATTATGGGGAAGTTGGGGAGTAAATGCTAAATACACGCTATAATAATGTCGCTGTGATGGATAATGCAAATTTAATATAAAGTAATAGGGATTTGAAATTGTCACTTCTTTCCTAGTAGTAAGCATTGAGTTTTTATAAAAGTACTTGGCTTATTCAATTTGTTATGTTTATAATTATTGTTATAACGCAGGATTTTGAAAATACGGGTACCAGTATTAAAATTTGCTATGGAAAAACTTTTTCTTACAAATTTTACTTATGGCTGTTCTCAACTGCTCTGGCAACAAGCGCAAAATGTTTCGGCACATTTATAAACTCATTTTTTAATGGAAAGATTTAAAATTGGAAGCCTGATTATGGAAGCGGTTTGGAATCGAACTGAATTTTACATTTTTGATCAATTAATTTTTTATTGAGTTATAAGTGATTTCCATCACGTGATAAAAACGTTTTTCACTCCAGTTTGTATGGTTACACTTTCTCTTTGAAATTCGGCAATCAAATTAATTACAATGGGTAAATCTTTTCCAATCAGTTTCAAATTTCATATTTAATTAATAGAAAAAAAAACTTTCTTTAAACTGAGAAGATCAAACTAAATCTAATAAATTCGTCTCCACATTTCCCACATAGCCAAGTTTCTTTGCAGATAAAAAGTAAAAACGACTTCCATTGCAGCTTCAATCACTCCTTCAGTATACCACCAGCTTATTTCACAAGTAACTGCTGTCATTCTCCTCGCTATGTGTGATTTGGTTATTAATTTAGCTTTCATTAAGAATCGGGCCAACAAAATATTAACAGTGTTATTCGGCTAGGAATTCGATAGAGAAATCGATAGGTTTTTTTGTTCTGATACTGGCGTACCCCGTCTATGATAAGATTATGGAGAAATTGGAGGAACAAATACGAATACAAGCTGTAATAATGTCGCTGTGATGGATAATGCAAATTTGATGTAAAGTAATAAGGGTTTCAAATTGTCACTTCTTCCTTCCATAAGTTTCCAGTAAGTAAGCACCGAGTTACCAGTGTAAAGTTCTTATAAAAGTACTTGGCTTATTCAATTTATTATGTTTATAATTGTTGTTATAACGCAGGATTTTGGAAATAAGGTTATCGACATTAACAATTTGATATAGAAAAACTTTTGATTACAAATTTTACATTATTCGGCTGCTCACTCAGCGACCGTGGGAACGTACACAATCCTTGTTTATCTCCAATATCAAAATTTGCCTTTTTTAATCAGAGTATTTTCTCGATTCAAAAAGGCACAATATTCTATTTTTAAAAATCGGTGTCAAAAGATTAAAAATTTCGTAAGACTCTCGTCGCGAATGATTTAAGAATCTGCCATTAATCACCGTTAAAAAGAGATATTCTGCTATAACAATTACAAAATTGTTGATTGAGAAAAAAAGAAGAAGAAGAAGACTTAAATAACGACCACCTTTCATTCAGCAATCAAATTAATAACAATGGGTTAACCTTTTTCAAACAATTTTGAATTTTATATTTAATTAATACAAACAAGGAAAAACTTTCTTTAAACTGAGAAAATTCAAACTAAATCTAATTAATTCGTCTCCACAATTCCCACATACCCAAGTTTCTTTGCAGATAAGAAGTAAAAATGCCTCCCATTGCAACTTCAATCACTCCCTCAGTACCACCACCAGCTTATTTCACAAGTAATCGCTGTCATTCTCCCCGCCATGTGTGATTTGGTTACCAATTTAGCCTTCATTAAGAACCGGAGAGACGTATTATTAACAGTGCTATTCGGCTAGGAAACAGATAGAGAAATCGATAGGATTTTCTATACTTATATTGGCGTACCCCGTCTATGATAGGATTATGGGGAAGTTGGGGAGTAAAGCGAAATACACGCTATAATAATGTCGCTGTGATGGATAATGCAAATTTAATGTAAAGTAATAGGGGTTTGAAATTGTCACTTCTTTCCTTCCATGAGTTTCCAGTAGTAAGCATTAAGTTTTTATAAAAGTACTTGGCTTATTCAATTTATTATGTTTATAATTATTGTTATAACGCAGGATTTTGAAAATATGGGTACCGATATTACAAAACGCTATGGAAAAACTTTTGCTTACAAATTTTACTTAAGGCTGTTCTCAACTGCTCTGCTCAACAAGAGCAAAACGTTTCGGCATATTTACAAATTCATTTTTTAACAAAAATTTTCAAAATTGGAAAACCTTACTATGGAAGCGATTTGAAATCGAACTGAATCTTCCATTTTTTTATCAATAAATTTCTTATTGAGTTATAATTGATTTCAATCACGTTACAAACACGTTTTTTCACTCCAGTTTGAGTGGTCTTTCTCGTTGGGATTCTGCTCAAAACACCCAATTTGAGACTATTTCTTGAAGGATGTATTGTATTTGCAAAAAAAAAAACGGGAAAACGAGTGCGATTAGACAGTTTCTGAATAACGACACCTGCTAGTTTCGTGTATTTCCAAACAAAAATAAATTAAACTTTATGTCATAAAGATGCCCTTTTTCATTTAAGAACAGTCTTAAAGCTAATCTCAAATTTACACTGTTTACTTTCTGACGAATACTTGAATTCACTTCTATTCGTAAAAAGATGTTCTGTTACTAAATTAAGAAATCGAATAGCGTTTGAGATTTTTTGTTAAATGCGAAGGATATTTCAGAAATTGCTGTCAAATTTGGTATTTTGTGTCAAATTTTCGGACACGACGACATGATGAAAGCTTCCATGAAATGACAACCACTTCAAGATATAATGCAAAAATGAAAAACGCTATTCAGTTCTTTATCATTTAACAGTAAAACATGTCTGCTTAATTATTTTAAATTTAAAAATGAGTCCGTGAATGCGTTGGGAAAAATATTTTTTGTAAACTACCTTATTCTCTTAACCCGGCACGGACAAATTCTGTTGATAAAATGAGAAATTATTGACTGACACCGGAATTTACAAACGATTTTTTTTTAAAAAGAAATTAAGAATTTCCCAATTTAAGCTTTCATTGCAAAAACAAAATTTTATTAAAATATCCTTGATGCCAATTGCAAGTTTGGAATTAAAATTAGGTTTGCCCGGGGGGAGGACTAAATGAGTAACTTTAAATTGCCAGATTTCTTTCACAGCATCTATTTTTCCTTCAATAACAATCGACAAAAAGTATAGATTAACGTAAGAAGCATTCTGTTAAAAATATTTCTTAATGGAATTCTGAATTTTGCATTGGAAATACAATGTTTCAGGTAATTATGCTTTAGATTTTTCTATTTATAGGGATCTGTCCAGATTTTTCTCACTGGGTTATGTTTTTGTGAAATTAAGAAGTTTTTCTTATATTTGTGAAAATTCCAGTCATAATTTTGTGAATTTTAAATTATCGATGTCTTCAGTTTCTGTCTTTCATATATAAAAAGCTAAGTAATATGTTCTTTGGTGAGTTGAACTGCTTATTTATAGTCCAGATTTTAATTTTAAATGACTGAAGTTATGAAAAGTTCAATTCGAAGGTGAAAAAATTCTGCGAAAGGTCTATTTAAGTGATAAATAATTTTTAGAAGGGTCCTGTTTTGGTATAAAAGTCTTGTGAAGGGTCCTTTAAAGGACCTGAAAATTTCCTAAACATATCCTTGATTTACTCACTGTTAACCCTTTCCGGCACGGGCAAAATCTGTACTAAAATGAGAAAATATCCACTGACACCGGAATTCGCAAACGAATTTTTTAAATATTTTGAATTCCTTAATTTAACCTTGTATTTTAAAAGCAAAATTTTACTAAAATAATACTGGTGCCATTTGCAAGTTTGAAATTAAAATTAAGTATCCCAGACCGGGCACAGTGTGCCGGAAAAGGTTAAAGTAGGATACTTAAAAATAAACAAAATGTATTCAATTTTGAGTACTTTCTAATCTTATAATAGCTCCGAGTACATAACTCTTAAATTCGAGAAACATAAATTACTTTTTTCTTTTTTTTAATGTTCCTGTAAAAATCCACCAGGCTCCACACTTCTGATTTTTTTTCCCCTCAAGAAATCTACGGCGAGATTTTTTTTGCGAAAACAATGGAATATGAATGTGTTGTTGTGAATGTGTACATATTTATTATTATCGCTGAAGTAGATTCTCGCTCTATATAATACTTTCTTCAAAGCGTAGCTCCTAAATTTAAAGTGTGAAACCTAAAAAATATTTCACACTATAATGTTCAGTGTAGATTTCAACGGATGGTCCGGGGCGGGGGAGAGACCTTTTTCCCCGCGGAGAAATAAAATTCCCCTCCCCCGGAAAATTTGAGATTTTGTTATTTCAATGATCAAAAAGTGCAACCCCCCCCCCCCCCCCCCGGAACTCTATGGTGTCTCTCCCGGAGAAAAGTGTCTGAATTCAACAGTGATAACGTTTATTATAGCTTACATATTCACTAAATAATTTCTGTTGATACCTTCAATATGCTAAAAGAGATTTTATTGATGTTTAAATAAATAAATCAAGCAATTATGTCGCTAAAGCAAAGTTATATGACACTAAGAGGCTATTTTTTCCTTTATTTTGTCTGTGGGGAAAAACAATAAAATGAAATCAACAAAAATTCTGCTAGAAAAGAAAAAAAAACATACTGAAAGATTTAAATGATTCTGTTTTTTCAATTTAATGTAAATTTCTGATATCAAAATAAAGATGAATTCAATATCAACTTCTGTTTCGAAAAGTTCATAATATGTTGTTGGTCCAATCCTTCCCGCAGCGATTGTAAAAACGTAATGTTAAGTTATTTTGAACGAAGTTATTTTTGTATCGGAGTATATTTCCAGCGAATTTCAATCAGAAACGCAGTTTATGTTATTAAACGAGGAAAAGTTGTTGAAAGTACGACATTTTATTTTTCTTGTAATGAGAATTTGGTTAAAATTTAAGGAGAAATTCCAAATTCGCCTCTATCTTTATTTCATTTTACGTATTCAGAATAATTTTTTATTACGAAACAGCAAAAGAGGAATGAGTGTTTAAGAAAACAGAAATTTTATTGAGAAATTCACGAAATGGTTGTTTCTTTATTACCTCAAAGATATGTTTCACAACTCTTGGAAAAAATGTTTGAAAAGTTTTATGCTTAATGTAAGAACTGTGAAATGAAAATAAAGATCAAAACACCAACCTATGTGTTGAAATATTTGTACTGCGTTATTATATATTATATCATCTTCAGTGATATAAAAATTCAGCCTTGGGTGATTTTGCCACAAATTTTTGTTAAAAGATTAATTTCAAGGAAAAGGAAATGCTAAATAGTATAACATAAATTATATTTTTGTAATGAGAAGTTGGTTTGAATTTAATTAGAAAGTACAAATTTATTTCCATGAACAGGGGAGCAACAGAGGATCATAACCTTTTCTGATTCTTTTTTTCAAAATAGTGTAGTAATCACCTTAATATTGAAAAATACCTTATTAATCAAAATGAATCAACCCCTTCCTCATTTTCGAAAGGCCTCCATAAGTGATATACTATACAAATCCTATCTAAATCATTTCGATATTTTGATACAGTGCAACTTAAATCTTGTTTCATTATTATTATTATTATTATTATTATTATTATTATTATTATTATTATTATTATTATTGTCATCTAAAGTCAATATCATGGACTTAAATCTTGTTTCATTATTATTATTATTATTATTATTATTATTATTATTATTATTATTATTATTATTTTATTGTTATCTAAAGTCAATATCATGGTTTATCCTTACAGATAAATCATCTTATGAAATCCGATTTCAATTTCGATATAGATCAAAAGTTCAGCTGTTTTGGGGATAAAGGAAATAATTTTTTGTTCGGGGAAAATTTTTGTTAAAACACGGACTTTGTGTCGTAACTCGCCAAAAACGACCCTTGCAGCCTTGCAAAATAACTTGCATTAAGTATTAAGTTGTGAACATTAGTTTTATTGTACATAAGCACCATAAAATGTTTTGTTTGATTCAAGACTTTCTGTAACACTGGCCCATGGATCACTAGTGATTTTCGGGCGGCCTCTTATGATCTATTTAGGTTCCCAAAACGGTAGTAGAAATAATATTCGAATGAAATACAGACACACTGTAGCTAAAAAATTTAGAATACCAAAACAATTTAAAAGTCGCTAAAAATGTTCCTCAGAATACTGAGCGTATAAAAAGGATGTCCTCAGAATACTGATAGAATAAAAAAAAAGTGGTCTTCAGAATACTCAAAAAAGATTTGTTCTCAGAACGTCAGAACAGTCAGAGTATTAAAAAAGTGATTCTCAGAATAGTTAGAGTATTAAAAAAGTGGTCCTCAGAATACCCAGAGTATGAAAAAAGTGGTCCTTAGAATACCCAGAGTATGAAAAAAGTGGTCCTCAGAATACTCAGAATATAAAAGTGGTTCTGAAAATATTCACAGTATAAAAAAGCGGTACTGAAAGTATTCACAGTATAAAAAGTGATACTCAAAATAATCTTGAGTGATTATTTAAATCACTTAGGCAAATAATCTCAGTAAAAAAGTGGTACTCAAAATACTCACATTGTAAAAAAGTGGTACTCAGAATGCTCAGCGAATAAAAAACACTGGCTCTCAGAATTACTCAGAGAATTAAAAAAAAAGTGATCTTCAGAATACTCCGAGTGAAAAAGTAGTCGAGTACTCAGAGAATAAGAAATTGGTTCTCAGAATACTCTGAGTATAAAAGTGAAAAAAGTTTGAGAAATGCCAGTCTAATTGAAAAAAAATCCCTTGAAGATAAAAGTATTAAAAAATTCAGTACTGGAAAGAAACAAATAAAAAATGTCTAAGTGAAACAATTTCGTAAGGTTAATATAGATTTTCAATATCAAAACAAAGACAAAAGCAATATCAGGTGCCGACTTTTGTTTTTCTTTCAACAATTTTTAGTACTATCGGTCATTACATTTCCCCTAGTGAAATAAAATATCAATCATGGGTTATTTTGAGCAAAATTATTATTTATGAACCGGGTCATACTACCATTAAATTTCAATGAAAAACATAATTACAGCTAATAAGCAGAAATGAAAGATAAAGTACACCCTTTTCGTATAATGTAACGAGAAATTGATTGCAATTTGATGAGAAATTCTAAATTCGTTTCTATTTTTATGTCACTTAGGTATAGAAAAATATATTTTTTTTTTTTTTTTTTTTTTTTTTTTTTTTTTTTTTTTTAAACCCGAAATTAGCCGTAGAGAACTAAAAATTTCTCAAAAGAAAAAAAAAAAAAGGTAGAGAATTCATGTAAAAATTAAATATTTGTTACGTCAATAGTGTTCGATAATTTTGATGAGTTTTGTTTAAGATAGAAATGTTTATAAAGGTCACTCAAATTAAATATTTTTCTTTAAGAGATCAATATCTATTTTACAGAAAAAGAAAAAAACCGCGTTTATCTTATATTTTTATTAACGTAACCTGTGAAAAAAATGTTTTTTCAGCTACGAAAACATGACATAACAAGGAACGAAAATATACTGTACTCTATTTCGAGTTACATTCACGATTCCAAATAAGGGTTATTCATCATTAAAAACACCAGAAACTAAGAAACTTTCTTTTGCTACCACTGAAATTCATGTGTTCGGCAAGGCCTGTATGTGAATGAGAGGTCATAACCGTAAAATATTGTTAAAATTTAAAAACTCTTTATTTATAAAACTTTAGGAAAAGTGTTGGTTAGAATTTAGCAGGGCTGGACCGGGCGAAGAATTTAGCCTCGACAATGTGATAAAATTCAATCTTATTCAATTATAAATTTCGAAAGCTATTAAACAAAAATAACTCAAGTAAACGGACTTCTTGAACGGCTTCAATATTTGATTCCGAGTCTTAAAATGTCTATGCATAAGTTGAAACAATTTTGATTAAGGCCCCTGTCCTCGCTCGAGGAAACGCTCGCGAGCTAATTCTGTTCCTATGGGAGAGCATTTTTCTAATAACTCTTTCGCATTTTGACATTTTTGAATAATTTTTTTTTTTTTTTTTTTTTTTTTTTGCATTGGATAGCTGAGGTGCATGGCGACAGCGCACCTTTTTTACTTTTTCGATTTTGGTTGCAGATATTTTTTACAAAGTTAGTTTCACTTTCAAAACCGGTTTCGAAACTGAAAGTGTTTTTTAAAAAATATATCTGCAACAAAAATCGAAAAAGTAAAAAAAGGTGCGCTATCGGCATGTACCTCAGCTATCCAATGCAAAAAAAAAAAAAAAAAAAAATTATTCAAAAATGTCAAAATGCGAAAGAGTTATTAGTAAAATGCTCTCCCATAGGAATAGTATTAGCTCGCGAACGTTTCTTCGAGCGAGGACAGGGGCCTTAAGTTTGTTGCACTGGTTGATCCAAAAGGGAAGGGAATCCTTTTTTCTTAAACTTTCACAAAAATTGAACATTTTCGATTTCTTACATTACATGTATCGAAACATATTGAAATACTCATTTAAACACAGATTTCTATTTTAATCTTATTTTAACCTAGAAGTAAAAAATGTTGATTTTAAAGAATTAAAAGATCAAAACAGATTTTAAATATCTGATTTAAGAAAAGTGCAATCAAAATTTGGGAACCTTACCTGCAGCATACCTTAAGTGGATTCGGCTTTGCTACCGAATGTTATAATGTTATTAAAATTAACTTATTTATCGCATTAAAATAAATATAATTTAAGTAATTTCAATCTATATAAAGTTTTTCTAAATTTTCACCATATAAAAAATATTCTGAATGCGAATCCCGTAATTATCAAAACTTTCAGCTTTTCGTACACGAACCTTTTCAAGTCATGTATTTTTCTATTTTAATGATTTTAAACACATATTTAAGTATTAAATTTAAAAAAAAAGTATTATTTGAAGATTGGGCTAAAATTCATAATTTATTAATTGAATTTATTTATTAATTAAACACGTTACCTGCTCTAAACATAATTTCAATACTGTATATGAAAAATACAATGTAGCCATACTTCGTAAATCTTCCATAAGTTTCTACGTATTTATAACCATTAATGTGTCGCATATAAGCATTCGAAATCACTAAGCCATCCAAAATGCGTAGTATATTTTATAAAATTTGAAAACTCGTGACCTATTCTTAAGCTTATACGTCAAGCCAATTAAACATAAGTTGTAGTCCATGACATACATGTGGTTATTTAATCTTAAAAGTTAAAATAGAAAAAATGTGAACCACTTTCGGGATTTTTTTTATCGCATTTATGAAACATAAGGACGCTAAAAAATGAAAGGTGTGTATTTAAATGAGGAAATTTGTTTAAGAAAATGTTTTAAATGTATAAAAATGTTTCAGATTTTCTTACTTAAAATCGGATGCCTCTTTATGCAATATTTATTCAGGATTCTAGCATTAAGATTTTAAGTAAAAGAACATTATCGCATTTAGGCACAATGACCTTATTTGTTCAAACTCAAACATTAGTCATTACAGATATTTATAAATATCACTTCTTTTAAGATGCTCCTCCGAAAAGTTCACTAACAAAAAAAAAATTTACACATTCACCGATTCAATTTTATGCCCAAAAGCATGAAATTGGCAGAAATTACTATTGAAGGTGTTGGAATCAAATAGCGGTTTTTATTTTTCAACAAATGCGTTCAATAATCTTGATCTATTAACGTTTCTGCTCATACTATCTAATAACATCATTTCAAAAGCTCAATTTTAATGTCATTTTCTGAAAGATCTTTTGTCTTTATTGTAAAATAAAAATTCTTTGAAAATTCTTTGATTTCATATTTTTTTAAATAAGAGCATTTGTAAATTTTAAGCGTTTAAGCCTGTAATTGTCTTCGTAATTTTGTCAGAAAGAAACAGTTTGTATCTCAGAACAAATTTATATCCGTTCTAAACTTCGTGATATAACTAATAAAATCGATAATATATATATATATATATATATATATTATCGATATATATATATATATATATATATATATTATCGATGTTCACATTTTAGTCTTCTGTATCTGTTGTAAGATACAAACATGAAACACATACATGAAAGAAAAAAAAAATCACATCTGACATATTTACATTACAGGATTAAGACTGTATAAATATGATAATATGACGTCTTTCTAGAAATTAAAGAATTTCATACGCAGAAAAAATTCTGCTTAAGAACTATATTTATAACATCAGAAGTATTATCTGAATGGTCCTCCCACCTGCGGATCTGTCATCTTGATGTAGGGTTTTTCTGTTTGCTAGAAGCAGCTGCAAAGTCTACTCCTGGCTGCATGTTTCGTTTTTACTTCTCTTTTATTTAACTTACGTTCAATGTATGTAAATGGGAAATTTTGTTGTAGATTTTTTCACTCACATTTCAGTATTGCTAGAATTGTAGAAATTTTGTTGTAGATTTTTTCACTCACATTTCGGTATTACACCGGTATTCGGTATTTTCGGTATCACATTTATTAATCTGTATTTATTTGAATACATATTTTTAGTATAATTTATGGTTCAGTTGTTCAATTCATAATTAGTAACTGGCTATGAAATTGTAGAAAAAAAAAAGGTATTATGCGGTATCACATTTATTAATATGTATTTATTTGAATACATATTTTTAGTATAATTTATGATGCAGTTGTTCAATTCATAATTAGTAACTGGCTATGAAATTGTAGAAAAAAAAAAAAGGTATTATGCGGTATCACATTTTATTAATATGTATTTATTTGAATACATATTTTTAGTATAATTTATGGTTCAGTTGTTCAATTCATAATTAGTAACTGGGTATGAAATTGTAGAAAAAAAAGGTATTATGCGAAAAGAGTAGAAAAAAAAGATACATAAAAAATAAAGGGTATAACAGAATGCTTTGTAAAAATACTATTTTACAAAATAGTACCTTAATGTTAATTAAATTATAATAATATGTTTTGAAAAATATTTAGAAATTCTAAATTGCTATCTGAAAGATTATTTTTTTCTGTTGTACGTTAATAAAGAAACAGAGAAGAAATTATATATTTTTTGAAATAAAGTTTATGTTTTCTTCTAAGTATAAATCAAAGGAGCGAATTTTCCACAATAGTGGCAACCACAATTCTTGCCACATTAACGTATTTGAGCAGAAACTTTAAATTGCATTTATTAAATTGGGAGTAATTTTTAAGATAAACGAGTTTTTATGTAAGACTGTCTTTTATAAATATAATTTTACTTTAATACTTATTTTTAGAAATATTTGTTTTCCAACCACTGTTTTTAATTAAACAGTTCCAGATTAACTTTAAAGGAAATATACTATGGAATATTAGCCACAGTATAAATGAATTATTAGTCACAAATAAAAATACTTTTTCAATTTTAATCTTTATTGTGAATTACAATCTACAAAAATCCTATAAAATTTATGCCTACAAATTTATGAATATCCTAACATTTAGATATTCTAGAAACCAAATAATTTTATGTACAGAAAAATTCTGATAAAGAACTGTACTTTTATTGTCAAAAACACAATCTGAATAATCCACCAACTGGCAAATCTGTTGTCGTAATATGGAATTACAGGGTGATTCTAAATTGATGGTACAAACTTTAAGGGTGTATTTCGATTCAAACTGCTTATTTTCCGATTTATTTTTAAATTCATTTTTGCTGTCATATGCATCAAACCGGCAAATTGTCTTATTTAGAAAGTACACAAGGTGCCGTGATTGTCGATTCTTTGATAAATGCAGAAAATATTGAAAAAAAAAAAAAAAAAAAAAAAAAGAAAGACAAGAAAAGAAAAAAAAAAAGGCAATCAAAAACGACATTTTGAACCGATTTTTTCGAAGCGGGAGATTTGGGAACGAAAAAAAGGTCATACTGAAGAGGTAATTGTTTATAAATCAAGTTCTCATGAAGTGAGCGTAAAAAGACATCACACACCACCTCATACGTCCCTTCAAGAATACCCTCAGCAAGTTTCATGTTTCTACTTTTAAAAATGTGTCTGAAATTGTATCGGAAAATTTCGAGCTGTTGAAGGTGGAAAAGCATTTTTTCGAATACACCCTTAAAGGTTGGAACAGGATACTGTAACAATAATTTACTGTATAGGAATATAAGGACGCAAGTAAAGAGTTGATGTACACGTACAAAGACAAACACCAAGGGGTCAATCTAGCCCCCCTTTTTTTTTCAAAATTAATTCCTCCTTCATACCAGAAAATTCCTATTCTGTTCTTTTCTTTATTTAAAACAAGCATTTCATAATTACACAAAAAAAGAATTTTTTTTTTTTTTTTTTTTTTTTTAATTTAGGACGTAAAATTGAAATTTTTGAATTAAAAAAAAAAAAAAAAAAAAGACTCCATTACTATTTGGTTTCATGTATTTCCAGTATTTGACCAATTTGACAGTTTTACATTTTTTTTTAAAGACTAATTTTGATTGTATTCCGAAAATTTTCTAACAATTTTTTCTTTACGTTATACTTAAATGTCTGCATTGAAACTAAGAAAATAATAGTAAAAGAAATTTCTGGTATGAATAAAAAATGTTAAAATAAAAAAGCGACCAAATCCCCCCCCCCCTTGATGTTTGTAACTCAAATTATTACTTGCGCCCGTACATTCATTCCTACAGGGCCGGTCCATTAATCTTTAAATCGCTCCGTGCAAAAAGTAAAAAATTGCTCCCCTTACATGCAAACATACTAAGCATTTTTACAAGTTTTCAGTAAATGTTCGAAAAAATGAAAAAGAAAGAGAAACAGTGTAATTCACATGAAGTAATCTCTTTCGCTGTATTCTCGTCTTCTATTTAGGTGCGTTCTTAATTATGTAAATACGTAGCACTTATAGTTGTCGTTCAGTCCGCCCGTCTGTATATAACAACGCAAAATCTATCCAATCGAATCGTTTGAAATTTAAAATATATAGTTATTACATAATTATGTCGAGTCATTTCAAATTTTATGGAAATCGGATGCATAGATCAATTACAGGGACAATCAAAAGTATTTCATTACATTATGGTCAATGGGCAAAAAAGTTTCAAATACATTTTAATCGTTTGAAATCTAAAATACATAATTATTATTACATAATGTTGTCGATTCATTTCAAATTTTATCAAAATTGGATGCATAGTTCAATTACAGGGACAATCAAAAATATTCCGTTGCATTACGGTCAATGGGGAAAAAATGTTTCAAATGCATTTTAATTGTGTTACACTCATTCGAACATAATAAAATTGATATACATCTATAAAGTACATATTTTAATATACATTTTGCATAATCTGTGGTGCAAAGAACATTTGTTATTGATTTACAAGGCCACACAAAAGTATTCCATTATATAATGGTATAAAAAGAAGATTGTTTGGTGCGCATTTTAATTGTAATTAATTGTTTACAATTTTATGAGATTGATATATGAGAGTGATATTTTTAAAACTTCGTTATCGTACGAACGCACCTCATTTGCTACGCTTCGCATGCAATTTCCAACTTGTTATTGCTTAACAAGAACAGGTACTGCATTTACAAAGTAGTCTTGAGAACTCTGTTTTTTTTTTAATCTCATTTTGTTTTAGTAATTTTGCGCCTCTAATTTTTATTTTTTATTTTTTTAAAGCCATGGTGGGGCACGGATTGACGGAGTGTTAGTCCGACCCTGATTTCTATACAATAAATGATTGTTACAGTGTACTGAAGTAATCCTTAAAGTTCGTACCATGAATTTAGAATCACCCTGTATATTTGCTAGAAGCTACAAGTTTCTTTTTCAGGAACAATATTTATTTTAGAACCACTGTTTTTAATAAAGTAACTCCCGAGTAATTAAAAAAATGAAAGATAATATTAACATTTGAAACATCTGAAAGTCAAACAAACTGAGTAGACAGACGAAAATATGTACTAAATGAGTCTGATGAATCTACATGAACATGATACGTTAGAATCAGATGTTGAAAATATCTTTAAGACAAAGAATTGATAAGGATGCCGTATAAAGAGATACACCCTAAAAGTGCAAAACCTTCTACAGATTAATTCGGTAATTTTATTTATACCACGTGTGCTTGTCACAATGGCAATTTAGTTAAGAGACATGCTCTGCTCAAGCGATGCCTATAAAGAATAACTCTCTCTGAAAATCTGCAGAATATTTACAACCTTTTTTGCAACATCTACTGTAAGACGAACAGATTAGAAAACATGGGATGGATTTATTTTTAAAACTCTCATTCTTGCACTGTTAAAAATTTTCGTTAAATAATGACGCGTTGACTGCATATTTGATATTCACTTTACCATTTTTCTAGAAAATTTGTTAAACACGATTAATTTACAACGATTTCGTTGATTTCGTTCGACCAATAGTAAAAAAATCCTCTTTTAGCTGTTATACCTAAATACACTCAAACGAATGCTATTTCACGTAATGTTACTTCTCTTCTAACCAATCAAAACGTTTCTCATTCAGTTTAAGAATCTGGCAACATCTGAAAAGTTGTTTGCGCGGTTGTGTTTGTTTACGATGGCGGAGCGAGCGCGAAATTTATTTCATCGTCAATCTTGTACGAAACGAAGAAGGAGAAATTTCATCATTCAAGTAAGTTATTTTGCTGGTTATTTTAAGACTTATCATGTTTACTTTCATGTTGGTGGATTAAAATGCGAAATTTAAAAAATGAATTCGAATATGTAACATCGAGATGCGTTTAAATTCTGGGTAGTGTCTATTTGGTATCCCCTGGATCCAGAAAACTGGCGCATGCGCATCTACCGTTCTCTCGCACGCCAGCTTTGTGATTCCAGGGGATAACATGTAGACACTACCTACATGTTATCCGTGTTATCCCCTAGAATCACAAAACTGACACATGCGCATCATGAATCAAGCCGAATCAAGCGCATCAAGTTATTTGTACAATATGAATACAATTATAACTATCATAGTCTAAACATTTATCATTTTTTATTAAAAAAAATAAATTGCATATTATAAATGAAAAATACATGAATATTTTATAATTAATATTTAACAATATTTAGTAATAATTACTATACATAGATAATAATAAATTGTTAATGATTAATATAATTAAGATATAATATTATTAATATAAAGCAGGTATAATTTCGGGGTATCCCCACACATACACACACACAGACTTCTGATATTATTACTTTGTTTTTTTATGGATTAGAAATGAAAATTCTCCCTGGAACTACAGCTTGAAAGACAAAATATATATAGTTTTTATTACAGATAGCTTTCTAAGAAATATAAATAATATAATTATTAATTACTACTAAACTAATATAAACTATTTATTTAGAGAAAGCTATAATGGATTTTTTAATATAAGTTATATTAATATTACTATATAATAATTAATTAATAAGTAATATTAATATTTACATGTTGCATCATAATTTATTAATAATAATGCTAATTACATTATATAATAATAAATTGCAGCTAAAAAACAAAATGTATGTAGTTTTAACTACAAATGCCAAATTTTTAAATAATATAAATAACATAATTATTATATAAGTATATTATATTATACAAAAATATTATATAATAATTATGTAATATATTTATATAATTAATTATTAAAATTTATACAATAATTAATTATTAATAATTAAACTTTGAAAAATATTTTTTTAACTTTAACATTATAAATAATAATATAATTATTATTATTTTTGTAAATATATTATATAATAAATTAATTGATAATTAAGTATAAATAATTGAACTTTGAAAAATATTTATATAACAACTTCTATTATATTAATATCACGATATAATAATAAGTTAATAAATAATATTAATATTTACATGTTGCATAATAATTTATTAATAATAATTACATTATATAATAATTAATTGCAGCTAAAAACAAAATGTATGTAGTTCTAATTACAAATGCCAATTTGTTTAAAATATAAATAATATAATAATTATTATTATTATTATATATACATTATATAATTACTATATAAAAATATTAGTAACATTAGTAGATAATTATGTAATATATTCATATAATTATTAATTAATAACTCTATAATAATCACATAATTATTAATTAATAAGTGTATAATAATTATGTAATTATTAACTGCATAACTAATACTATATAAATAATATAATTCATAATTAATAAGTATTTATTTACAGAAAGCTATAATTGATTTTTCAATATAAATTATACATAATTATATTAATATTATTATGTAATAATTAATAAATTAATTAATAATAAGATTAATAATATTATATAATAATTAATTGCAGCTTGAAAAACAAATGTATGTAGTTTTAATTACAAAATGACAATTAAAAAAAAATAATATAATTAGTATTATTTTTGTAAATATATCATATAATAAATTAATTGATAATTAATTATTAATAATTATACGATAATTAATTATATAAAAATAATTGATAATTAATTTTAAATAATTAAGCATTGAAAAATATTTATATAACTTTAACAAAAATCTAATTTTTCAAAAAGTTAATTTATTCTGTTTTCAAACTTTACAGAGATCCCCGCTTACCGGGGTTCGAACCCACGACCTCCGGTTCCCAGACAGACACCATACGAATCACGCCATCGCGTTTTCAGAAATTTTGTCGCTTAAAATAAAATGCATAACAAAACAGCAGAAGTAGCGTTCTCAAAGTATAAGAGCATGGTAGATGCGCATGCGCCAGTTTTGTAATTCTAGGGGATACCATGTAGGTAATGTCTACATGTTATCCCTGGAATCACAAAGCTGGCGAGCGAGAGAACGGTAGATGCGCATGCGCCAGTTTTATGGATCCAGGGGATACCAAATAGACTCTACCTAAATTCTGTTGTCGTGATCTATTCAAAGTTGATTCAGAATAGAATTAGATAATTTCTTTCTCCTGTTTTTATATCATATAAATACGATATTTCGTCATATGATAGGAATCTTTTAATTTTTGTGATTTTTTTTTTCTTATCGCTTTTGATCGTTATTATTTAATAATAATAATAATAATTATTATTTTTTATTAACACTTACTACACGTTGAAGAGCAGTTTGTTTTGAGCGTAATAGTCCAAATAAATAATTAAATATTTATAAATTTTAGCAAATGTAATCGCAATGAGATTTTCAGAGTAATGTTGCACTAAAATATGAAAAAATATGTGAAAAAAAAAGGGGGTAAATTGATTTTTTTTTTTTTTTTTTTTTTCAAGTAAAATTAACTTTGCCCATATGTGGTTGAAAATAATTTTTTAAACTAAATAAACAGTCACTTGCATAATTAATAAAAATTTGTAATAGCTAAACCTGAAGCAACATTACTTCACTTTATGCTTTTATTGTCTTCATGAAGAAAGCTTCATTGAATTGACAAGGAAATTGCATCATGTTTATTAGGCATACACATTAATATTTATTTGACCTTTTAATAATTTAATCATTTTGAAAATTTTCCTACTTTTCAGTTTATTACTTATTAGTTTTAACGTTTTACTATATTGCAAGCATTTTTTATAATTTGCATTGTGTTATTACATTCAAGTTGCTGTTTAAAATTGTAAACAAAGCAATGACCAGAAATCTGCAAAATTCTAAAATTCACACAACGACTGATCCCAAGTTGTGAGAATTTGAAGTCGTCTACTTCATATATGATGATATATATCAATGAACCCTGCAATTTAGCATAACTATAAATTTAAAAAAGTAAAGGGCGAGTGGGGTGATGTGGGACACTTTTCATAAAAGTAAGAAAATCAATTTTGTGTGACACAAATTAAAATTTCGATATATAGAGGGTAAGGTGATTCACTTTTTAATCTCTCTGAACAATTTAGAAACACAATATGCAACAGCTATTTTATAATTATTGAATATCCTTCTTTTATCTTTATGACTATGTAAAAAGAATAATATCTACACAAGCTTGTACATATTGATATGAATATCAGAATATCTAACGCTGGCTCAGTACAGCCATCTAGCAGATCTAAATGTAAACATTGGTACATTTGTACCTAACAATAATTAAAGAAATTGTAAGTTTCAAAATGTTTCCAAACCCCCTCATTATAGCAGTTAATCAAAGCTTTATAAGGCACAAGTTGTCTAGTATCAGATAGCTATACAATCAAACAAGAATTGTAGGTTGATAATGTATGATGTGTCGAATATAAAATTTACAAAATCTGCTTGCCTGAAGAAAAAAAAAAAATCAAGATAGTCATGGATGGCAATTAAAAATTGTCAATTCAATTTATTTACATTTTGAAGTAAATGAATACATTATAAAGGTTATAATTTCCCGGATATGTCCTGACTTTTCTCACAAGGTCCTATTTTTGTGAAATTCAGAAATTTTTCTTACATTTGTGAAAATTCTAGTCATAATTTTGTAAATTTTAAATTATCAAGTCTTCATGTTCAGATTTTTCATGTGAGCTAAGTAATATGCTTTTTGTGGACCTGAACTGCTTATTTACAGTCCAGATTTTAATTTTAAATAACTAAATTTTGAAAAGTTCAATTCAAAGGGGAAAATTTCTGAGAAAGGTCTATTTAAGAAACGAATAATTCTGAATTGGTAAAGGTGTTTTGCGGAGGGTCCTGTTTTAAGATAAATTATTTTGTGAAAGGTCCTTTAAACATTTTAAAATTCCCTGATATTTCCAGGTTAGTCTCAAATTTCCAGATTACTGTTAAAATAAATTTTCAATGATTATTTCTTTAACAATATTACGTTTATGTATGGAAGCAGCAATTTCAGCAGAAAAAGAATATGGGACTAAACAATGCCTATTATTTCTTCATACTTTATTTTTGCAGTATGTTATGATTATTGCTTACTGTTGCTGAAAAATTGCCAAAAATAAAAACTATTTAAAAATCTATTTCATAAAATAATAATAATTTGTATGCTTGAGAATAATAAACTGTTGAGATAGTCAAAGCATAGCTTTTAAAGAAATTCCATAAAAGTGTCCATTTACGGCACAACTACCCTATATGGATATTATTTTTTTTCTGTGTGTGAAAGAAGGGGGGGGGGAGGCTTGAAATTTTCAGTATTAGTTTAAGGATTTCCAAAAATTTTAGGAAAATTAAGAATTGTATCAGATTGAAAGAGCTATACTCGCTTTATTAAAATATATAAATAACTAATGCAATGTATAAATTTTTTATTATTAAGAAAAAAAAAAAAAGCTTTATACATTGCTAATGTATATTATATATGAATATATTTGGCAAAAATGTTACAGTAATATCAGAAATATCTCGATTTCTTTCAAAAATAGAATTATTCTTCTTTCATGAAAAACTGCAAGTTCCATCATAATATCAAGAATAACATATTGAAGTACATACTACAGAATGCTATAAAACTAAAAAATTTTGTAATTTTGTCCCTACATCTGAACTTAAGGTGTCATTGTTTACATCAGTGAGGATGTATGGATTTTAGGTGCCTGTGGATTTGAGGAAGTCTGCTGCCCATTTATTTTTTAAATATCAATTTTTTTTTTTATGTTTCATATATCTGATGTTTACTTTCAAAAAGATGTTTCATAGTTTCTATATTTTATATTTATTTTCAATCTATCATGCTGCAAGATATTTTTTATGTTTTCTGTTAAAAAAATTGTTAATGAATTTTTGAATTGTTGTTGACTATGTCATACTGTAGATAAGGAATTTTTGTTTCTGGCAGTGAATTTTTTACTGTCTAATTTAGGTAATTAGTTACATAGAGCTTTATTAGAAAATAATCTTTTTTGGTTTTGCTTTTGATTTAGTTGAATTTAAGTTTAAACTGTATGGCATTGTAGAAAATAAAATATGACAAGATTACATTTATGTTAACTTTTTCTTTAAATAATAAACTATTTTTTATTTCTGATTTTTTAATGTTTCATACTGAATCCTATATTTTGTTTTAAATATATAAAGCAAATAGTTTTTATTTTTAATTTTGTTCTTAGTAATATATATATATATATTGAATATTGTTTGCCATTTTTCTAGTTGAATGCAGTATGTTTCTTTTTAATTTTATCTTTGCTTGAAAATGTTTATTTAGTGTTCATTTTTGAAGGAGTAGCCAACCATCCTTTATCAAATTTACAAATTGCACCCTGCCCTTTTTAAAAGTAGTAAAATGCATCACTAGTTGTATCCAGAGATTTCTAATAAAAGTTTCTCCATTTCATAGTATTTCTAAACCTGTGTTCTTACAATCTTGCAAAAAAGATTAAATTTTCTTATTTCTTTAGGGGAAAAAAATGAAATTATTCAATCACCTTGTAATTTATTTGTATTTTTTTATTTTTATGTCATAAAATCATTCAAAATTAATGTTTATTGCATATTTTCCCACTTTTTTTTTCTTCATTAAAGTCAATAATATATTTTCTCTTGCGATAGTGCCCTTTTTCTTTCTAGTGTAAACACTAATTTATTATAGCAGTAAATTGGCTATTTAAAAAATTACTGGATTATTATCATTATTTTTTTAAATATTGTGATATTTACAATCCTTCATTATTTAAAATATTTTTATATTTAAAACTTTTGAAAATTACAATTAAAATAAACAAATCAAAAGATATCATTTCACCAGTGAAATAATAAAATTAATACTTATAATATAATAAAGTATGGTAACTTGTAATTAAATCTGAGATTTTCTGCATATAGAAATGAAAACCATGGCCTGTTTGTGTTTAAAATTATTGATCTTAGAATTCAGAACAGGCTCAATTAAAGATATTTTGATTGAAACACTTTGACATCATATCAAATAAACAGAGCAATTTTAATCAAAACCAGTTTTGCTTGCCAACAGTAATACCCGTTTTTTAATTGCTTAGGTATAATTTAGTTGAAATTATTCTAGGGTTCAATTGCATGACATCTCTCTGTATATAAATTTAGTTGGTGTGAATAATGCATCAATATTACTTTTAGTTTTTATTATGCGTAGTTTGAAATATTGAAACACAGACTGCACACTTGCAGTCTTCTATTCTGAATACAAAAGGTTTCTTTCTTTCTTTTTTTTTTAATACAATTTTCAAAGATTTTGTATATTGAAAAAACTATCTTTAAAAAAAGTAATTAAAATGAATGACTCTACTGAATCAGTATTTGCTGACCACTCTTTTTCTTTAAAAATGTATATTTTGATGCAGGAAAAAGAGAATAATCAAAATAGATATATTTGTGTTTGTACAAAATCTGTCATTATATTTAGCTCTACTTGACAAAGGGATTAAAATTTTTGTAATTTTTTTTAATCATTTTACAAGGCTTTTATCAGATTGAAATTAGTTAATTTCTAATTCCCTTATGTTTATGTAACTTAATTGTACTTGGAACTGCTTTCACTTTAGAAATCAGTCATTTTCTTAGGGAAAAGTTAATGACCTCCCCCCCCCCCCCCCCAGAAATAAAATAAATGTTTGTACAAAAAATTAGAATATCCCTCAAAATAAAATATGTTTTAAATTATTATTAAGAGAACAGCCAAAAGAACATTTAATGATCTAAAAGTTTTGTTGTCAATATTTCAGTTAAGCACTGTCTAGTGCCCAACATGATTAAAATCTTACCTGCATCATTTGAGATAGTATAATATAAGAATATTGTAAGTGAAAAATCTCTGTTTTGGAATTTTGATACAGTAACAGCATTTTAAAAATAAAATATATGCATATTAAAGAGGGAGGAGGGTTGGGGGCAAAAATTTGATGCTAATTAAAGATAAAGTCTATGTAACTGCAGTTTAACTGTTTAAAAAGTCTTTTTTTTATTTCATAAAAAATATTTTATTACAATGCATATTTTTGGTCATTTTGTAACACTTCCCTCTCTCCCTCTTGTAAAAAAAATAAGCATATTCTTTAATACATTATTATTTATAGCCTTTGAAAAAAAAAACTTTAAGAAATACATCAGTCTTTAACTTAATTAGGCACATGCCTAAAAATTAAACAAGAATCATAGCAATATTATGTGTTCGGCATTCACATTTCCACTCTGGCATCTTAATCTTTGAATCAATGTTTCTGCATTGTCCATTACAGTAGACTCCCTCAAATCCGCAATTCTAAAATTTGCACATAATTTATGGATGTAAGAAATGAAACATTCAGTTCACATACAGAGAGAGAATTTAAATTTATTCCAATTCTATGTATATTTTAATGTGTATTTTCTGTTAATATTACTGAATCCATGTGTTTTCATGAAGAAAGAATAAATTTAGTCTTGAAAAAATTCAAGATATTGCTAATATCACTGCTAATTACAATCTTCTTACCAAATATATTTATGTATTAATCAAGTTTTTTGGTTATTAAGTCTGGCTAAACCTGAAATAAAACCTCCTTATTTTCTGATTTTGATGTGAATAACTAATGTACCTTTGAGATAAGCTTCATTGAATCATTTAGGAAAAATAGATTTCTTCTTTACAATGAATATTCAATCATACATTATTGATTATTAACTTGACCTTTGCTTTCAATATTTTAATCATTTTAAAAATTATCTATTTTTTTTATTTTAGTTTATTACTTATTTTATTATATTGTAAGTATTCGTTATAGTTTGGATTGCATTATTAATTACATTCAAATTACTGTTTAAAAAATTTAAACAAAGTAATGACCAGAAATTCGCAAAATTCTAAAATCTGCACAACCTCTGGTCCCAAGTTGTGCTGGCCCCATCAGTGGCCGAGAGGTTCTGACCTCTCAACTGGTAGACGAAAGGTGCTGGGTTCGAACCCAATCTCGGCCATTGGCCTAACCGTTCGGAGTTTTTGTGGTTTTCTTTGAACCTTGCGTAAATACGGGTTAGGTTCCCTTAGAAAAACCCCCACGAAGAGCAGTCATTTGAAGATTTAATTACTTTGTATTTTGGTAAAAACAGATTACAGACTATTTTGAAATTTTGATGTAAATAACAAGTTACAAATAAAAAGATAAATTTTTGGTTTGGATCAAACATGATAATGATATAAAAAAGACAAATCCCCTTCTTCTCTAGAGATATCTTAAGGTATCATGTGCCAGTCTACCTCCCCCCCCCTCTTCCCTAAATTGATAACATTATATTATATGTACCAGCCCATTATCAGGCTGTTCATGTATTTGCTTTAAATTGTTCATCTATTTCCTTTCAGAGTTTAATTGAAGTTCTTTGCTGCATCTTAATTTAAAGTTTATTGATGTCCTATACTTTTCGGATGCCTGCCATTCTGATGTCTTCATAACAAGAAATCTGGTACTTATGCTTAAAAATTATCATTTTTACATATTTGACATTTTACCTAAGATACATAGTAATTACAACATGATTTGCTAATTTAAATTTTAATTAACATGATTTTAATGAGTTTTTTTTATTTGATTTAAATCAATAGTTTTAAGAAGTTGTTTTATTTAGAATTTAGATCAAGATATTTTTTAAAGAAAATCGGGTATGGCCATTAACATGTTGCACATTTTAGGAGTAGAGGAGAGAAAGAAGGCATAAATCTATGCTTTTAAAGTTGCCCCCCTTTTTTTAATCAAGTATTGAATTTTAAAATTAAAGTGCAAATAGAAAAAATTTAAGTTATTAGTAAAACAGTTTACTTTCTACTAGGATAAGAAAATTTTTAGGGTAAATATAAGCTCTTTCCAATGTATTTTTTAAATCAGAGTGAGAGAATGTAGGCAAACACAGCTTGGGGGGGGGGGGGGGGTCAAATATTGCATTATATTTTAAAAATAATAATAAAGTATTTTTTTTTTAATTTTTTTTGTTATTTTTTGTAGAAATTTTGAAGTAGTAGTAGATAATTGTATAATCAATCATTTGTTTATTATTTCATATTCATTTTGCTTCAAAGCATATGAATAATTGTTTTTCGTTAACAAGCTAAGATGATTTCTTTCTTTTATCTGTTTTAAATAAACTTATTCATAATTAGTTATGTATGATTAAAAAAACAGATGTATTTTACTGGCAACTAGGATTTTTTTTTTCCATTTTTAAAAATTAAAGATATAAATATGGTGTATCCAAACAAAAATGGAGTTCTGCTGGAGGTCTCTTCCAAAAGTTCTTTAACTCTTAGACTTTGGGATATTGTGCTTCGCAGTGTTGAATTCATACCAGATTTTTCAAATTTATAAACTGTCTTTTGTGTACTAAATAATAAACATTTGGATGTAATTTGATAAATATTCTTTTACTCAGTTATTAAAATAATAAATTTCAAATACTTCTTGGAGATTTTTTTTTCTTCTTTTGAGTGATTATTTGAAATCAACATTTTTAGTCATTAGATTCAGCTGATAACAGAAGGGGGAAAAAAATATGATTAGAATGCTATAAATAGCAAGAAATCTTTGAATACTCTCTTATTCGACTTCATATTTTGATTTTAATTCTTCATGATTATCTCCTTAATCAAGAAAAAATTTCTTGTACAATTTGGGCAAAATCTTAAAGATCATCCTGTTATGTATTAATTGCTTTAAAATATCTGCATTTTTTAAAAATTAAAATATTTTCTACTAAATATTAAATATTTTAATCTATTTTTTTTTCTTATCATTTCACATGTTTTAAGCCTTCTCTTTTGAGTAATAGATATGTTCACCAATGCATACGGATTTTGATCTTATACATAAAAAAATGACCTAGACCCACTTTATCCAAGGCTTATTGCTAATAAAGTGTTAAAAGTAGAAATTACTTATAAGCATTAATCTGCTTTAATCTGCATTAATCTGCATTAATCATAAATTATAAAGGAAAAAAAAAAAGAATGTCATTAGATTTTTTTTTTTTTTTTTTTTTTTTTTTTTTGAGGGGGTGAAAAAAACACAGTTGGTTATAAACTATGGTTAAAACCAACTGGTTTAAACCATGCCAACCCTGATAATTCCTCAACATTTTAATAAAAATTTATCTAATTTCTGTTTTCATTCCCAAGAACTTTGATTTTGAAATCAGTTATGTTGAAAGCAGGTACACATTGATATCTGTTAGCAAAAAGTGTGGACTAATAACTATCTCTAAACAGATTTACATATGATTGGAATGTCTTCAGCATTGACATGCTGACAAAACGCAGTAGAGCATGATGATAACATACATACAACTTATAGATCTTTTAAAACCGGGAGGAATGAAAATACAAATCTTTGGCTTTTGCAATTATCCACATTATTCTGAAATGTAGTGTAAAACAGTGAAGCGATAAAATGTAAGGCCAGATGAGGTAAAATAATTGCAAAAAATATTATTTTAATCTACAAAAGAATTACATTGAACATGCAAACAGGCATTGCTCTCAACATTTTAAAAAAAATTTCAACAATAATATTTATAATTATTACTGATAATGAAAATTTAAAATGCATATTTTACTCATACCATGAGGGTTTTCTAAAGAAACATGAAATAAAATCCTTCATTACCCTTTTTTTTGTGTGAATTTAACTACAGTATAACCTTGTTCCATTGTTTTTCTAAGGGTGCGGGGGAGAGGGGGGGGGGAGGAATGATGAATGCGGATTAACTTCAAGACATGAAAAAACACTATGTTTAAGCATTACTAATGCATGTAATGTATACGGTATATTAATTTAGTGCTTACTAAACTGGTAAATAAGTAATCCGAAGTTATAGAAAATTGATATTTATTTTAAAAAAATCAAAAGTTTTGTTTGAACTTTGTTATTTTCTTTTAAATCAAAAAAATAAATTTTCAAGATATACAACATTTTTTTTTTTTTTTTCAATTTTAATGAATGTTTGTTGTATAGGCTACAGTAAAATTGATGCATAGTATCTTGTTATATGTACCTACATTAAAAGTATTTGCACTTTTCTACATTTATTTTCTTACAGAAAAAAAAACTAAGCTCCTAAAAGTAATAGTGAAATTAAAAAGATGTTAAGTAAGAGAAAAAATGTGCTGTTCATGTGAATTTAATGTGTACGTTTTAGAAAAGCACAATTTTACCCCCTCCCCCCCAAAAAAATAAATAAAAACAAAATAAAATAAATAAAAATTTCATTCTTTTAAACAGTTGCATTTAAAGATACTATATTTACTGTGTGTATGTACTAATTATTGATGTACATTAAATAGTGAATTTTAAAAATTATATGTAAGGTTGTTATTGTGTGATATTAATTGTGAACAGGAGATATACAATATAAACTTTCAAAAACTCAGTCTTACTGAAAAAGTGTCTAAAATAAAAAGAGATAAGTTACAAGTTAAAAATATACATTTTATTTAAAACTTCTTTTTACTTTTGGGTTGTATTTTCAACTTATAACATCTTTTTTTATTATCTCAGTTGCCTTTTAAATAACACAGTGAGCTTTTTTAAGCTCATATTGTATATTTTTTGTTTGGATCAAAGTGGAATTTTTCAAATCAGTGAAGTATTTGGGTTTTTGATGTGGTCGTTCACATGAACTTTTTGACATCACGATTTAAACTTGTCATAAACAGAAACATGAAAAATCACCAACCTTGTGGTCAGAATTTTTTTAAAATAATTTATAGCCTGAGGTTGATTTTATAAAACTTTCCACAAGTCAATTTTGTTTTGAGAATTTATTTGAACGTATTTTATCCAAGTATTATTATATTATGGCTAAGTTTAATGCATTTAACTTTTTCTTTAAGGTACTCAATGTTGCTTAATCCTGTGTGTAGAACAAACTACAGCAAACCAATTGGCACAGCTATTTATATTGTAAACATGGCCAACCAATGCATTATTCTACCAAAAAACAAATTATGAAATTTTTTTTATATGTATTAATATAACAATGTATTATAATATAATGTAATTTATTTATTGTAATAAATATATTTCTGTATTTTAATTGATTGTTTTGTGATTATTTCTAATTCATAATAATCTTTGTTGATTTTAGTAGATTAAAACAATAATCTTAACTTTTAACTACATTTTTTCTAAATACACATGCAGCAGTATTTTTATTGCATTTTAACTGTCAGTGGTTAATATGTAGAAGTTTTGTTAAATATTGTTTGTTGACAATTGTAAAAATTCATAAATTTATCGGATTCATTTTAATTTATTAATCTTTTTAATTTTTATTTTGAATATAAAATTTATAAATGTTTTAATTGTTTATTACACTTCTACATATTTGCTTGTGAAGGCCCATTAAGTATTCCACTTAAATACTAAATGTAAATTCATATATTTCAGATAATCAGTGATGGTGCTGCAACTATATAAATCATTTAGAGAATAAATTTTGAATATTTCGATATTGTCTTCAGTTTTTTGCAATTGTATTAAATTTGCTACAAAAATTTTCGTTTTTTAAAAATATATATAGGAAATATGTTTAAAAAACACAAGTATAGTAACATGTATATTCTTTGTACATCAACTCAAAATCTAAATATTCATAACTTATTCTGCAGTAATTTTTTTATAATTTCATTAATTCTATACTTCCTAATGACACTTTAAATCACTATTAAAATAACTTGTTCTAAGATTCATTTGGTATATTGATTGTAATAATACAATTTAAAATGAATTATACTTACATTACATAATTGGTTGCAAAAAACAAAAACATTTCTAAAAGGATGATTTCCCCCCCCCATTTTCATCTTTTTAGCTATTTTGGCGTTGAAAGAAAAGAGGAGGCAGTCTAATTTTGGAAATATTTTTATATTTCAGTTGTAAGAGCATTATATTTGTGCATTTCTTGATTCTATAAAATACAAATAAAACATTTGATTGAAGATATAAATATTACACAGAATCCCTATGCATTCAAATTTAAATAATTTTACTTAGCAAAATTCTTCTAAAATTTATTAAATGATTGTGTAAATTTTCTAATGTAGCTTCAAATATCACAAAAAATGCTTTGGAAAATGAAAGTTTCACAAATTTATAATTGGGAAAAAAAGGATTAAAACCCCAACATACTGTAGTAAACTTCTCAGTGATTAATTGATTTATATAATGATATTGTAAAAAGTCTATTTTAAGTTAACTACATACAGAATTTCTAAAAGTGTGTTATTAGTGCTCTACATTTTAAAATATATACTAAGTTTTGCAAGAATAACAAAAAACTATTTTTCCATTTTTAAAAAATCACAAAAGTTTGATTTGTTAGGCAGTGGCAGTTTCAAACATTTAACTGAAAGTAAGTAGATAGATTTGTATGTTGAGAGAAAGTGAAAAATTCAATTAAATGATAAGAATCTTGGAAGTAATTGTAAAATTTTGGTCAATTTTAAATTTTATTCTTTGAAAATATATGATTTTTAAAAAATACATTGAAATTCTTGTTTAATACATATAAATAATATAATATAAAAAGAAACTTATGTTATACATGGATAATAATCTATATTGCATGATTAAAAAATTTTAATCTATTGCAGTAATGAATTATTTGTTATATGGCCAAACGAAAAGTTGGTTCCTGGTCGGGCATAATCAGTATTACATACTAATCCTTTTATATTTTTTAATATATTATTTATTGTACAAGAACTGCTATTTATTTGTTTTAATTTTTTAAGATTGTATATCTACATTAGTAAAGAATGAAAGCAATTTGATATAATTTTACATGTACTTCTGATATTCTTGTACCATAAAATCAGAATTTTTAATTCCCATTTATTACATACGTTTTTAATTTATCGTTCTATGACTGTGAGATATATATATATATACGATCTTTTGATTATTTGATTTTTAATAAGGTCAAATATTCATATATATGTGTATTAAGCTTATATAACAAGCTGAAAATATGATTAAATAACTTATCAAAAATTATAATCAAAAGACCGAACATGTCCAGGGTGCTTTTGAATTTGACTGACAATTTCAGGGGAGTTGTTGTGGTTATTTAACTGTATTATGATTTTTTTTAACATGTGACTGTAAAATATCTATGTATAATCATTTGATTTTATTATGGATTTATTAGTATATGCTTATAAAATATGCAAGATGTTGCCGAATTTGGGGGACAAAATCATAGGGTTGATAGGCATCATGGGATGAAAATTTTTCATGGTATATGAGATGATTTCAAACCATGCTGAGTTAGATAAAATCACAAAAATAGTTGTGAAGTGTGTGTTGAGTAGAACAAATAAATAGGAAAACATTTATTTGACCTCAGCAGCAATATAATGCATTACAATTCGACATCAGGATATGATTCGACATGACAAGGCATTTTTACTACTATTGTTCAAAATTACATGTGCAAATGTCATTGCACAGCAATCCTTTTGTAGATGTCTACTGTGCAATTATCTTTGTGGGTTCAATTTCAAACAATTCCTATAAAAATTCCTTGTCATGTTCTTCTGATGTCAAACTGTAATGCATTATAATCCTGCTTAGATCAAATAAATGTTTATGTGCTTATTATTTGTTCCACTCAATGTAACACCCTTCATAACTACTTTTGTGCATTTCTTTCAATGTGGTTTGCAACCATCTATGTTCTATGGCAATGTTTCATCCTCTTGATGCCTACTATCACCCCTCTGAATTCGACAATCGAATTCAGAAACACCCTATATATTTTATGGTCATATATTAATAAAACCATAATGCAGTCAAATGACCGTACATACATATTTTACAGTCATATGTTAATAAAATCATAATACAGTCCAAAAACCATAGAATGTATATTTCACGGCCAAATGACCATCTTATACAATTACGGACAAATGACCATTTCATACAATTACGGTCAAATGACCATTTTATACAATTATGGTCAAATGATCATTTTATACAATTACGGTCAAATGACCATTTCATGCAATACGGTCAAATGACTGTTTCATTGAGTTACGGTCAAATGACCATTTTATACAACTACGGTCAAATGACAATGTATATATATTTTTATGGTCATATGACAATATATGTATAATACGGTCAAATGACAATATATATTTTTTTTACAGTCAAATGACAATATATGTATAATACGGTCAAATGACAATATATATTTTTTTTTACGGTCATATGACAATATATGTATAATACGGTTAAGTAACCGTTATCTCGAAATACGGTCAAAATGCCGGACAGAATGCTGCCGTTCAAATGACCGTTTTCTGACAATGAAATTTTTAACAGTGTGCTGAAACAGTATAAGATAATTGAATGGAAACAGTGGAATCTGAAAGGCTGCTGAACAGCTGAACTTTATAACTGGCTTGGAAAGTTGCACGAAACACCGATACTGATGATATTCAAGCAAAAAGTAAAGCTCAATCATTAGTCAATAAGCTGAAAATTATAAATTTCTGATCTCGTCAATTTTTTTACAATTCTTACTCTTTCAAGCAAATTTCGCCTGAAAAAAACTTCAGTGCAGTTATAGGGCTTGTTTTATTCGGAAAGTTTTGCAATTAGTGAAGGACTTACTATGTAAAATATTTGATCAAGCTAGGGGACTTGCCACTTAGGCACTAACCTAGATCCGATCAGATCAGGGATGGCAAGCGTATATGATACGCTACAATATGCTTTCGGCAAGGCACTGATTGAAATTCTAAATTACCATAGAATGAAATACACGAATACATGACACAAAAGATACGAATTTACCCAAGTCAGAAAACATCTATTTTAACATATAAAAAATAATACAGTTCTAAATAACACCTCCAAAATGACTCAACTTCAAATTCGACGATTAGATTTTTCAGAATAATATACAGATTTACTCTATTCCAAAAGATCAGAAAGTATAGCTTCTTCGTTATGTATCTCGATTATGGTTGAAAATGGCCAATAATTATCTCTTCATTATTTCGAACGATATTTTACGCTATTCTTAGTAATCGGAGAAAAACTATGGTTCGACAGTGAACTTTATTAGACTATTTTATATACATATATAAGATTTTATTTCTGCTGATTTTTCGTACAACAATTGTTGCCAATTAATGGTCTTCAGCAGTGAAACTCCAGGGAATCCAAAATTCTCTGGCAGAGGTTATGAAATCCAACACAAAAGATCGATTAGATCTTCTTAGTCGTTTAAAAAGATAAAACCTTTATTAAATGCTTTAAAATCATTAGAACATCATGAGGTTCATTGTTGTCGCTGGACTTGAAAAATCCTGTTTCCTGCGTACCAAGGACTTCTACAATTGTGGGTCCTTTTTTACAAAAGCGGGTCATCACTAATAATAAATCATACTTTAGATGCAAAAGTTGAACTTGTTCATTTGGGAAATAAAAATAAAAATAAAAATGAAATGCATGAATTTGTCTTAATAATAATTAATCAATAATTAAAACCGATATTATTATTATTATTTAACTATTAAAAGAAATTTTCTTTACTTTTTTAAAAATAAATGTGCAAGATAAGATACAAATGTAACTATAAAATAATGCTTATTTGTGTACAGAAGATAAAAAGCATCATTATTGTTAGCATTTCTTTTGAATAGGAGAAAGGCGGATTTATTGAAAAAGACATTGCTGCAAAAAAATAAATAATAATAATAATAATAATAAATAAATACATGCTTTTGTTAGGTAAAGGGTACGTTTGGTTTAATGAACGAGTTCTTTCAGGAGTCACATTCACTCAGAAATATTTGATAGCAATCAAAAATGAATTTTAGAGCAGGAAAATTAGTTTTTGGAGCCGAAAATTCCACTCCAGGCAATAACTTTTCCTTTTTAGGTAGATTTCGTATGAAATACTACCTATTGCATTCGCACCAGTTTATATATATATATACTAGGGGGGCCCTGCCCCCCTGCTCGCTATGCTCGCCAACCCCCCGCGTAATCGCTTCGCGATTCCAAATTATTGTCTACCCCTGCTTGCTGCGCTCGCCAATAACCCATGGTATGAATAAGCAGTTGCAGACCTTTCAGATGATGTGTCACACAATTGGTGTTGTAAAGAAATTACAAAATGCGCCCCCTCTGAGGACAGAGGGGGAGGGGTTACACACACGGTATCCATAATATGAATAAGCAGTTGCAGACCTCTCAAATGATGTGTCACTCAACTGGTGTTGTAAAGAAATTAAAAATGTGACCGCCCCCCCTGGGGAGAGCAGAGTGTGGGGGTGACACACAAGACATCCATAATATGAATAAGCAGTTGCAGACCTTTCAAATCCTGTGTAACACGACTGGTGTTGTAAAGAAAATAAAAATGTGTCCCCCCTGGGGAGCAGAATGGGGGATAACACACAAGACATCCATTATATGAATAAGCAGTTGCAAACCTCTCAAATGATGTATCAAACGACTGGTGTAAAGAAATTAAAAATTTGGCGAAATATTACAGTTATCGCCAAGTTGGCGTCACTTTTGACAACTAATTTTGCTCGCCAAATTTGGCGATATATCGCCGAGTTGGCGACAAACTTGGCGATTGTTGGCAATGGTAACCTTTTCTCTCTTTATGGTAACCCATATGGCGATGCATAGACGGAGCCCTTTCCTGATTGGTCTATTCGACTCATGGAAGGAGTGGACAACCCGGATTCGTTAGTTCCGGAAATCTTCCACATCAGCATCATTCCAGGAGTCATTCCTTTTAAGGCTAGTTTTTTTTTACTATAGAAGGATATATATATATATATATATAACTTTTTTATGGACACGATAACTTCTATAATTCTACACCAATCTCCACCAAACTCGTACATAAAATCAAAGGGGATAAAATCTCAGCTAAGTTCGTTAATGGGGAAAATCGGATCAAGGGGGTCGAAATGGGGAGCGTTTTTGTGAAAACTGAAAAAAGCCCATTACTTTTTAATGAAAATAGATATCGAATCAGTTTAAAGTTTATATTACTTCTAAATAATGGGCCAAAAGTTTATGCATGACAGATTTTTGATAAAGTTAAAAATGGGCTCAAGGGGCCCAAAAAAATAGGGTTTTTGGAAGAAAAAAAAATCATAACTTTGTCAATTCTCAAGATATCAAATCCATCTAAATTTTTTATAAATATTCTCAAAATTATCTAAAACTTTTGTATTTGCAAGTTTTTGATAGGACTAACTCTTACCGTTAAAAAAAAAAAATAAATAACAACGAAAATAAAAAGGGGTTTCGAAAAAGAAAAAAATCCGTAACTTTGTCAATTCTTAAACTATCTAATCCAATTAAACTTATTTTACATTTTCTCAATAATATCTACAACTTTTATATCGACAAGTTTTTCATAGGATCAATTCGTACAGCAAAAATAACTTAAACAAAAATTGGAGTTGGAGAAAAAAACCTCTAATCCAAACTGCTTACATTCTGAATCGTTTTTTAAATTCATTTTTTATTTTAAACGCATCCAAATGGCAGATCCTCTTATTTAGGAACTATATAATGTGAAACATTGGCCAGATTTTTGATAAAGACAGAATATATTTCAAAAAAGGCTGCCAAAAAGGGTATTTTGAACAGAATTTCCCGAAGTGACAGTGGTAGGAAATTTGAGGAAGTATTCAAATAACAAATTTCATTTTTCCTGACTCATTTTTAAATCCATTTTTACTCTCAAACGCATCCAGTTTACAAGTCCTCTTATTTAGGAATTGTATAATATGACGCATTGGTCAATTTTTTGATAAAGACAGAATATATTTCAAAAAAGGCTGCCAAAAGGGGTATTTTGAACAGAATTTCAAGAAGTTATCGTGATTGAAAATTTGAGGAAGCATTAAAATAACAAATTGCGTTTTTTCTGACTCATTTTTAGGTGCGTTCGTAATTATGTAAGTACGTAGCACCTATTGTTGTCGCTCAGTCCGTCCGTCTGTCTGTCCGTCTGTCTGTCTGTCTGTCCGTCTGTCTGTCCGCATATAACAACGCAAAAACTACCCAACCGAATCGTTTGAAATTTAAAATACATAATTGTAACATAATTTTGTCGAGTCATTTCAAATTTTATGAAAATCGGATGGATAGATCAATTACAGGGACAATCAAAAGGATTCCGTTACATTACGGTCAATGGGGAAAAAAATTTCAAATGCATTTTAATCGTTTGAAATTTAAAACATATAATTATTGCGTAATTTTGTCGAGTAATTTCAAATGTTATGAAAATCGGATGGATAGATCAATTATAGGGACAATCAAAAAGATTCCGTTATATTACGGTCAATGGGAAAAAAATTTCAAATGCATTTTAATCGTTTGAAAGTTAAAACATATAATTATTACGTAATTTTATCGAGTCATTTCAAATGTTATGAAAGTCGGATGCATAGATCATTTACAGGGACAATCAAAGGTATTCCATTACATTACGGTCAATGGGAAAAAAGATTCAAATGCATTTTTATGATGTTACACTCATTCGAACATAATAGAATTGGCATGAATCTATGAAATATATACTAAAATATGCATTCTGTACAATCTGTGATGCAAAGAATTTTTATTATTAAATTACAGGGCCACACAAAAGTATTCCCCTGCATAATGCTATACGGGGAAACATTGTTTGGGGCGTTATTTAATTATATTCAACTATTTCACATTTTATGAATAAGATATAGGTTTGTGAGGTGTAATAAAAATTACTTCCTGCATATTTACATAAACACAAAGATTTCGACTACTATACTGTATCCGAAGTACGCTCTACTATATCAGCGAGATATGAATATTTTTAAAACTGCGTTATCGTACGAACGCACCTCATTTGCTACGTTCACGTGCAATTTCCAACTTGTTAAATTCAGTTTTGCTCTCAAACGCATCCAATTGACAGTTCTTCTTATATAGGAGCTGTATAATGTCCCGCATTGTTCAGTTTTTTGATAAAGGCTGAATATATTTTTAAAAATGCTGTCAAATTGGGCACTTCGCGCAAAATCTCCCGAAGCTATTATGATTAAGAATTGAGGTTGTATTCAAAATTGGTTATTTTATAACTCATTTTTAAATTCAATTTTGCTCTCAAACGCATTAAATTGACATTCTTTTGTTATTTAGGAACTATATAATGTGCCGTATTAGTCGATTTTTTAATAAAGTCAGAATTATTTCAAACTATGGTGTCAAAATGGGCATTTGAGCCGAATTTAGCTTAAGATGATTCTGATAAAACTAGTCCTTACAGAAAAATGAAATTAAAATTTTTTCAAAAGAGGACAAATAAAGTTGTTAAAATGGGTTTATCTGTAATCAAATTAATTTTTTGTTGTTGAAATGAGCACTCTTCGAAATCTACCTCCGCCTATAGGCCAAGCCGACAGGGATTTTTTCTTTTTTTTGTGTGCTCTTTTGACGATATTTGCGGGTTTTTTTCTGGATTTTTGATGAAATTTGCTTTTTTTCGTGAACTCTTTGACGAAATCTGTCGGGTTTTTTTGAGATTTTTTGAAGAAATCTATGTTTTTCGGTATTTTTTGACGAAATTTGTTATTTTATTTCGATTTTTGACAAAAGTTATCATTTAATCGCGTTTTCTTGACGAATCTGTCGTCCATGAAGGAATGGACACTTTTATATCTTTCGCCTCGGATTCAAACTCGAACCCACGGTGTGATAATGACCTCCATTAATGCCCATGCTATCAAGTGCTTCGATATTATAAAGGGAGTGAGATGAAAAATTATGTTCCACACTACATATTGCATGTATTGTTTTCATTTTAACTTCTCTTTAAAAATAGTGAAAACAAAGGAGTCATTAAAGTATGCACTGTTTAAAATTTCTGTAAAAACACAGGGGAAAAAGTGAGACTCTCAGTAAATTTACACTAGTTCTCGGCTAAATAGATTCAATTGAGTTACTCAGTCATCATTTTACAAACTTATCCCTTATCTTATATGTAATTCCCTGTAAGGGGCTCTATGTTTTTATTTAAAGATGTTTTTATCTTTGTTAAAACTTGTAATTTAAAATGCACACTTTTAAAATTCTTTTGAAATTTTATTATAAATATCAAAGGAAAAAAATAGTTTAAAAATTGATTTTTTAAACTTTAATAATTTAGAAAGGGGAAAAATCTCCGTAGAGTTAGTAGGGATTTTTATCGACAATCACTTTGCAATAAGTACATATTTAATAGATTTGTACTCTTTAAATCATAAAAGGCATACTTTGTGAGCAGTAGCACGAACTTTCCCAGCTTAGTCGTTACGATGTCCTTCTTCTTTCAAGAGGTTCTGGGTTCAAACCCCGGTACAGATAGAAAAAAAAAAGTGTAAAAATTAAACTATACAGCAGTTGAAATTTGCTTGAAAGATTGAAGCTCACTGAAAATTGTGTGACTCATTAGTTTAGAAAACTAAATTAAACTATTATCGTTACAAATGAATTTACAGAATTTTGGGTACTTCTAGTGTTGTTAATTTACAAAGTCTATTCTAAATTTACCGAATAACTTCAGTGTTATTTAACAGAATCTGTGTAATTTTACACAAGACTTAAGATTATCAGTAGGTTCTCTGTAATTTTACACAAAAAATTTTAACAGTGTGGAGAGACATTCAATAGAAACGTAAAGAGATATAATTTACGTATAAAATTTTCTGAGTGACGAAAATGAAATTTTTTATTTACATATTGGACAATTTACAGCATCTCCAATGTATAGAATTTGGTCTAAAATATTCCGAAAAGCAGCTATTTTTCTGACAACAAAAGGATAATGTGAGTGATCCACCCACTGGCATGTCTGTCTGTCGTGATGGAGGGCTTTTTTCTTTGCTAAAAGCAGCTGCAAGTTTCTTTTTTTATTTTGTTTTTTGGTGCTAGCATGTTCTAAGCTAACCGCCACTCACATGCACGCATATCGGTATCCAGTATCGATCATTGATCGATTCAGCTGACAGAAAATGTGTACCTGGCGGGTGTAAGCTGAAATTACGCGTAGAGGGTGAAGGAATAGAAAAATACTTTGAAGATTTAACAGTGAAATGAGAAAGTTGGTCGTGCTAATATAACAGTTCATGCATTTAAAATAGAAGTCCAAATTAAATTTATTTTTCTTTTTTCTAACATTATAAAATATTTCATGGCATTAATACACCAAAAAAAGTATTGAATAAATAGTTTGCTCGCAAGTTGAAATAGATATAAAAATTATTTCTTTTTTTACCTTTACTTTTAAAAGAAATGGAGTATTTCTGTTGCCACAATTACAAAATTCATTCTGCTCTGGTTGGCGCGATTGGCAAAGAAATCTCAAAATAGCACCGAAAAACCGTTTTTCGTTTGTTAATTTAATGATAAAGTGTTTTGAAGGAGATATTAAACGAAATCCTCCATGCGATCTGCGAAAACACTTACCCACTTGTTTTAGCTTACAAGATAAACAAATAGTACCAAATTGCGTAAAAAGGGACATCCTTATAACTTCAAAAATTGTAATCATATTAACTAACAATTTACTGCATCGGATTAAGCGTGCCATTTTCCATTAATATACATCTTTGAATTGAAATTTGAAGGAAATACAGGGTCATGGAAAATCGAAGAGTGTCGAAAATAGGATTACAAATATCTCGGCAACTAATTATCCGATTGATTTTATTTCTTATGCGAAATTTATGTTTCTTATTGTATTTTACATTATCTAGTTGAAGTAGAAAATTTCTTAAATTTTTATATACTTTTCATTAGAACGAATAATTCGATAGTCCGAAAAAAATAGTACCAGATAATCGAGGTTACTGATTTTCAATAGGCTTCTTTCCATTATTACATACTAAATACACACAAAATTTCAAGTCCCTATCTCAATTTGTTCAGGAGATAGTGCGTTTACAGACAGATAGACGGACGGCAATTCCCCCCCCCCCCTAAAGATATGATTTTCATTATCTCCAGTGTCTAAAACGTGGAAATCCGTTATTTTTTTCTTTTTTTCCGATTTTCAAAACGATTGCAAGATTTACTCTATACTACGCATGATGGGTATGTAAAAGAAAAAAAAAAAAAAAAAAAAAAAATACTTATATTGCAATTTTATTAAGATTTCTTAAATATATCGCAATATTTAAGATAATATTGTTATATTTAAGAATATATCAATATTCTGGCATAATTATATAATTTATAATTATATCTGGCAAATTATTTTTTATTAAAAAACTTCTGAAAGTTTTAATCAATGTAAAAGATACAAAATGGTTGAAATGTATTAGTTTGGGTTAGAAATAGCAAAATTAATTATGTATTTAAAATAAATGCAAAATCAATTAGTGAAAATTAAGACGCGTTTAATTTACTTAAACTCAAAAAAGACAGATGTCTAACATTGCTTTCTTGTTAAGATTCTTTTTTTCGTAAATTATGTCTGATTATTCTTTTCTCTTTTACGTAAAGTTTTAAAATGATGAATAAAACTTAAAATGTGGCACTTTCATATTTTAAATAACACAATTAATTAAATTAGATTAATTGTAAAATCAATTTCTGGCGAGAATTCTGTCACTGGAATTAAGGAGTATGTTTTTTTTAGTCACTGATTCAATTATTTATTAAAATGAGTGCGGTAAAAAATGAGAAATTTTAAAGAAATTGTTTATTTATTTATATTACAAATTCCCAAAATACAAATGCTTGACATTGTAATTTTGTTATTATTTATTTATTTATTTTTAAATTTCTGAAAGTTTTAATTAAAGTAACAGATGCAAAATGGTTAAGATATATCAATTTAGGATTTAAAATAAAATAATTATTTATTCATTAAACTGGGTACAAAAGAAATTTTTGAAAATTAAAATGTGGTTTATTTAATTATATTACAACTATCCAAAAGGATAAATGCTTAAGACTAATATTTTGTTAAGATTTTTTTTTCGTAAATTACGTATGATTATTCATTTCTCTTTTTTAGAAAGTTTTAATCAAAGTAAATTAATGAAAATCTTAAACAATTTTACATTTTAAAATAACAGAATTAATTAGATTAAATTGTTTTTGGAATCTCAATTCAGTTATTTATTAAACTGGATTGGGCAAAAATTGCGGAAATTATTAAGAAGTCGCTAATTCAATCACATTACAAATTGAAGTAAAGATTAATATTTGACACAGCAATTTTGTTAAATTTTTTTATTTATTTGTTTTTAAGTATCTAAAACATTTAAAGAACACAAATACGATAGTCTGGTGTTTGAAATAACATAATTAATTATTTAAACTGGAAATTAATTTTATTAAACTGAGTGCAAAAGCAATTGTTTTAAATTGAGATGTGATTAATTTAACTACATTGCAAATATTTAATGAGACAAAGTGTTCTAACATTGTAAGTTTGTTCAGATTGTCTCGAAATTATTCCTGATTATTCATTTTTTCTTCTTTGGAAAGTTTTAATCAATGTAATTGATGGAAAAATGTTAAAATGCGACAGTTTGATATTTCAAATAACGGAATTAATTAGATTAAATTGAGAGTAAAAGCAATATCAGGAATTATGGTGTGATAGATTGAAATACAAATACCGAAGAAAATAGCTGTTTGATATTGCGATTTTATTTAATGTATTAATATCTAAATTGATTTTTTTGTTATTAAATTTCGGAAAGTTTCATCGGAAGTGAAAGATGTAGAAAATTAAAATGATAAAGTCGACATGACGGTTTGAAATTGAAAATGCATTTTTCTTTTTTCTTGCTGTGCAAATAATAACTGAATTTAATAAACTGGAAAAAAAATGTTGATTTTACAAAATAATACTGGAAACTACTGTTACAATTTATAATTGTAAGATTAACAGTAAATAAACAGTAAAAATAGCAAGTAATTAAGCCATTAAGCAGTAGTATACAGGTCAATTCAGTTATATGGTGGTATATTACAACTAATTTTACAGTTATAAATTGGCGCCTCAGCTACCAGTATTGTATTGTAAATTAAATAAATAAGAAAAAAATTAACGTATATTATAGAATTAAGGATTTATTACAATTCAAATTAATTATTTTCTAATTTATTTCTAAGCTTACTTTTGCTCTCAGACGCATAAAATTAGCAAATTCTCTTATTTAGAAACTACATAATATGTCGATTTTTCAATAAAGACAGACAATATTTTAAAAAAATGCTGTCAAACGAATTTTCCGAAGCGGGAGATGTGGGAACGAAAAAAAAAAATGGTCATACTGAGAAAATAATTGTTTATAAATCAAATTCTAATGAACTGAGCTAAAAATGAAATCACGTGGTCTACATTTCTTCAAAAATCACCACAGCAAGTTTCATCTTTTTACTTTAAAACTGAGTCTGAAAATATATCAGAAAATTTTGAGCTGCTGAAGGTGGAAACATATTTTTTCGAATACACCCTTAAACACGACAGTATTTGTGTTTGGTGTGCATATCTTTAGTACTTTGGTGGTAAACTTTATGAAAATGCGACAGTTTATTTCAAATAACATATTTAGATGAAATTGAGTGCGAAAGCAATATTAGGAATTATGGTGTGATATATTGTATTGCAAATAGTGAGGAAAAATAAATGACTGATTTTGCGATTTTATTTAATTTTTTAGTACCTAAACTGATTTATTATTATTATCATTATATTTCGGAAAGTTTTAACATAAATGAAAGATTTAGGTTAGAATGGTGAACTCTCAGATTTAAAAATAAAAATACGTATTTATTTATTTTCTTTGAGCTGTTCAAGAATAGCTGAATTTAAAATATAATGGAATTAAATACGACAGCATCTGTGTTTAATGTATACAGGGTGTCCCAAAGGGTCGTTTACAAACTTAACATGCTGGTCTGTCATATCATGATGAACAATATTAAATGGGAAACTAAGAGTCCCAAACGTCTTCCAAAGGAGATATGCGCCATTAAAGTTTAGGGTCCAAAAATTCAAATGATTATAAAAATCAGAAAAATTGGTCGATTCGTTTGCGGTTTTCATGAAAACTATTCTTTATGTCAGTATTTTCTTAAAAATAAATTATAAAGATAAATTTCAAAAAATGTCGATAGAGGGCGCTTTAGACTTTGAAGTAACGATAAACTAGTTTTTACCATTATTTTTTGCATCTCATTAAACTTTTTTAGAAGTTGATTAGACGTAAACTTAAATTTTGAGCTCAAAATCTAAATCGTTGGAAGTGGTTAAGTAGCGCAAACTGGATTGCGGGGGGAGGTTCAAATTTCAAATGATTATAAAAAAACGGAAAATTTGGTCAATTGATTTGCGATTTTCACTAAAATTATTCGTTATGTCAGTATTATCTTGAAAATAATTTCTAAAGATAAAATTCAAAAAATGCCGATAGAGGGCGCTTTAGACTTTGGAGTAACGTACAACTTATTTTTTCCGTTATTTTTTGCATCTCATAAATTTTTTTTAGAAGCTTAGACATAAACTTAAAAATTTTGAGATGAAAATCTGAATTGTTGGGAGTGGTAAAGTAGCGCAAACTGAACTGTGTTCAATGGGGGTGGGGAGGTTGAAATTTCAAATGATTATAAAAAAACGGAAAAATTGGTTGGTTTTCGCTAAAATTATTCTTTATGTCAATATTTCCTTGAAAATAAATTTTAAAGATAAATTAAAAAAAATCCGTTAGAGGGCGCCTTAAACTTTAGAATGACCAACAATTATTTTTAACCGTTTTTTTTTTTTTTAAATATTTAGTTAAATGCTTGCAAAAGTTTAGACTTAAATTTTGTGCTCAAAATCTAAATCGATAGGAGAGGTTAAGAAGCGCAAACTGAACTGTGTTCAGGAGTTGAAATGTTACCTTCCCCACCCCTCGAACGCAATTCAACTTTTGGCCGCTTAATTACTCACAGCGATGGAGATTTTGAGCACAAAATTTAAGTTTGAACTTTTACAAGCATTTTATTAGATACAAAAAATAACGGTTAAAAATAGTTGTTGGTTACTATAAAGTTTAAGGCTCTCTCTGGCGGCATTTTTTGAAAGATATCTGTAAAATTTATTTTCAAGAAAATATTGATATAAAGAATAGTTTTAGCGAAAACCGATCAATTTTTCCGTTTTTTATAATCATTTGAAATTTCAACCTCCCCACCCCCTTTGAACACAGTTCAGTTTGCGCTACTTAACCACTCCCAACGATTCAGATTTTTATCTCAAAATTTAAGTTTATGTCTAAGCTTCTAAAAAAATTTTATGAGATGCAAGAAATAACGGAAAAAATAGTTGTACGTTACTCCAAAGTCTAAAGCGCTCTCTATCGGCATTTTTTGAATTTTATCTTTATAAATTATTTTCAAGATAATAATGACATAAAGAATAATTTTAGTGAAAATCGCAAATCAATTGACCAAATTTTCCGTTTTTTATAATCATTTGAAATTTGAACCTCCCCCCGCAATTCAGTTTGAGCTACTTAACCACTTCCAACGATTTAGATTTTGAGCTCAAAATTTAAGTTTATGTCTAAGCTTCTAAAAAAAATTAATGAGATTAAAAAAATAATGGTAAAAACTAGTTTATCGTTACTCCAAAGTCTAAAGCGCCCTCTATCGACATTTTTTGAAATTTATCTTTATAATTTATTTTCAAGAAAATACTGACATAAAGAATAGTTTTCGTGAAAACCGCAAACGAATCGGCCAATTTTTCTGTTTTTTATAATCATTTGAATTTTTGGACCCTAAACTTTAATGGCGCATATCTCCTTTGGAAGACGTTTGGGACCCTTAGTTTCATATTTAAAATTGTTCATCATGATATGACAGACCAGCATGTTAAGTTTGTAAACGACCTTTTGGGACACCCTGTATATATTTGCTATGCCGATAGTAAACTTTATGATTTTGAATTGTTGTATTTTTCTTTAAAAGATTTATTAATTTTAATCATGGTTACTAGACAAACGCAAAATCTCTTCGTTAAAATGATATTTCCGTCTTTGATTAGGTGGATTACTTTCTCCCGTGATTACAAGTCACATCAAAAATAATTTAATTACACCTCGCTAAGGAAGCATAAGTAAAAGATTTCTGGAGCTAAAAATACGGCGGTGTGCTTTACCTAGCCTTGAAATATTAACGAATCCGTATTTCAAGGCCATAAAGTAAAAGGACCGAGGATTAAACATATAATAACCACATTTTCGATTATGTTGGTTCATCGTTATCAATCATACATATAGATTGATTTTTTAATTTTATTTTTATTAACAGCTCTATTACGGGGCTCGTACGCCTCTAGGACATTTAAGGATCTTTTACCCAAATTTCTGTAAAAGCAACATTTTCCCTTATTAAATGGGGGAAAAAAAAAATCTGTCTTCAGATATAGCGAAATTTCTGGTGCTAAAACACACAAAATTTTCCTTAATTTCTTGATGCGTACGAATCCTATATTATGGATGTTTCCCAAATTTAAGTTGACTATTTTCTGACACATTTACGAAATCACTACTGTCATTGGATCAGTATCTCACGTACGCTTTTCGCAAAACTTTTCCACTAACACTACATTACAGTCAGCAAAAAGTTGCATGACCTTAAGGGGAAGAATCTGCTGGCTATTCTTGCTTACCGAACATTTCCCGTATTGCACGGAAAATGTTGGTCGTTCATTCAGCGCTGATAAACTGACCAATAGAAGCGAGAAATTAAACAACCCCGCGAGAAGTTTGAAAAACCTGTTTACCGAACACTCAGCAAAATGAACGATCATGTTTTGTAAAATGCTTGCCGAAAAATCTTTCTCCGTGTGATACCGTAGAATTTGCAGGTACTGTTCAATTTCTCAGGAATTGAAAAGCGTTTTTTTTTTTTCATTTCCCTATAAATAAAAGTAAAGTTTTTTACAATAATGACATCAAATTTGGTGCTTTGCGTTAAATTTTTGGTATGTGTAACAATAACGGAATGATAGTTGTTGGATATAAAATTTTCAGGTACTGTTGTTCAATTTTTCAGATTTTGGAGAGTGTGTTTGTTTCGTTTTAATATAAAAGTAAATATTCTTTCGATTAATGACATCAAATTTGATGATATTAATTAATTTTTGGTATATATAACAATGACGAAATGATAGATTTTGGATATAATCGGCTGTAACTTTTATCGAATTTCAAT